>SJYA01003188.1:658374-756562 GCA_006410615.1 Neotragus moschatus | reverse complement strand
CCCGTCGGCCGCCGGCCGCGCTCCCCGGCCCGCCCGCCCCGCTCGCACTCGGTCGCGCCGCCTAGCCAGCATGGGAGCTGCGCGCGCCCTCCCGGCGCCCACACCTGTCTGAGCGGCGCGGCGAGCCGGGGCCGGCGGGCGACCCGGCGCGGGTGAGTGCGGGCGAGGTCGAGGGCCGCCGGCCCGGTGCGGGGGGGGCACCGGACAAAGGGAGGGCCGCTGCGCTCACGGCAGGGGCACTGCGGGCTACGGGGGCCCCCGGAGATCTCGCTTCGGTCACCCTCGGGACTCGAGGGCTGGGACCCGCGGCCTACGGGAGCTCCGCGGAGACTCGGGACCCGCAGGGCGTTTGGATTTCCACGGTGTCACCCGCGGATCGAGTGGGGAAAAGCAAGTTTTCGCAGCTACCATCTCGGATGCTGGGTGGGAATAGAAAAGAAGCCTGCTCTGGGCATGCTCGCGCGCGCGCACACACACACAATTACTTTTTCCCTTGAGTTTTGCAGCAAGGTCTGCAATTCCAGCAAGGTCTGCAAGTTAATTTTTTACCCTGGGCATGTAACTGTGAACACACCTTGGCAAGCAAGGAGAGGACAGCAAACAGGTCGGGGAAAAGGCCCTCTTCTCTGGCGTTGTGACTGATGGCCCTGCGCTGCGCTAGGAACCACTGTCCGTGAACTAGCAACAGTTTTCGGAAGCAAATCTTTCCTCTTCAGCGTGTGGACATTCTTCGTGGGTTCATTTTTAAATAAAAGCTGAAAGAAGTTTTTTTTTAATGTTTTAGAAGAGCGAGAAGAATAATTTAGATGAAGGATAACTCCCACTCCCCTTCGGAATACAAATTCGGTTTGCTTTCAAGCATCTCATGAGAAAGCAGCTGATAAAAATCCTGTTTGTTTTATTGCCTTTTGGGTGACACCCGAGAGACTTCAGAAATAGCGCCTAGCTGGTGGAAAGCACCTGGTTGTTCGGGACTCCTGTTGGCTAGGGCTGCCTTCTGTTAGCTAGGGCTGCCTTCTGTTAGTTCCTGGAACTGAACTTGAGTGTCCCTGTCTGGCTCCTTAGAAGGAGATTCGTGAATGATTGGCGCAGATTGGCCGGTGTCAGAATCGTTTTGAGGATACCCTGTGATAAAGAGTTGAATTTGTGGTTTGAAGTCAGCTGTGGCCAAAAGCTGAAAGCCAAATTAATACCAAGCTATTTACCACACTTGTTTCAGAATCATACTTGTGCATAGAGCATTTAAAATAGACCTTATACATGCACTTCTCAAGAGGTCTGTTAGACAGGAGTGGACTGGAGGTAGAGTGGAGAAGCAGAAACTGCCACAAAAGGCACTATATGTACTTGTGAAAGCGTTTGTGATCATATGCACACCATCTGCGTTTGAATAAGTTGTTTCACTTGTATTTTTCCCACTTAAATGAAGTCAGGTGATAACTTGTCATGGTTTCCCATGCCTGAACTGGATCGGAAGCATTTTTCCAAGGTAGTTAATAGGACCTCATTTTTGTAACTGTGACAACTTATTCAGGTAGATAGTGAATGTGGGTGCATTCTTCTGTCTGTAGTATAAGTGCCAAAGTTCCCATTAGCGGGTCTGAGAACATTACCGGCCCCTGTGCAGTGTTTAAGAGTCTCAGGTTCTCCTGAACGTCTTTTCTCATAGCTCCCTTAGGACTGAATCCACCGGCCATTATTCACGCATAACTCTCCCTGACCCTAGGGAATTCCTTTCTCAGGGTCTCACCATTGACAGTTTTCTACTGTTCCTGTTCTGCTGCCAGCTTTGTCCCAGGCTCACTCGGGTGGTTCATTTTGCCTGAAATCTGATAGAGACGAAGTTAAACGTCGTTTGACCACAAGATTATGTTTAAGGTGGCTGGGCTTGTAAATATCCTGCATTTCTTTCCTGTACAAGACTGTAATTCTGAAACCATTATGTGATGAGGTTTGTTTCCCTTTAACAGGTTCAGTACCTCAGGAAAATGAGAGCATGCCTGGCTGTGGAGTGTTACCAGAGCTTTGTTCATTTTTAGCTATTTGCTTTAGGAATTAGCATGGTTTTACTGTTCAGTATCCCTGGCCACAGAGTCCGTGGAAAAACCCTCTGCCATCCTTCCAAATGTCATCCAGAGCTTTTATCCTCACAAACTTGCCTGCTCTTTCTTTCTATCACTGCTGTTTATAGTGGTCCCATGATATCAGATGTTGTACAATAGAGAACTTACACCCTGAGGATTAGATCTTCCCTGCCAACACTTGTTTGCTATAGGAGTTATAGACAGCTCCCGAACATTTGCCCTCTGCAGGAGATGCGTGTTGCTACAGTTTTCGAGGTGCAGAACTGGGAGAGCGTCTCTGCCCACAGCCTCCAGGCAGCACTATGGTGTGCACAGCTGATCACGAGTAGCAGCGTCCCCTCCCTATGAGGTTATCAGTGCACTTACCAAGTGGCAGCATCTTCACAACGTATAAATATTTTTAGACAGTGGACAGCAGGACAGTGGCTCATGGTGAATGATGGAACGTGGGAAGTGTAACCCTCTTGTGAGTCAGATATACTGAGCTGGAAAAGGAATACTGTTTCCATATTACTAAGCACAGCCAGAAGATATTTGCTTACCTTCATTTTCCGTTCTGCTTTGTCATTTAGGTCAAGTGATGCATGAAAATACTCAGTTGGGAACGTTCAAAGATAATTCTGTATCTAAGGACTCCTTATCCAGTAAAGGCTTAGTCCTAGAAATGAAATGTTATAGACCTGAATCTTCCTCATCCAGAGTTAGATACCAGGATAAGATTTGGAAATCTTCATTCTTTTTCAAGGTGTGAGTTTTCCAGACAGTTCTACGAGGATAAAATGACCCATTGGTAAAGGCAGGAGAAAATAAAAAATTATGTACCCATGAGTTACCTTTCCAGTAGTGAGATTATGACTGTGTTCATCTTAGAGTGTTTATGTTTAAATAGGTGAAATGGGCATAGTGAAGGTTTACCTAGAGTTTATAAAAATGGAAACAATAGTTGTCTCCTAGGAAATTATTCCAGTATCAGGTGAATGGAGAAATTAATGCAAAATCACCAAGCTAATTTTAAAGTGTTTTACTAATAGGGGAGGGGTCAGGGCAAGGTGTGAATGCCTTAGGAAAGGCCCTGAGTGGAGGTAGCTTGTTGTCTGTCCCCCAACACCAGCGTGCACACACACCCTCACTCACTCCCTCTGCGAACTTTTCTAAGAGCTTTCTCACCTAGCCATCCTCCACTCATTCTTGAAAGCCGCCCTCTGCTGGAGGCCTTTGTTTCCTTTGCAAACAGATAAAGGGAATCTTGTCATCCAGACAGGCTAGAGACTAGCATGATAAATTTCCCTTTTCATTTTCCCTTGTACCTCCACCTTTCACAATTTTTTGAGTAAAAGCTCCTGGGGGGGGGAGTGGGCGGAGGGGAAGTCTCCTGGAAAAACCAGACCCAGAAGACTAAGAGATCATTGTTCAGAACAATTTCTAAACCATCCTAAACACACATTTGGTAAGGGTGTAAGCAACTTATGAAGCCTGTAACTTTAATAACGAAGCTTGTGACTTTAAACCCAGGTGGGGACCTGAGAACACATCACTTTATCTTCCAGCTTCTGATCAGGTATTTAAAAACCAAATCAATTCAGAATAATTTGACCTGCATTAATTTTTAAATCTGAATCACAGTTTCTTTTAACATAAAGTTCCGTGGGGACTTCCTTGGTGATCCAGTGGTTAAGAGTTCATGCTTTCAATATGGGGGCACAGGTTCAATCCCTGGTCAGGGAATTAAGATCTCACTTGCTGCGTGGCCAAAAAAATGAAATGGCGCAAAATAGAATAAAATAATAAAATATGTGTGGTTTTCAATGTTACATAGAAGCTTTAATGAAGATATTAAAAGTTCTCAGAATAAGGTCGTACCACACAAACAAATGAATAGAGTTGAAATCGCATAGGGAACTTGTAACTGATATTTCAAACTATAGAATTAGTCTTTTGGGGTAACTGAAAAGCTTATTTTTAAGGAATTAGAGCTTTGCCCAGCGCTGTTGGTTCAGCAGTTTTACTTACATATGGCTGACTTCTTGTGGTTGTTCAGTTGCTCAGTCGTGTCCAACTCTTTCCAGCCCCATGGACTGCAGCACACCAGGCCTCCCTGTCCATCACCAACTCCCAGAGTTCACTCAAACTCGTGCCCATCAAGTTGGTGATGCCATCCAGCCATCTCATCCTTGGTCATCCCCTTCTCCTCCTGCCCCCAATCCCTCCCAGCATCAGAGTCTTTCCCAATGAGTCGGCTCTTCACATGAGGTGGCCAAAGTATTGGATTTTCAGCTTCAGCATCAGTCCTTCCAATGAACACCCAGGACTGATCTCCTTTAGGATGGACTGGTTGGATCTCCTTGCGGTCCAAGCGACTCTCAAGAGTCTTCAGCAGCACCAGACCCTCACTGTGGTGCTTCTCCTGTTGCTGAGCATAGGCTCTTGGTGCTCGGGCTTCAGCGGTCGGCGGCTTGCAGGCCCTTAGAGCACAGGCTCAATAGTTGTGGCTCGGGGCCTAGGCTCTCGGCTTGTGGAATCTTCCTGGACCAGGGATGAAACCCACATCCCCTGCACTGGCAGGCAGATTCTTAACCACTGGGCCACCAGGGAAGTCCGAAAGTATTTTTTAAACAGGGGTTTACTATACAGGCAAAGCTCTTGCAAAGGTGAAATTGGGATCAGTTTTGCCTAAGAGGGGGTTAATCCATCAAGATGTGCTTCCTGGATGGGTTTTTAAAGCTTTATCTGCAGTAGTTTCAGACTCATTTCCTGCTATTGTCTTCCCTGACACCCCTGCCAGTGGACGGTTTCAGTGTTTGGATGAAGCCCTAAAGGCCTGTGCCACTGGACCAGTCCTGCTGCAGTCAGTAATTTGCACCCGGTACTCCTAGGATCCACTTAACATACACGTTTCAGATCTGGGATTTGAAAAGGCATGTTGCAGTTGCTAATGTGAGCGTATTTTAACTGTTGTGTTCTTTCCGCCCCTGGAAAATGTCGACAGCTTATGATAACACAGAAGATCATACTGTCTCATCTCCTACTTTCTCTTCCCCAGCAGTCTTATTTTGAAAATGGGAATACTTGGCAGCTGGACCTCTGTGTTTTCTTCCTTGAGATAAGCCTAAGTAAACTTGGCTTAAGGCTTGTGTTGCTCAGTGTTGGCATGCTTTAATGTCCTCCGTGTTATAGTCAAAAGGAGGAGAGGGTAGTGTGTAGGGGTCCAGGAGGCAGCCCTGTGGAAGCACATGATTTCTCGTTTTCCAGTTTTATGTAAAAAAGCAAAAGTCACCCAAACGTTGCTCGCAGGTGTATATTCTCAAAGAGGAAGCCTGAGAATAGGAAAACTGTTTCTTCTGGACTCTCACCCTGACTAGGTTGCACGCACCTCTTAAGAAGACCTAAGCCCTCCCTGTCCTTCTTTTAGGATCCTTGCTTGTGAATGAATTTAACCTACCTGCTAAGTCAGCTTCTCTTGAACAGAAGATTCAGAGCCAGTCAGAGCCGACTGATGCTTCGGTTCAGTTCAGTCGCTTAGTCGTGTCCAACTCTGTGACCCCCCTGGACTGTATGTAGCCTGCCAGGCTCCTCTGCCCAGGGGACTCTCGGGGCAAGAAGACTGGAGTGGGCTGCCATGCCCTCCTCCAGGGGATCTTCCCGACCCAGGGATGGAACCTGGGTCTCCCACATTGCAGGCAGATTCTGTACGTCTGAGCCACCAGGGAAGCCCCCTTGCTGAGTTAAGGGTAATTCCTAAAGTGACTTATACTGCTTCCTGTCTCCGTATCCTTGCCCCCTTTCTCTAAGTGTCCCCTTCAGTTTGTTTAGCTTATTTCTGTTCAGCTTTATCACCTGTCTTAAGCGTCACCTCCCTTGGAATGCCTCCCTGTTCTTCTCCCACCACGGGATTTCATGCCCTTTCTCTGAACCACAACATCATCCACGTCTGTCATTGGAACTCATTGTGCAGCATGCAAACAACATGTTTTTTGAGCCACACTAACATTCACTCATTCATTCCTTTCCTCTCCCGTGAATAAACCTTTGTGGAATGCTAGCATAGGCCCAATCTCGAGGCCTTTAGACTAGCTGGGAACACAAATGCACAGACCTGAAAAAGGAACCAACAGAAATAGTCGCAATGCGTTGTTTGATGCAAATTTAAAGCTTTCAGTCTTTGACAAAGACCCTGACACCTCCCACTCTTTGCAACCCTGTGGACTATAGCCTTCCAGGCTCCTCTGTCCAAGGGATTCCCCAGGCAAGAATCCTGGAGTGGGTAGCCATTTCATTCTCCAAGGGATCTTCCTGACCCAGGGATTGAACCCGGGTATCCTGCATTGCAGGCAAATTCTTTACCAAATGAATCACCAGGGAAGCCCAACACCCTGGTCTTATACAATAAAATCCAAGGGAGGAGGGAGTGTTTCCTTTGCTAGAGGCCTGTCTACTCTGGAAGTAAACTTATAATAGTTATGATTGTTCTAAATTCAAAACAAAACAAAATAAAAAAGTCCCATGCTTTCTTCTGAATCACTCACCATTTAGAAGCGATCTGAGTCCCATCAAGTGTAGCACTGTGGAGCCATCCCTCTTTGATGCCTTGGTCACTCAATAAACTGTGTAATTTGAATTCACCCTGAAGAGGAGTAAGTTACTCTGAACATTTCCAAGTACAGGCTATAATGAGATTGAGAGGGAGGAAGAAAGGAAAGAAGTTCAGGGGGACCAGGAGGGTAGCAGAGGATGAAGGTGTGGAATTGAGCACAAAGAATGACCCCAAATTACATAGGTATCAGGGCCGGTCAAGCAATTCATCTGGGAATTAATGGCCCCATGCACCCGCCCTCCGCAATTAATGGCCCCATGCACCCACCCTCCGCGGGTCGTCCTTAGGGTCCTCTGAAACGCCAAGGGGAACAAATATCCAGTTCCACGTTGGGCATACAGCCCCAGGAAGAAACAAGGTCAAGCCCTTGCATTGTGAGACCGTTCCCAGGGATTCCTCTGCACACCCCAATTCCTGAAGAAGTTTCACAGCTCCAGACAATGCCAGGCATGCCCCTGGATGGCTTCTGCTGACCCTCGCCCTCCTCACCCGCTTGTCTTTGTTCCTGCAGGGTGGTGCTCAGCATGGCGGGGACTCCAGGGTGCCCCATCTTCCTCCTCCTCCTCTGCGCTTTTGGGCAGGTGAGCCCCTACAGCACCCACTGGAAGCCCACCTGGCCAGCCTACCGCCTCCCCGTGGTCCTGCCCCAGTCCACCTTCAACTTGGCCAAGCCAGACTTTGGGGCTGAAGCCAAGCTGGAAGTGTCCTCCTCGTGTGGACCCCAGTGTCATAAGGGAACCCCGCTGCCCACTTATGAAGAAGCCAAGCAGTACCTGTCCTACGAGACCCTCTATGCCAACGGCAGCCGCACCGAGACGCAGGTGGGCATCTACATCCTCAGAAGTGGCGAGGGGCAGTCTTCCGGGAAGTCTAGGAGGAAGCGTCAGATTTACGGCTATGACAGCAGGTTCAGCATCTTTGGGAAGGATTTCCTGCTCAACTACCCCTTCTCGACCTCTGTGAAGTTATCCACGGGCTGCACCGGCACCCTGGTGGCCGAGAAGCACGTGCTCACAGCTGCCCACTGCATCCACGACGGCAAGACCTACGTGAAAGGAACCCAGAAGCTCCGGGTGGGCTTCCTGAGGCCCAAGTTCAAAGACGGTGCTGGAGGGACCAACAACTCGCGCTCAGCCCTGCCTGAGAAGATGAAATTCCAGTGGATCCGGGTGAAACGCACCCACGTCCCCAAGGGTTGGATCAAGGGCAACGCTAACGACATCGGCATGGATTATGACTACGCCCTCCTGGAGCTCAAAAAGCCCCACAAGAGAAAGTTCATGAAGATCGGGGTGAGCCCACCTGCCAAGCAGCTGCCGGGGGGCAGGATCCACTTCTCGGGTTATGACAATGACCGACCGGGCAACCTGGTGTACCGCTTCTGCGACGTCCAGGATGAGACCTACGACCTGCTCTATCAGCAGTGCGATGCCCAGCCCGGTGCCAGCGGGTCCGGGGTCTACGTGAGGATGTGGAAGAGACAGCAGCAGAAGTGGGAGCGGAAAATTATCGGCATCTTTTCTGGGCACCAGTGGGTAGACGTGAATGGCTCGCCACAGGATTTCAATGTGGCCGTTAGAATCACCCCTCTCAAATATGCCCAGATTTGCTATTGGATTAAAGGAAACTACGTGGATTGTAGGGAAGGGTGATGTGGGCAGGTTCCTTCCTGGCTGCTCTTAAGAGTCTTCATGTACTTATTTTAGGAAAGGCCAAATGTTGTCATTGGTGTGTGTGTGTGTGTGTGAGTGAGTGTGTGTGAGTGTGTGAAATGTGTTATAATACCTTTTGACTAATTTTTTTTAAATTGCAAGATGACCAGCAGTGTTATCTGAAAACTGGTTGGTGTGTCGTATATCATTCAAGCAGTTTGAAGGCATACTTTTGCATAGACATGAAGTACGTGCTGACGTTTGGGGCAATAGGGAAGATTTAATGGCTAAGTTAATCTTACACCTTTTGAGAATTTTGATTTTTATTTCATCTGAACTTGTTTCCAAAGTTGACATTAAATATGTGGCATGTGGGAGACATAAACTCTGACGTGTGTGTATGTGTGTGTTTTCTCCTGGGAGTCAACTTGTTTTTGTTTTATTAGTGCCTAATCATTCATGTTCAGATGTTCCCCACCACATGCAACTCTCAGGAACTTTTACGATACTTTTGAGACAGGCAGTTATAATGTTTTGGATTTGGGGGCATTTGCACAGTAGTCCTGGATCAGTAAGATAATTTATACTGGTATACATGTAAAAGAATCCACCTGCTACGCGAGAGACCTGAGTTTGATCCCTGAGTCAGGAAGATCCCCTGGAGGAGGGCATGGCGATCCGCTGCAGTATTCTTGCCTGGAGAATCCCCACGGACAGAGGAGCTTGGTGGGCTCAGACATGACTGAGCAACCAAGTACACACAAACACAGACTCAGTTATATCCTAAAGTAAGTTGGTATCCCAGGCATCTTTCAGTTTTGTAATCGCTTCTCTTCTGAAAACCATTGCTATGTTTTTTGGGAAGATTTCGCATGTGGCACTGCCAGGCCTGCAGTTGCACCAGAGTAGGCAAGAGTGTTTATGCCAATCCTTCCATTTAACAGGATTTCACTCACATTTCTTGAACTAGCTTTTCCAGAAGACAATAATCAGGGCCTAATTAGGAACAGGCTGTATTGCTTCCCCGCTAACAGCTGTGGTCACACTAAAAACCATCATTGTATTTTACCCCTGGAGTGTAGCACATCTCATGTTTTATTATTTAGATGGAGTAATTTAAAATGAATTAAATTCCAGAGAACAATGGACGCATTGCTTGGCAGATGTCACAACAGAATAACCACTTGTTGGGAGCCTGGCACAGTCATCCAGCCTAATCAAAATTATTCTGCATAGTTGTCAGTGAGCTTTTGGGGAGATGTGGACTTGTGCAGTTTTGAAACTTTTCTCTCTTACACTTGTTTTATAGTAAAAATATTTGGAAAATGCTTTAAGAAAAATCAACATGGCTTCTTTTTCACTAGCTTTTAAAAGGCCTCTTTTACTAGAATTCTCCAGGCTACAGGCATATATAATCTAGAATAAAACTGGGAATGTGAAATGGATCGGAATCGTCACTTCAGTTACTGTCTTTATGAATGTTTCATCAGTATGATCATCACAGTTTAGAAAGAAATGCATTTGACTTATTTTGGGTTTCCATTCTACGCCTCTCAGCCTGAGCAGTTCTTTCTATATGTATCAGTAGAGGGAGAAAAGCAAATGAATTGCAAGGCGGATACATGGTGTGTCTGCACCCCGGCAGTTCCAGCCTGCACTGTGACTTTTTTATGGGAGGACATTGAGATACAGCACTGCTGTTTATACCTTTTGCAGGTAACTTTCGGCTGATGTTCCTCGAGCTTTCTGGAAGAATAACCTTGATAAGGCGCTCGAGCAACTACAGCCGTAGTGCATTCCTCCAGTCACATAAGAAATACTGTGCATAGCAGAGATGCAAGGCCGCCAGGAATCTCTGGATTTCCACTACAATATGCTTTGGAATCTAACAGGAATCTAGCCTCAGGAAGAAGAGAGGTCTCCATCTCTATGTCTGGTATTTGGGAGTTTTGTTTGTTTTCACTTTTGCTTGGTGCCAAAGGAAGTTTTCTGGACACCTAGACCAAAACTGACTTTTTACATCTAAACCAGAACTGCAGAGCTGAGTTTTTTTTTTTTTTTTTTTTTAATAGATGCTCCTTTTACAAAGCACCTTGATTTCTTGATTTTGATTCTTTGCAGTGCTGAAACTCAGTGAGGATAGGCAATGGCACACAGTCAAAATAATACAATATTTAGTTCACAAGTAGGTTTGATTTACTAAGGATAGTGCCCACAGGCTGTGTACAACCTAAGTCACAGAAGTGTTAAAGAAGGCTATATAATAGTTCGACATGCCCACC
The DNA here is from genome assembly GCA_006410615.1 of Neotragus moschatus. Taxonomy (NCBI): domain Eukaryota; kingdom Metazoa; phylum Chordata; class Mammalia; order Artiodactyla; family Bovidae; genus Neotragus; species Neotragus moschatus. The sequence goes on along the minus strand of SJYA01003188.1, from coordinate 745,953 downwards.
TTTTCAGTGGTAATGAAAATCATTATATTGGAATATTGTGGAAGAAAAGGCTCTTGCAATATTATTAATATAATTAGTACCGAACATATAGTAGTTATACATTGTGCGGATATATCCCTAATATAACAATGTTTCCCAAAGTGTCTGACTTAAACACTTAAATCCCTCCAGCTTTTCTACCCAAAATGAAAATGGCACCAACATAAAGGAGGAGGGAAAGGCCTGAGAATATTCCCTCTTTTCACTGGGGATTCACTCGCCTGTTTGGACATTAAAAGCTCTAAGAAGTCCTATAATGAAGAGGGATGTTTTAAATTCTGCATTTCAATAAAGGTCTTTGCTCACAGAACCCTTGTTTTCTCATATAATACTTATGAGCAAGCTGGTATTCTAATAAATACATCTGGGGGATTGCTGTAACAAACTCTTGGTCTAGGTGACAATGCAGAAAGGATGAGTCCTGAGTGGAGTTGGGTACCAGTGTCTTTTCAGTTCACCAGAGCCCTGTACCCAGGTTTGGAAATGTTCAGACAGTGAAATAGGAAATGATTTTTCAATCATCGAAAAGTTTTCAACTTGAAAAATCATTTGTTGTCGAGAATCAGAAGGTTGTGGCAGAAACTGCAGACATATTTTTCCATAGACTTTATTCAAAGTTTTGAATTCAGAAAGGAATTAATCCAAAAAGGAAAATAGGCCTAAAAGAGAAATATGAACTGGTCAGTCATGGAGTTGTGTCTGTGTTCTTTCTTTACCTTTTTTGGACCAGAAAATGGATTTAAAAAAAAAAACTGGAGGGAATTCCCTGGTGGTCCAGTGCTAAGGATTCAGCACTTTTGTTGCAGGAAGGGGGACCACTTCCAGGGCCGGAAACTGGGCTCTTGCCTAACACTCGGAAATGAATTGTCTGAGGAGACACATGTGCTGGCAAAGCAAGAGATTTTATTGGGAAAGGGCACCCGGGTGGAGAGCAGTAGGGAAAGGGAACCCAGGAGAACTGCTCTGCCACGTGGCTCACAGTCTCGGGTTTTATGGTGATGGGATTAGTTTCCGGGTGGTCTTTGGCCAATCATTCTAATTCAGAGTCTTTCCTGGTGGTGCACGCATCGCTCAGCCAAGATGGATGCTAGCGAGAGGAATTCTGGGAAGTGGACGGACACACGGTGTCTCCTTTAGACCTTTCCCGAACTCTTCCAGTTGGGTTGGTGGTGGCTTATTAGTTCCGTATTCCTTATCAGGATCTCCTGTCATAAAACAACTCTGGTCAGGGTGGGCGGTTTCATTCAGTGTGCTTCCCCTAACACGTTCACTGCCCAGGTTCAGTCCCTGGTCAGGGAACCGAGATCCCACGAGCTGTGTGGCCAGCAGAGTAAATCAGAACACCAAGATGATGCTCACCCTCTGGGTGACTCCTTCTACCTGCCCAGAGTGAGGGTAAGCCCACAGCGACACGTTTAAGGTCAGCATTTAGGGTAGCTGTCTTTCTCTACCACGTCTGGGGGCCTTTGGTTTAGAGCTTGTCAAGAATGGCAAGCCTGCACTGGTATAAAGACGCTCTGGTGCATTGCCACGCACTGGCTGAGCAGTGAGGGGCAGCTATCCAGGGCGTTGGGAGGAATTCTGGCAGCGGTCCTCAGCACTTCCCCTCTCTGCTGGTCAGAGCCTGCAGCCTAGGAGCCTCGTGGATAGTCCCTTCTTGGGCCTGCTAGCTTTTTCTGAGTTCTACTGCCCCTCTCTGCCCTTTTTCTTAGTCCTTGTCACGAACTCATCTCTTTTAGAATTTTCCACCGTTTATTGTGATCCACACAGTAAAAGGCTTTGGCATAGTCAATAAAGCAGAAATAGATGGTTTTCTATTTCAGTAAACTAGTTCAATAAACTGTGGAAAATTCTGAAAGAGATGGGAATACCAGACCACCTGACCTGCCTCCTGAAAAATCTNGAAAAGAAGAGAAGCAAAAAGCAAAGGAGAAAAGGAAAGATATAAGCATCTGAATGCAGAGTTCCAAAGAATAGCAAGAAGAGATAAGAAAGCCTTCTTCAGCGATCAATGCAAAGAAATAGAGGAAAAGAACAGAATGGGAAAGACTAGAGATCTCTTCAAGAAATTTTCAAATATAGCCGGAGGCAACGCCTGTAAAAGAAACCCAAAACTTGGGCTACAGCGCCACTGAAAAACAAAAGAAAAACAGCTAATTGCTAACTATTGAGTTCTTAGAACCAAGTGAAAAAAAGTTTTACTTAAGAAGAAAGGTGTCCATTACTTCAAATGTGCAGCACCATGAAAAGCCAGTAATGTGATATCACAAGAGGAAAATGNCCTGTAAAAGAAACCCAAAACTTGGGCTACAGCGCCACTGAAAAACAAAAGAAAAACAGCTAATTGCTAACTATTGAGTTCTTAGAACCAAGTGAAAAAAAGTTTTACTTAAGAAGAAAGGTGTCCATTACTTCAAATGTGCAGCACCATGAAAAGCCAGTAATGTGATATCACAAGAGGAAAATGACAATTCTCTGACCAAACTTACTGTCTTGAACAGACACCAACACAGTACTGTAAAGCAATTGCCCTCCAATTAAAAATACATTGATTTAAAAAATAATGTTATGGAATACTTCAAGTAATAAAGAATTCAAACAGCTGTCATGAAGAAACTCAACCAGCTACAAGAAAACTCAGAAAAGGAGTTCCGTCAACTAAGGAAAAAAAATGATTAAACAAAAGGAATGAAAGAGATGGAAGTTCAAAAAGAATCAAACAAATTCTGGAGCTGAAGCATTCAACACATTAGATAAAGAATGCACTAGAAAGCACTGCAAATAGAGAAAACCACGTGGAAGAAAGAATTAGCAAGCTCAGTGAGAGAGACCTAGATATGCTTCAGGTAGAAGAGTGGAGAGAACAAAGATCTAAAGGAAGAAAAGAAGGAATTCTAAGCAAAGTATCTGACTGCATTAGGAAGGACCACATAAGGAAAATGGGTACTCCAACAGAAGGAGAGAGGGAGGAGGGAGCAGAGTTTATCTGAAGAAATAGTAGGGAGCTCCTTGGCGTTCTAGTGATTACGATTCGGCCCGTTTCACTGCTGTGACCCAGATTCAGTCTCTGGTTGGGGAACCGAGATCCCCCAAGCTGCATGACATGGTGAAAATAATAATAATAATAATGGCTGAAATTTTCCCAAACTCAGGGTAGGAACCAGTTATACAAGTCCATGAAGGAAAGAGAACACCGAATGACCTCAGTGAAAGATGTAAGCTTACGAGCTTGTAAGATTGCAAGCTTCCCCGGCGGCGCTAGTGATAAAGAACTCACCTGCCAGTGAAGGAGACACAAGAGATGCAGGTTCCCTCAGTCGGGAAGATCCCCTGGAGGAGGGCATGGCTACCTACTCCAGTATCCTTGCCTGGAGAATTCCATGACAGAGGACCCTGGAGGGGGGGGTGGTCTATATTCCATAGGAACACAAAGAATCAGACACAGTTGAAGCAACTTAGCATGCACGCACCCGAGAAAGCAATGGCACCCCATTCCAGTACTCTCACCTGGAAGATCCCAGGGCTGGAGGAGCCTGGGAGGCTGCAGTCCATGGGGTCGATAAGAGTCAGACACAACTGAGCGACTTCACTTTCGTTTTTCACTTTCATGCATTGGAGAAGGCAATGGCAACCCACTCCAGTGTTCTTGCCTGGAAAAGCCCAGGGACAGGGGGAGCCTGGTGGGCTGCCATCTGTGGGGTCACACAGTGTCAGACCCGACTGAAGTGACTTAGCAGAAGCAGAAGCACACACAGACGCAAGACGCATTCTATTAAAACTGTCTAAAGTTGACAAAGAAAAATGCTAAAGGTGGCCAAGGGGAAAAAAACATGGTAGTGGACAGAGAATCCATTAGGCTATCAGCAGATTTTTCAGCAGCAACTCTACAGGCCAGGAGAGAGCGGAATGATATACCCAAAATATTGAAAGATAAACAGTGTCAGCTAAGAATGGTCTATCCAGCAAAGTTATTATTCATATATGAAGGAGAAATAAAAGCTCTTTCCAAACAAATAAAAGCTGAGAGCGTTCATCACCACTAGACCTGCCTTATAAGAGATGTTGAAAAGAGCTCTTTCAGTTGAAACAAAAAGGCGAAGGTACACAAAACTTTGAGTAAGGTGGCAGATAGAATCAGAAAATTGCAATTCTATATCAGAATAAGTTATTAAGCACTTAATTATAGCTTAGAAGTTGAAAGGGGAAAGGCAGTTTTAAAAAAAAAGCTATAGCTACTTCAATTTGCTAACAAATTCACAACACAAGATTAAGAGGGATAAGGTGAGACAACAAAAGCATAGAAAGGAGGAAAAGAACAGAACTCCTATAGACAAATGAAGATAAGATTCTCCCAGCAGAAAAGGGCTATTTTATCCATGAGACATTTTATGCAAACCTCACAGTAACCACAAAAGATAAAGGCAGAGCAGAGACCTGAAACATAAAAATGGGGAAACTGAAAAAAAAATCACAGAAAATACCAAACAAAAGTGGCACACAGAAACTCAGGGAAAAGAAACAATGATGATATGGAGCAACCAAAAAGCAGAAGATAAAATGGCCATACCCAGTTCTCATTTATCAATAACTGCCTTAAATATATGGAGAAAGCAATGGCACCCCACTCCAGTACTCTTGCCTGAAAAATCCATGGACGGAGGAGCCTGGTAGGCTGCAGTCCTACCAGAGAGGGTCATTAAGAGTCAGGCACGACTGAGCGACTTCACTTTCATTTTTTACTTTCACGCATTGGAGAAGGCAAGGGCAACCCACTCCAGTGTTCTTGCCTGGAGAATCCCAGGAATGGGGGAGCCTGGTGGGCTGCTATCTATGGGGTCGCACAGAGTCGGACATGACTGAAGTGACTTAGCAGCAGCAGCCCTAAATATAAATGGGCAAAATTCATTAATCAAAAGACAGAGTGGCTGAATAGATTAAAAACAAGACCTAACTACAGGCAACCTCCAGGAGACTCACTTCAGCTCTAAAGATAAACAGACTCAAAGTGAAGGGGATGGAAAATGATACTTCAAGCAAATGGGAGCCAAAAGAAAGCTGTAGCCACACTCAAATGAGACAAAGCGAACTCAAGCCACAAAGAGTGACGAGAGACAGAGGTAAACACTATATAATGATAAAGTGGGTAATTCATACGAAGACGTTGACCTTGGCATCACCTTTCTGGGTGTGTCCTCCAGCAAGGGCAACAAAAGCAAAAATAAAGAAGTAGGGCCACATCACACTGAAAAGCCTCTGCAGTGCAAAGGAAAACATCAACGAAACGAAAAGACAAACTACTAAGTAAAAGAAGTTACTTGCAAGCCATATATTTCATAGAAGATTAAAATCCAAAACATATAAAGGACTCAGACGACTAAATTATGATAGGAAAACCAACAATAAGATTTAAAAACGGACAGAGAATCTAAATAGATGTTTTTTCCAAAGAAGACATGTAGAATGGCCAACAAGCACATGAAAATCTGTTCAGTACGACTAATTACGAAGGAAGTGAAAACCACAATGAGCTATCATCTCATGCCCATTAAAAATACCATTAACAATGAAACAGATGACTATTGGAGAAGATGTGGAGGAAAGGGAATTCTTGTGCAGTGCCGGTAAGATTGTAAACTGGTGTAGCCAGTATGGAAAATAGTATGAAAATTCCTCAGAAAACCAAGTAGAACTACCATATGACCAGCTTAATACCCACTTCTGGATATTTATCCAAAGAATACAAAAGCGCTACTTCAAACAGATATATGCACCCTTATGTTCATCATAACACTCTTTACAATAGCCAAGACATGGAAACACTCAGTGCTTATCCACAGATGAGTGGATAGAGAAGGTGTGGGATAGTGGTCTCATACATACAAGGGACCGCTAGTCACGAAACAGATGAAAGCTTGCCATTCGCAACATCATGGACGGAGGGTATTATGCTAAGTGAAGTAAGTCAGGTGGAGAAGACAAAGATCCTATGGTTTCACTCATATGTGGAATATAAAAATAAATAAATGACCAAACAGAACAAAAAAAACAAACACAAAGATACAGAGGACAAGTTAGCGGTTATCAGAAAGGTTGGGGGCGGGGGGAGGGCGTAGGGAAACAAAGAGGGTCGAGTGTATGCTGACAGGTGGGAAACAAACTTTTGGTGGTGAGCACACAGTAGTGTTATAATATACACACGAAACTTACATGTTAGAAAGCAATGTTACCTCAATTCTTTAAACAGAAGAGGAGCTGGAGGAGGGAAGAAATATTCGAATACATTTTTTAAAACTTACGTGATTTGCATATGCATTTTAATATGTTTGATACCAGCTACCCAAAATAAGACAGCCTGGGTTCTGCAGTTGTTGAAAACAGGCCCTGACTGGTGGGACCAGCCTAACTATGGGCTTCTCATTTTCAGAGACTCACTGGGTTTTACTGTTCAGTTAAAATATTTATAAGATGAGTTTTGAGCTCAGATTTTTTTTTTTTTTTCTTTCAAAAGGAAGGGAGGGAGGTGGGAGGGGAAGCAGTTGAAGGAGAAAGATTTCTAACACTTGACTTTGGCATGACTGCTGCTCCCAGTGGCGGTCTGTATCTTTTGCCAAGTCAAAACAAATGAGCTGCTAAGACGTGAGTTTATTCTCAAACGGGTATGGCCAATCCACAATTCACTTTTTTTAGCTCTAGTTCTGGTGTCTGATGCCCTAGCCTGCCCTGGCCATTCAGACACCTCTTACGCACTGGCGTTAATCCAGCACTGGTGTTAATAGCTGCCCCACTGCGCTACCAAAGAAGGTTTTGCACAGGACGGCTGAGTCCGCTGAGTTCTTTCTCTGTGATTGAGAGCAGGGAAGCAGGGCTGTAGCGAAAAAGCGAGGGGATTGGTGATCGGCTCTGTGTGATCTCCAGGTTAAAGAAGGTGAAAGAAGGGACAGCTAAGGGCCACGCATAATCCTGGACTGATGCCTCACAGTGTGGGGGGGTGGGCACTAGTCATAATGGACGTTATCAGGGCAACTGATGAAATCTGAATAAGGACTATAATTTGTAGTATTGTAGCAATGTGAGTGGGAAGGGATAGTTAGGGAGTTTGGGACGGACACGTACACACTGCTATATTTAAAATGAATAAACAACAAGGACCTGCTGTATAACAATGGAACTGTGTTCAGTGTTATGTGGCGCCTGGATGGGTGCGGGGTTGGGGGAGAATGGATACGTGTATATGTGTGGCTAAGTCCCTTCCCTGTTCACCTGAAACCATCACAAATTGTTAATCAGTATATCCCAGTACAAAATAAAAAGTTAAAACAAAAAGTTTTCTTACTTGGACAGAGAAAGTCCTTGTTCCTAGTAAAAGTGCTCTGACATATCTAGGGGGGAGTTGGACCTGTCTGTTAGCTTTTATTTTACTTTGGTTGCGCCGGGTCTTCCTTGTAGGGCTCAGGCTTTCTCTAGCGGTGGCGCTCCGGCTTCACTTCCCTGCAGCATCTGGGATCTTAGTTCCTCAGCCAGGGGAGGAGCACTCGCCCCCTGCATTGGAAGGCGGATTCTTAACCACTGGACCGCCAAGGAAGCTCGCTGCTTGTTACTCTAAATGATAAGAGAAATAATGATGATAACGATGGCTCTTGTCAGGAAGTGGACACCCCCTTGCTGGAGGCTGGGGACATGGTGAACAGCCCTCTCTGTGTCTAAGAATTCTTCCCCAGAGCCTTCCGGATCCACAATTGGCAGAGACGCAGAGCACTTGAGTGACCCATCCAGATTCACATAGCGAGAGAGGCAGAACAGTGTTCTAACCCAGCTGTGTGGACTGCTGAAGTGAAAGTGTCAGCCGCTCGGTCGTGTCCAACTCTTTGCAATGCTATGGACTGCAACCCCCCAGGCTCCTCTGTCCATGGGATTCTCCAGGCAAGAATACTGGGGTGGGTTGCTATTCCCTTCTCCAGAGGCTCTTCCTGACCCAGGGATTGAACCTGGGTCTCCTGCATTGCAGGCAGATTCTTTATACTGAGCCACCAGGGAAGGATCTAGTGGTTTTATGTGCCATGAAAAGCAAGAAGCAGTGACAGGAATACTTGAGAAACAGCCTTCAAGTCCATGGCAGGGACCCAGAAAGCCCTTGGAAGAAAAACAGAGCTAGGATTTCCCTTGCGACTTTGAAGACTGTCTAGCACTGAGGATAACAGACTGAGTGCACAGTGATTGTGTCCCATGGGAAGAAAACAAACCCCAGCACTGGCCGAGACCGCTGTGTGATCGCTGCCTGGAGGACATCCAGCCCCACAGAGTAAACAGGGGCTTGGGTGAGTCCTTTTACCGTGAAAGACAATGAGTGTGTTCTCAACAGCAGAGGTCTCGCTCTCCAGACGGGCTCGGGCTCTGAGGGCTGATGGGGTTCACCCGTCTGCTGATCCCTGGCTGGACGGCTGAGGATATCAGCCTTGAGAAAGCTCCTGAGGTCTGACTGTATGGCCTTCACGAACTCACTCATCCGTCTCTTCATTAACACATTCACTGAGCAGACCATGACAGAACTGTTGGCGTGAAGTGTAGCGATGCCTAAACTGAGGCCTCTGTGTGTTTAGAGGTGGAGGGTAGTCATTAGAGAACCACTAAGTAAGAGTCAGATCTAGTCTGTGACTCTGAAATAATAATAGGTACATTTTAATAGGCGCACACTGTTGCCAAGCATTTCGCTAATGATGGATATAGATACAGATCATTGCCTAATGGTGTAATTAAGTACATATATACGTCACTATAAATCACTGCAAAATATATAAGCTAAATCTCTCGACAATACTGTAAGTTAGAAGCTATTATCTTCCCTGATTTATGAATGTGGAACTAAAAGCTTGCTCAGTGAGCCTAAGATAATTTTCCAAGGTCACATAACTGCTAAATAACAAAACTAAAATTTAAAAGCAAGTCCATTTCACTTCAAAGCTCAGGGCTTAGCACTCTGCCTATAGGGCTGAGACCAGGTATAAAGAGGGTGGAGAGTACGAATTCTGGAGGAAAACTGCCTGAGTTTGGATGCCAGCTCTGTCAATTTTTAGAATGTGGGATTGTAGGCAAATTACCAAGCTCTCTGTGCCTCAGTTTCTTCGTGGGTAAAATGAAGGCAACAGTAATGTTTGCCCCAGGAGCTTATTAGAAGATTGAAATAAATTAGTAAGTGCAGGATAGCCTAAAAGTGCTATAGAAGTGTTTGCTCTGTATAAAGAACCCGGATCTAAATAGGAAACCTCAAAAGCTAAGCAGTATAGAGACTGGAGCTAAGACAGGCATCAGAAGATGGGGTTAGGACCACAGACGCTGGGCAGCTAAATTCAGAGTGGGATGGCCAAGGCAAGTAGACACAGAGAGTCTCAGACCGGTTTTAAAGCGTCTTAGTCTCTCAGTTGTGTCCAACTCCTTGTGACCCAATGGACTGTAGCCTCCCAGGCTCTTCTGTCCATGGAATTCTCCAGACAAGAAAACTGGAGTGGTTTGCGTGCCCGCCTCCAGGGGATCTTCCCTACCCAGGGACTGAACCTGGGTCTCCTGTGTTGCAGGCAGATTCTTTACCATCTGAGCCACCAGGGAAGCCCTAAGTAAAAGAAAAAAGAAAAACTAAGGTCACATGAGTATATACAGTATGCTACTTCTGGTGTAAGTCATATAGGAAAATAAAACATATATGTCTGCTTAAAAAAAAAGAGTCAGGAAAAAAAGCACCCAAAATCTATATAAGATCCCCTTAAATCTGTTACTGAACTCCAAATTATGCATGTAGAGGGAGAAACTTCAAAGGTAGGGAAGGTTCAAATAGACTGGGACATTTTGTGAGGAAAGAAAGTAAGGATGTGCTCAAAATAATAATAATAGGAATAGACGCAGGAATTACATTTGCTCTCATTTATTATGATCCTGAAATGTCAAAATCCGGAACACCAAGGATCACAAGAACTAAGGACACTAAAGGCTCATAATTCACGGAAGGTAGGAATCCATGAGTTCATGCTGATGTCAGGTAGATAATAAATCAATTAATAAACAAGGGAGAAAAGAGTGCTTTNTTGGACCCTCCTGTCTGCCTCTTACAAGAATTCTTGTGAAGGTAAGCCAGGGCAGTATTCCCATCTCAAGGTCCTTAATACAATCACATTTGTAAATGCCCCTTTTCCTTGTAAGGTAAGATGACCAGGGGTTCCAGGGATCAGGACGTGACCATCTTTGGTGGTGTGGAAGGGGACAGTTCATTTAGTCTTATTTTCACACGAGTGAAGTTGCATGGGCTCAGTGGCTATTTTTTTACTGGATGTGACCCTCCTGCCCTAAGGAGGCATCAGTGAGGCATCAGTGAGGAGGCCAGAGGCTTTGAAGCCAGACAGATGCTGATTTCCAACTTCACTGTTTATTGTGGTCTTCGGCCAGGAACTTATCTTCTCTGAGCATCAGTGTCCTCTTGCAGGAATGACCATTGTACTTACCTCCTAGAGTTATCAGGGCTTCCCAGGTGGCTCAGCTGTAAAGGATCTGCCTGCCAATGCAGGAGACGCAGGTTTGAACCCTGGGTCATGAAGATCCCCTGGAGAAGGAAATGACAATCCACTCCAGTATAGTTGCCTGGAAAACTCCATTGACAGAGGAGCCTGGAGGGCTACAGTCCATGGGATCTCCAAGAGTCGGCCACGACCAAGCATGCACACACCTAGAGTTACTGTGTGGTTGAGATAATACATGCAAAGTGCACAACTTAATAAATATGGGGCCCTTATCATTGTCATTCTGATGGTGTAAGCAAGTTCTGTGAGTGCAGTGATGAAAATGCTAACTTCAAATGCTTTGAGGCAGGATGGCTCCCTGCCTGGATCTCCATCTGAGAAGTTGGTTTTCAGGGCTCCTCCTATCAACCTTGTGGACTGTGGCCCGCCAGGCTCCTCTATCCATGGGATTCTTCAGGCAAGAAAACTGGAGTGGGTTGCCATTCCCTTCTCCAGGGGATCTTCCTGACCCAGGGATCAAACCTTCTTCTCCTGCACTGCAGGCAGATTCTTACCATCTGAGCCACCAGGGAAGCCCCTTGTGGGATCATGAATTGGGTGGAAAAAGCTCGGCCACCCTGTGGGCTGAACACAATAGAAGACCTTCCAGTTCCCCAGTCAACTGTGAAATCTGGGTGGCTTCCTGTAATGAGAACAAAAGAACACGGCACTTTTCATCCGCACGGCTTCCGTTGCACGTGGGACGCGCTGATGGCAGGTGTGGATGTGCTGTGCACCGATCCACACGCAGCGGATAAAGACAGACGTGGCTGGTCCACGGTCACCGCATCACTGGCTGACGCCAGGGGGGAAAGTGAGCGTCCAGCCACGCCAAGCACGGGCACTCAGCAGCTCATTAGTCTCCCTGTGTTCCCAGACACCGCAAGGCGGCTTCTCAGTCCCCACTGACGCCAGGGCAGGGGGTGCCCTCGGGCGCCGCGACTACAGGTCGCTGCGCACCGCGCCGCGGGAGTCCTGGCTGTCTCTCCATCTGCATTCTCCGGATCCAGCTCGCCCGGGGAGCCCCGGACACAGACCGCACTGATGCAGCATCGTGGAGTCAGGACCCCTGGGTGGAGTCTGGCTCTGCCACCTGACTTTCGGCAAGTTTCTAAAATTGCTCTGAAACTCACCTGGAGTGCAAAACAGACCCAAGTGTCAGCTTCGGCAAATGACTCTCTGAGGAGAAAAGTAGGTGAAGAAATAGTGTTAGATTTGACAGAACCTTGTCTGGAAGGTGGGAGGCATTCAATCAATGGCTGCTCTCACTGCAGGGAACCCAAGGGCCGTGATGGGACCAGAGACGCCGCCTGCTTCTGAGATCAGCAGCCATAACCCAGGGCAGCCATAACCCAGGGCGTCCAGTGAGGCCCTTCCCTGCCTCCCACCTCAGCTGCATGTTCAGTCCTTCATCAAACACTAACTGAGCACCTACTAAGTGCTCCACACCGCATCAGGAGCAGGGCATAAAGACCGCCACGGCCCTGGCCTCACAGTGCCCACAGCCCAGCGGGAGAGGCCGCCGAAGTCCACCGCAGGGAGCGCTGACAGAGGGGCGGGCATCTCCCTGAGGAAGCTGGAGAAAAGGCCTGACGTGTAGGGGACGCGGGAGGAGGAGAGAGGCTCTGAGAGGTTAAGCCAAGGTCGCACAGCTGGCCCGGCAACTGTAGTGAGAAGCAGAGGCGTGTCTGCCTCCCGACACCCATGGGGTCACGGGGTCACAGATGAACTTCATTTGTCTCCAAGGCAGGGGTTTGCTCAGCATCTCCCTGACTGGTCACTGGATAGTGGGCCACTTGAAGACCAGGGCCACATCCCTTTCTTTATATGCCCTCAGGGCCTTACTCCGGGTTCAGAACATAGTATTGAAGCTGAATTAGTGAGTCAATGGCGCTCGCAGCGGTCAACTGGCTTATTGAAGATCATTTGGTTTTTAGCAGCAAGACAGGGACAGAACCCAAGTCCTCTGACTGTGGCCCTAGGCTTCCCTCTCCAATGCTGACAGAAGGGATGAAAAATCAGTGACCCAAAAAGGAAAGGCCCCACCTAGGCCCGGAGTCCCTCTTTTCCATCTACTACAGCTTGTCCAGGGCCGATCTCCTTCAGAATGCACTGGGTGGATCTCCTTGAGAGTCCAAGGGACTCTCAAGAGTCTTCTCCAACAGCACAGTTCAAAAGCATCAATTCTTTGGCACTCAGCCTTCTTCACAGTCCAACTCTCACATCCATACATGACCACTGGAAAAACCATAGCCTTGACTAGATGGACCTTAGTCAGCAAAGTAATGTCTCTGCTTTTGAATATGCTATCTAGGTTGGTCAAATTTTTTCTCCCAAGGAGTAAGTATCTTTTAATTTCATGGCTGCAGTCACCATCTGCAGTGACTTTGGAGCCCAAAAAATAAAGTCTGACATTGTTTCCACTGTTTCCCCATCTATTTACCATGAAGTGATGGGACTGGATGCCATGATCTTCGTTTTCTGAATGTTGAGCTTTAAGCCAACTTTTTCACTCTCCACTTAAGGAGGTCAGCCCTGGGATTTCTTTGGAGGGAATGATGCTAAAGCTGAAACTCCAGTACTTTGGCCACCTCATGTGAAGAGTTGACTCATTGGAAAAGACTCTGATGCTGGGAGGGATTGGGGGCAGGAGGAGAAGGGGACGACCGAGGATGAGATGGCTGGATGGCATCACTGACTCGATGGGTGAGTCTGGGTCGACTCCGGGAGCTGGTGATGGACAGGGAGGCCTGGCGTGCTGCAGTTCATGGGGTCGGAAAGAGTCAGACACGACTGAGTAACTAAACTGAATTGAACTGATAGCTTGTCCAAAAAACAAGAGAAGCAGTGGTTTCCCTGGTGGTCCAGTGGTTAAAAAGCTGCCGCTAATGCAGGGGACGTGGGTTTGATCCCTGGTCAAGGCAGATCCCGCGTGCTGCGGAACAACTAAGCCTGAGCACCACAGCTGCTGAAACCCACGCTCCCGAGGGCCTGTGCGCCGCAGCAAGAGGAGCCTCACGACAGCAACGGAGACACCGCACAGCCAAAGGTAAGGACGTGCGTAAATAAATAAAGTTTAAATAAGTAAACAGAAAGAGAGGAGCCAATATCCAGGCTCTATAAAACTCAGCTCCTTTGCTTTCTCCTTAATTCTCTCCCCTGACTCTCTTCCCCCCTCCCCCCACCTCTCTGCCTCCTCTGGTTCTTTGCTTCCCTCTCCCCTCGTTTTCTCTTTCTCCTCTCTTCCCATCTCCGCCTTCCTCCCTCCCCTCCTTACGCCCCTCTTCTGCCTCTATACACATGGATATATATTCGTATATTTCAATGCATATACACATATCAATATATACGTGTGTGTGCGCGCGCTGTCACTTCATTCGTGTCTTATTCTTTGCGACTTATATATATACACGTATATATAAGCCCACATATACGTGTATGTATCCATGTCCGTGTACCTATGGTGAGGCCTTAAGAAAGACTATAGGAGCTCCAGGGGAGGAGTATCAGGGGATTTAAAAATATGCGAAGTGCGAAATTCGAAAGTGATTCCCTGGTCCCCACCCTAGTTTCCACGGAGCATGTTATGACTCCATCTCACCAGCAGAGGGCAGGCTAGGACGGCCAGAGCATCCAAGTCCCGCGGACAAGACTTTAACCTCGCCTTAATGGATTTTTTTCCCCCACAAAGGTGGAGAAAAAAGCACCAGAGCTAAAATACTTTCCCAAATTATCCCACCTGTTTCTTAGAGAGTCGTCAATAGTACAGTTGCTTGTTAATAGGTAAAGGGTGGAAGTGTTTACGGGAATCAAGATCCTTTCTCTGTGTCCAGTTTCTGAAACCTTTTGCCTAAGGAGTGGCATGGTTAATTAGCTGGTCCCAAGGAAAGAAAGCTGTGATCGTATCTTTAATTTTAGAAACTGGAACTAAAGGGACCCTGACAATCATCGTTGGATTGAAGACTAGAAAAGTTTGGCTGACATTGCACAGTAGATCAGGGGCTACGGTGCACATTCACCTAGCTGCTAAACGGTAGACAATCTAGATTATATTAATTTTCTTTAAAGAGTGTGCAGTTTTATGCCAGCAGGCAGTTGAGTTACTCCCGGATTGTTTTGATTCAGTTGAGACGTGGTTTTGCATTTTGTTAGAATCCGTCTAGGGTTTCCCTCACTTCAGAATTTGATCCTTATTCCAAAAACATGGCCTTTTGATGTCTCAACTGAATTCCCTGGGTTTTCATGACATCACGTCTCTCAAAAGGGTTGAAAGCCCACATGTCCAAGCACTGTGTGTGCTCGGGAGTCGCTGCCCAGCTCTCAGCCCCTGGGGTACTCTTCTCTGCCAGGCCTTCCTGAGTCACCCTGCACATGTTAGCAAAGCGGTATTCAGGCAAAGACCGGAGAGTCTCTCTGCGTGTTTCTGAAACTCCTTTTCTCCAGTGTCCTCCTCTCCAGGACCCTGCCCCCGAAATCCCAGTCACCTCAGCAGCCCAAACGCCGATATCTGTTTCCTCTACTTGGCAAGCCTTCTGTTCCCTGTTTGGTCTTCCTCTGGCCAGCCAGACCCCTATGGAGATTAAATGTGATAATGTGATAATTATGCAAAGCATCGAGCAAAGTAATAGGGTAAATCCTATATGGTGTGTTATTTTTGTTCATTCTTTTGCAAATGTTTAAATGATGTTCAGAGAACGGAAAATAATGTATAATGTTCCTGGGCCATGTGTAAAAAAACAGGAACTATCTTCCAAATCTAAGTCTCATTTTTCTGAGTTGTTTAAGGTTCTGGAAAATCAAGTGGTCCCGCAGGAACAACGAGGAGTTTGACGTCCATTCCACACTTAGCAGGCTCCTGACGCGAACATTCTCTCGCTTGTTACTGATAAACATGTCTGTGCTTCATGCCCACTGTTCTACTCTCATCCAAGACTGTTTGGCTCCTCTGAGCGCTGAGACCAGTTTTATTCACGTTTGTCTCTCTTATGGACAGTGGAAGAGTACATAGTAGGTTCATTCAAATATTCTTAAAATTTTTTAACCAAATAAAATTTTCACACAAGAAAATATAAGCTGGCATTATGCACATACCATGCCAAAGCAATATGCTGTAAAAGTGGCAATACAATTATCCCTTTTACTGGCTCCACTTAATACTGAACGCAAACTAAGCAGAGGGACGGCCTGGGGAAATCGTGATCTGGTTCTCAATCCTAGCTTCCAGCTGTTTTCTAAATGAATGACCTTGAGTATTTATTCTTAATATTGAGAATATTAATATTTATAGAATTTTCATTTCTTAATAATTTAAAGTCAAGGCTATGGTTTTTCCAGAAGTCATGTATGGATGTGAGAGTTGGACTATAAAGAAAGCTCAGCACTGAAGAATTGATGCTTTTGAACTGTGGTGTCGGAGAAGACTCTTGAGAGTCCCTTGGACTGCAAGGAGATCCAACCAGTCCATCCTAAAGGAGATCAGTCCTGGGTGTTTATTGGAGGGACTGAAGTTGAAACTGAAACTCCAATACTTTGGCCACCTGATGAGGAGAGCTGACTCATTTGAGAAAAGACCCTGATGCTGGGAAAGATTGAGGACAGGAGGAGAAGGGGATGACAGAGGATGAGATGGCTGGATGGCATCACCGACTCTATGGACATGGGTTTGGGTGAATTCCAGGAGTTGGTGATGGACAGGGAAGCCTGGCATGCTGAGGTTCATGGGGTCACAAAGAGTCAGACATGACTGCGTGACTAAACTGAACTGAATAAGTTAAAGATACTAATCATTATTATTAATCAATATAACAATATTCTGAACTTCAGTTTCTTATCTGTAAGAAAGGAATGACTACTACCTCCTAGTGTCTTTTGCAAAGATGATAAAGAAATAACACATTTAAAGTCTCTACCACAGATTCTTCATGGTACATTGTGGAAATTCAATTCACATGATTCCATTGATTCAATCAATCATTAATTAACTCTGGATTTTTATGTTCCCCAATAAGTTTGGCTGACGTTACACAGTAGATCGGGGCTAACATGGACATTCACCTATGATATCATCTGCCCAACCATCTCTTTTGGAGAATAGTTTTTCCCCAAGTCCCCAATTGCTTCTTTCATTCATGTGAGTTTCCTGTGTTATTCAAGGTCTCATGAAAAGTAAGTTCTGAAATGAGATTAAAAGGGCAAGGCCTTGATTAGGGGGAAATGCCTATGAGGGAAAACATGAAGGGAGACAGAGGGTGCTGGAAGACCTTCTGGTCAGGCCGAGATGCAGGTCCAAACTTTGTAAGAGGAGAATGGGGCGGGGGAAGAAGCAGGGTGGGCTAGTCTTGGACTGCAGTGTTCAGCAAGTCTGATGGACAATACTTGCACCAAAGTAACCCATCAGAGGGGTCTCGTGTCTCCCAGAAACAGCCCCTCATGTCCAGTCGCCACACAGTTTATACAGGGTTGCCCAATTCATATAGGACACCCAGTTAAATCTGAGTTTTAGATAAACAATGAATTATTTGCACATGCTCAGTCACTCAGTCACGTCTGACTCTTGGCGACCTCATGGCCTGCAGCCCACCAGGCTCTTCTGTCCATGGGATTTACCAGGCAAGAAAGGAATGGGTTTCATTTCCTCTACCAGGGAGTCTTCCCCACCCAGGGATTGAACCTGTGTCTCCTGCATTGACAAATGGATTCTTTACCACTGAGCCACCTGGGAAGCCCATTTTTCAGTATGTCCCAAATATTGCTTGGGCATTTCGTACTTTCATCTGCTAAATCTGGTTCCCCTAAGCTCATAAGGACCTGGGCTCAGTGAGAGCACGGTGACGGATCTCGGCGTGCTGCCGCTGAGACCGCGGGTCAATCACACTCCCACAAGGGATCTTTGAGGCACAGGTTCACGGCTGCCGCAACACTCTAGGACCCTTCCAGCAGATTCTCTTTCTCCAATGCTAGTTTGAGTTGTGCTTTTATTGTCTGCAACCCAGAGAGTCCTGACTGATTGATGCAGTTATCAACTCACATACAACAAACTACTCCCAACTCTGTGGTATAATACAGAAACCATTTTATTATGCTGGTGAATTCTGTGGGTGGTGAATTAGGATAGATTTTAGGGACATAGCTTATCCCTGCTCCATAAGGTCTGAGGCCTCATCTGGGATGCAGATAGTGAAGGACTGAGTCGTCCTGAGGCTTCTCCACTTGTGGGTTTTGTGCCCAGGATGGGGTGTCCTGAAGTCTGGGCTCAGCTGGAGCTGTAAGCCTTCACATGTCTTCACACGCGCCTTGAGTTCTTACAACACGGCTGCCTCAGGACAGCTGGGGTTTTTAGCTGGGACTTCCCTGGTGGCTCAGATGGTAAAGTGTCTGTCTACAATGCAGAAGACCTGGATTCGATCCCCAGGTCGGTAAGATCCCCTGGAGAAGGAAATGGCAATCCACTCCAGTACTATTGCCTGGAGAATCCCATGGACAGAGGAGCCTGGTAGGCTACAGTCCATGGGGTCACAAAGTGTCGGACACGACTGAGCGACTTTTTCACTTTCACTTTGGGTTCCGAGCATGACTGTTTAGGTAAATAAGGCAGAAGCTGCATGGTTTTTTGTAACTTAGCCTCAGAATTCATACAGCCTCAGCTGCTGCTGTATTCTACCTGTCAAGGCAGTCACAGCCACCCAGATACAAGGAGAAAGGACCTTGACCTCAGCTTTTGATGTGAAAGAATTTACAGTCGTGTTTTTCACGGGCCACACTCATGAGCTGACCGAGCTGAGAATGTCATTTTTAAAAACCCACCTTCAGACCTTCCTCTGTAAGGAACCTTTGGCTTATTCACAAAGTAAAATCTCAAATACTTATTGAGTCAGTCGCATAACATTCTTTCCCGAATATCCATTCCGATCTTCCGTGGGAGCCCAGCAAGACCCTTCCTGCATTCTCCCTTGACTAAATCTTTGATTAAAAATGTAAGCAACTGCATAACACAGTGGGGACATCAGAACAAGAGTATTTTCTCTGTAGACAGAGACCTCCAGCTCCATCAATTATTCTCTGTCATTTGCTGTAAAGCTGCGGATAGAGACTGCGACAGCTGTGAGGGTGTGCAGCAGGAGAATAAGAACAGCTCTTCTCATCTTCAAAGGTCTTGGGCAGATCTACTCTCATTCTCATGATCAAGTTCCTAAAGATTTTTGACAGCCCGGATATCAGTCATACAGAACTGATGGAGAAGCATTTCTTCACTGGATGATGTGTGCACAGCTTCATAACTGAAAATGAAATGAAACCCTATGGGCTCCTTTAGAAAGCAGGCATGGTTTTAAATTCCTTTTTTTCCACTTCTCTCTTGGGCAAGACACTCGACTTCTCAGTCTCTGTTTCATCCCTGAGAAACTGCATTGCAGATCATAACTCTGAGTTCGTATGAGCGTTTTGATAGTACCTGTGAAATAAAGCACCCAGAACACTGCATAGTGGCTACTGTGGACTAAAGCATCATCAAATGCTTGCCATGCACTGAACATCACATTAGAAATTTCAGGGGACACAGGGGTGACCAAACCTCAGTTCCTGTGACCAGCTACCATAGCTGGTTAGAGGGGTGCCAGGTCTGGGCAGGGGGAACCAGACAATCGGAAACTGAGTCCCAGGTAAGGAGCTTTGTGTCAGCAGCTTCCTCTGGCTAGCCAGCACGTGCTCGGAGTACATCTGTTACAGTGGGGATCATAATAACAACCACCCCTTTCCTACCTCACAGGGTTATTTTGAATATTACTTAAGAGGGTAGGGATTAAAGTGCTTTGTAAATGTTAAAATATCAAAGATTGGTCTTGCCTCGTAAGCAATGTGTCGGCCATGGACCGTCAGAACTGGCCTCACCTGGGAGCTTCTAGAAAAGCGGACTCTCAGGCCTCATCCCAACCCTACTTAATGAGCATTGACAGTTTAACAAGACCCCCAGATGACTCCTCTGCATGTCACTGTGTGAAAGGCAGTGGTCTGTAAGAGTACACATTCTGATGAAATAAAAACAAGGCAGCTTAAAGGCAAGGCAACCCGTGGGCAACATGAAAGGGTCTAGTAATAATTAAAAGCCCAGTTTCCAAGGGTATCAATTAGAAGAAAACCGACAGGGCTAGTTAACGGAAGAGTTCCCAGCGGGCATGTGGTTTTGAACAAGTGCTTCAGTCTTATCACCCAAGAGCCTCCGTGGGAAGGAGTGGTATAATCTCTCTGCCCTGCCTGCATAGTTGAGCCTTGGCCAAACAATCGCTTTTCCCATCTCGATGATCAAGGCACCTCTTGGTTCTCTGGGCTCACTGTGCCCACTGTAGCCAAGCCAAGATGGTCCCCTGTGGGTCGGTTCAAGACGTCATGCAGTGTGGGCATCTCGCTCTCCCAGCACTTCGTTCACCCCCTGATGGTAACCTCATCCATTTGCCTCTGCTATCGGGGTTCAAGTGTCTCCTCCACAACACTGTGAGCTCCACGAGATCAAGGACAGCATCTCTGTCTTCTCCCTGCTTCCCAGCTCTCAGCACAGTGCTGCAGGAAGCCTTGCTGCTGCTACTAAGTCGCTTCAGTCGTGTCCGACTCTGTGTGACCCCATAGACGGCAGCCCACCAGGCTCCCCCGTCCATGGGATTCTCCAGGCAAGAACACTGGAGTGGGCTGCCATTTCCTTCTCCAGCAGGAAGCCTTAGCCAGGGGCTAAGGAAGGAGAAGGTCTTCATTCTGCTGGGATCCAGGGTGTGCCCCTTTCCCTCCTTACACAGCTTCAGTGCTTCTGATTCCCTTCCACATACTCATCTCAAAAAGTGCTGATTCTTTACCTGTGCTAAGGCTCTGGATTCATTTTAAATGCAGGTACTTTATGAACATACTTCTACTGAAGCTTCTGTATCCTTCAGTTAAGCTCAGTTCAGTTTAGTCCAGTCCAGTCACTCAGTCGTGTCTGACTCTTTGCGACCCCATGGACTGCAGCACACCAGGCCTCCCTGTCCATTACCAACTCTAAGAGTTTACTCAAACTCATGTCCATTGAGTCGGTGATGCCATCCAACCATCTCATCCTCTGTCGTCCCCTTTTCCTTCCACCTTTAATCTTTCCTAGCATCAGTGTCTTTCCAAATGAGTCAGCTTTTCGCATGAGGTGGCCAGAGTACTGGAGTTCAGCTTCAACATCAGTCCTTCCAATGAATATTCAGGACTGATCTCCTTTAGGATGGACTGGTTGGATCTCCTTGCAGTCCAAGGGATTCTCAAGAGTCTTCTCCAACACCACAGTTCAAAAGCATCAGTTCTTCAGTGCTCAGCTTTCTTTATAGTCCAACTCTCGCATCCATACATGAGTACTGTGTCCTTATCATGTTGTTTTCAGGGTTTAGTTAAGAAAAAATACTCTATGTATTTCAACAAGAATCTAAATATGCAGTTTTTGATGACAAAATTGCTGGAAAATTGGAGTGCAAAGGGGGAAGGTGATGCTACTTACATGAGGAACTGAAGAAAAAAAAAAAAAGACCCTGCAAACACCTTTAACGACTAATGCTGAGCATCTTTTCATGTGCTTGCTATTTGCATATCTTAGGACAAATGTTTACTCAAATCCTTTGCCCATTTTTAAAGTACGTCATTTGCCTTTATATTGTTGAGCTCTAAGAGTTCTTCACATATTCTGGATATACGGTGTGGATTTATGTTTCATATATGATTTACAACCTTTTCTTCCATTCTGTTGCTTGTCTTTTTACTTTCTTGATGCTGTCCTTTAAAGCGCAAAAGTTTTTAACCTTGATGAAGTCCATTTTATCTGTTTATTTTTTCTGCATGTGTTTTGGTGTCATTATCTAAAACAACATTACCTGATCTAAGAGCATAAGGATTTAAGCCTCTGTTTTCTTCTAAGACCTTTATAGTATACAACTCTTACATTTAGATCTTTGATCCATTTTGAATTAATTTTTGTACATGATGTGAGATAGGGCAAAAATGTTCAGTTTCATTATTTTCATGAAGATATCTAGTTGTCCCAGCACCATTTGTGGAAAAGTCTATTTTCCTTCCATTAAATTATCTTGGCATCATTGTCAAAAATCAGTTTACCATAAAGGTTTATCTCTGGACTCTCAGTTCTATTCCACTGATCTATGTCTATCTTTGTGTCAATACCATACTGTCCTGATTACTGTAGCCTTGTCCTGTTTTGAAATTGGGAAGTATGCCTTCTCTGAGTTATTTTTCAAAAAAAGAAAAAAAGTTGGTTTGTCTTACAATACTGTATGAGTTTTTAACAAACTTAGGTGCTTCTCCCATGCTTACACTGTACTGTATCTATATGTCAAATACTTTATAGTATTGTGCTCATTATGATGTTTGTATTCTGATTAGAAGATCATTTCTTGAAGACAGGGCACATATTTAATTTAGCTCTGAATTTCCAATGCTAGAATAAAATTTGGCCCAAACCAGGCCAAATTGATTTGGCCCAAATCAGTGATCAAATTTCCATTGTTCAATACCCTATATTATATAACAGCATTAAATTTTTTTCATCATCGGTGACTCAAGAATGTTACCAGCTTAGCTACTTTATCTCAAGTACTTGACAGACAAACAGGAAAGAATGCACAGAGGCCTGAAACCTGTTCTGGCACTGTCACAGAAGACTGTTGCAAACACCCTGAAACCCTCTGAGTCTACTTCTGATTCCTATTCTACAAATTAGGGGTGAAATCTGCTATTCACTTCCTGTGATGGTTCATTTTATGTGTCAGCTTGGCTGGGCCATCGTCCCCAGATAATTGGTCTTCATCCTCTGGACTCTTTTTTTGTATGTGAGTGTTTTTTGTATATGATTAATATTTAAATCTGGACTTTGAGTAAAGTAGCTTGTCGTCCATAATGTGAAAGGGCCTAATCCTATCAGCTGAAGGCCTTAGTAGAATAACACAGACCCCTCCTGAACAAGGAGTGCAGCGGAAGATAGCCTTCGGACTTGGGCCAAGACACTGACTCTTACCCAGGTCTCAGTCTGCTGGCCTACCGTGCAGAGTTTGGACTCATCAGCCTCCACGATCATATGAGACAAAATTCCTCAAAACAAATTTCTCTCTTTATATGTGTATATACACATACAATAAGAGATACAGATCTCTTATTGGGTCTGTTTCCTTGGAGAACCCTGACTCATACATAAGAATGTTTTCCATGATTATGGAAAACAGAATGGAAGTTCCTTAAGAAACTAAAAATAGAACTACCGTATGATCCAGCAGTCCCACTTCTGGACATAAAGCAGAAAAGACAAAATCTGTAATTGGAAAAGATATCTGCACCCAGATGTTCGCAGCAGCACTATTTACAATAGCCAGGATATGACGCAACCTGTCCATCAGCAGAGGAATGGATGGAGAAGATGTGGTATGCAGACACCATGGAATATTACTCAGCCACAAAAAAGAATGAAATATTGCCAGTCGCACCAACACAGAAGAACCTAGAGAATATCATCATATAAAGCTAGGCAGAAAGTGGAAGTGAAAGTCGCTCAGTCGCGTTCGACTCTTAGTGACCCCATAGACTATAGTCTGTGGAATTCTGCAGGCCACAGAACTGGAGTGGGTAGCCTTTGCCTTCTCCAGGGGATCTTCCCAACCCAGGGATTGAACCCAGGTCTCCCGCATTGCAGGTGGAGTCTTTATCAGCTGAACCACCAGGGAAGCCCAAGAATACTGGAGTGGGCAGCCTATCCTTTCTCCAGGATCTTAGGTAGACAGAGAAAGACAAATATTATAAGATATCACATATATGAAATTAAAAAAAAACAAATGAATTTATTTACAAAACAAGCAGACTCGTGGACATAAAAAACAAGCTTATGGTTACCAAAGTGGGGGGAGGTATAAATTAGGAACTTGGAATTGAACATATACACTCCTATATACAAAATAAGCAACAAGGACCTACTGTATAGCACAGGGAACTCTTCTCGGAAAAGAAAAAAAGAAAAGTAAAAAAATATTTTAAAAAATAAATACATGCTCCAAAAAAAATATATTTTCTAATAACCTATATGGGAAAAGAACCTGAAAAGAATTTTATGTGTATGCACTGTGCTGTACATCTCAAACTAACACAACATCATAAATCGACTATGATTCAATTTTAAAAAGAATCTTTTTCACTGGCATATACTTTAGCTCTATCTTGCTGGTAAGAGGTAGATTGTTTGGAAAAGTGTTCAGAAAAGGAGCCCATTGGTTCCTCTACAAGCAGAGCAATGTGTTCTTTTTGGCAGGATGACGGGTATGGGCTATCTGGTGGATGATACGGACGATGATAGCTGCCCACATTTACTGAGTACTTACTCTTTGGCAGCGCTGTGCTAAGCGTTTGTATCATCAGTCTGTGTAATGGATGCGGTTGAGGGTGTCATGTCACAGTGACAACTTTCCAAACACAGCCCTCAGCTGCAAAGAGTCATACACCCTTTGGAGAGGGGATAGACTTCTTCCAATAAAGGGTCAATGCAGGAGATCCCAGCTCCCTCCCTATATTTCAAGGCAACTCTGCAGGGCCTCCCAGCTTCAGAGCGTCCTGTAAGAGCGGCTGGAACCTGTAAGATCGTACTGCAGCCCAGCTTCTCCATCTGTTCAGACCTGCTTGTGTCTTGCTTCTCAAGTGTCAGCCCCCAACTTCCTGCCTGCTCATCCTCCTCTCAAAGAACCTGACCTGCAACAGTCCTCTTGTAAGGATTAATCGGAAGAGTCCACAAAAAGAACTTTGGCCGAGCCCCCCCTGACAGAGAGTATGCATTCAAACAATGAAATTACTAATTGTTATTGGAGTATAGCTGGCCTACAATGTTGTGTTAGTTTCTCCTGTACAGCAAAACGAACTAACACAACATTGCAGACCAGCTATACTCCAAAAACAATTAGTAATCCAAAAAAGATGAATTCAAAGAATTAATCTAAAAAGAGGGTATATATATATATATATATATGTATATGTATATATGCCCTCCTTTTTTGGATTTCCTTCCCACTTAGATTACCACAGAGCATTGAGTAGAGTCCCCTGTGCTATACAGTAGGTTTCCACTAGTTATTTATTTTATACATAGTTTCAATAGTATAGATGTGTCAATTTCAGTCTCCCAATTCGTCCCACCATCTTTCCTCCTTGGTATCCATATGTTTGATCTCTACATCTGTGTCTGTATTTCTGCTTTGGAATTAAGATCGTGACCAACCTAGATAGCATATTCAAAAGCAGAGACATTACTTTGCCAACAAAGGTCCATCTAGTCAAGTCTATGGTTTTTCCAGTGGTCATGTATGGGTGTGAAGAAAGCTGAGCGCCAAAGAATTGATGTTTTTGAACTGTGGTGTTGGAGAAGACTCTTCAGAGTCCCTTGGACTGCAAGGAGATCCAACCAATCCATTCTAAAGGAGATCAGTCCTGAATGTTCTTTGGAAGGACTGATGCTAAAGCTGAAACTCCAGTAATTTGGCCACCTCATGCGAAGAGTTGACTCATTGGAAAAGAGTCTGCTGCTGGGAGGGATTGGGGGCAGGAGGAAAAGGGGACGACAGAGGATGAGATGGCTGGATGGCATCACCAACTCGATGGACATGAGTTTGAATGATCTCTGAGAGTTGGTGATGGACAGGGAGGCCTGGCGTGCTGCACTTCATGGGGTCACAAAGAGTCGGACATGACCGAGCGACTGAACTGAACTGAACTGATACCGTTTTTCTAGATTCCACTGCTGCTGCTGCTAAGTCGCTTCAGTCATGTCTGACTCTGTGCGACCCCATAGACGGCAGCCCACCAGGCTCCCCCGTCCCTGGGATTCTCCAGGCAAGAATACTGGAGTGGGTTGCCATTTCCTTCTCCAATGTAGGAAAGTGAAAAGTGAAAGTGAAGTCACTCAGTCATGAGAGACCCTTAGCGACCCCATGGGCTGCAGCCTACCAGGCTCCTCCATCCAAGGGATTTTCCAGGCAAGAGTACTGGGGTGGGGTGCCATCGCTTTCTCCACTGAATTCCACATATATGCACTAATTAGTTTTTCCTCTTTCTGACTTATTTCACTTTGTGAAATAAGATCCATCCATATCTCTGCAAATGACCCAACTTCCTTCCCTTATGTTGCTGAGAAATAGTCCACTGTGTATATGCCACGTCTTCTTTATTCATTCCTTTAAAACAATGAGGTTATTATTAACCACCCCAAAAATGCAGGTACTGTCCCTACCCTGCACTTTACAGATGAAGACACTGAACTTCAGAGAGGTTAAATTACTCAACCAAGATCACTCTGTATTAAAATTAAAGATGGATTGCAAATCCAGGGATGACTGTCTTCAAAACTCTGCTCATTCAAGCTTCCTTATTTTTCCCATTTTCCCCACGAGTCAGTGAAGTCTCAGAGTGACTAAGCCACTGAGAGGTAAGTCACACAACAACCCTGCCTGCCTCAGAAACAAGTCTGGCCCCTGAGTGACTAAGTCTCATTTCTCTTAACAAATCTTTACACAATGTCCTTTAAAAAATAGGATACTTGGTCTTTCACTCAACTTATGTTCATCAAATCCAGTTGCTTTCAGTAGTTACAAACTTTTGTGACTTTTTTCTGGTTATTACTGACAATATGCTTTTCCTTCAGTGCCTTGGTAGTTAAACTCACATTTTAATATCTATCTGGCCTCTTAGTAGAATGCGATCATTTGCATAATCTGTTCCTTGCACAGTGTTTATTTCCTGGACCAGCTCTGGATTAATTATAATGCCTGTGTTTATGTTCTTATAAATACTGTTCTAAAATCATTTTTAAGTCAGTTATTAAAAACAATAGATGACATAAAAATGGTTCTTCTTGTATTTTTTTATGAAAAATCTCCTTGTTTAAAATTCCCAAGTTCTAATTCAAGGACAGAAATTAATTTTGTGGATTGAAGTTGGGGATAATTTATGGATTCTAACAAAGATAAATAAAACATTATTATTTTTCCTTAAAAAAAAAATCTATGCTTTTCCTTATTAGGCTATCCTGCCCTTTTGGGGGCTTCCCAGGTGGTGCCAGTGGTAAAGAACTCACCTGCCAATGCAGGAGACATAAGAGATGGGGGTCGATCCCCGAGTCGGGAATATACCCTGGAGGAGGGCAAGTCATCCCACTCTAGTGTTCTTGCCTGAAGTATCCCATGGACAGAGGAGCCTGGAAGACTATAGTCCTTGGGGTTACAAAGGGCCTGACACGACTAAAGCAACTTAGTACTGCCTTCTTTCAGACAGTCATTCTAGAGACTATAACCAAATGCAAGATCTGGAGGAAGGTATAGGCAGGTGGAGACTGCATTGTGCAAGCAAAGTACCAAACAAGCCTGCATTGGCCATGAACTGCAAGTAAGCGGCAAACTAGAAACCACCAGCAAAGATGGGGAACAAAGCAGAGTAGACAAAAAACAGTCAGGAAAAACAGACATGTGAAAGTCTTGCCCACACATCTGGGACTGTTCCAGTAGGAAGGTTTCGCTGCATCCAGAGCCAAATATGAGGGAACAGGTAAGAATGTTCAAGACATCTTCCCTGCAAAGGACTTGGAACACAACTTTATAGAAGCACCTAAAAAAGGTCAAAGATCCTAGACACTCACTGCAAAAAAAAAAAAAAAAGAAAAGAAAAAAATCCTGAACCAGGAATTAAATTTAATTCTCCACATGATATTTACTGGAGACTCCGCTTCATGGCCTCTGTCTTTGAGGAGCTCGCAGTCCACCGAACTAGGAGTGGAGATGGCAGTGGAAAGGACGTTTTCAGTGTAACAACTGTTACACAAAAGACTAGAAAAGACTGAAGCCACTAGAAAGACTGAGGCTGCTATAAAACGTGTGGTTAATCCTGCCCAGGAAAATCCTGGAAGGCTCCCAGAGGAGATGACATTTGAACAGGACCTTGAAGAATAATAGGAGCCAAGGAGAATTTTGAGAGACTAGACTATCTCCTAAGGGGGAAAAAAAGACACATGCTTTTACTTGCTTTTCTCCAGCGTATGGAGGGCACTCTGCAAGGAATAATCCCTACGTCGTCTTGCAGTAGATCGGGGCACTTGGTGTTTTCCCTATTTCAACACCTGGGGGAGTCTCTATAGATTCAAGCACTTCACCCTTTGAGAAGCTTGTCATGGGGTAAAAGAAATGGTCCTTTGAGTTCACATGTCATAAAAACCCGAGAAGCAGCGTGGGTGTAGGGAAGGCAGCTTAGGTTCATTGGAGCTACACGGAGGAAACAGATGTTTTGCTGTTTCAGACAGACTGTGGGCCAGCCCTGAGAAGTTGCTGAGAGATGGCTCCCTTGCTTCCAAACCACGTTCTTTTCCCCCTGAGATGTAAAGGAGAGCCCCATCTCTGAGCACGGGTGGCGTTTATGTCTGGGTCACAGGAATTCTATCCTCAGGCTCCGACACTGGCCATTTGAAGTCAGACCTAGACGGCAGCTTCATGCTGACGGCACGGTACCCACCAGGAGCTCTGTACCCAGAGGAGCCAACTGCGCTGCTTCAGAAGGAAGTTTTATCTTTCCCAGTACTGCCGAACAGATGGCAGCTTTGCAGTTGGGAAACATTTGTCGCCAGGATGAAGTCATGTCTTTTAGCAGTTATGGTCTCATTATTTTTAATGAATATTGCTGCCATGCTCCGATGTATCTTAGAAAGACCTTGTAATTCCTGGTGGGGATCTCACCTGGTCCTGATCCCTGGGAAGGAACATTTTAAGGAATTCAGAGGAAATGGAAATGATGCTTTCAGCCCATCTCTGTTAATAACTAGCTGTGGTTGAGTGGCCTTTGACAAGTCCTTCAGTTACTCAGACTAGCTCAGTGTGGGGAGTGGGCACCGCAGGAGGGGTGGATGTCAGCTCTCAGGCACCGTGAGCTCCTCCCTTACTGTTGAAACTGGGGCGCTTGGACACCCAGGGATCAGGGCGTTTTGGGGTCCTATTCCACTTGGAACTTGGGGAACCAACTGAAGAGCCAGGCAGCTTCACCTGTCACTCTGAGACTTATCTATCAGACACATTAAACCCTGGACACGACCCTCTGGTGACAGAAATCTCCCTCCCTCTTTGACTCTGTCTCTGAGATGCCAGGGTTCTGCCCCTTAGAATCATCTGGAGATATTTTTTCTTTTTAATACCGATGTCAAGGACCCCGCCCCAGATATTCAGATGCAGGTCTCGGGTAGGGCCTGAGAAATGCCCCCTTATTTTAAAAACTCCCTGGATGAATCCCATGGGCAGCTAATGTTGAAAATCTTTGCCCTGGAATCTCATACTTTTGTATAAAGCATACTTTTATCCAGTTTTATGCCAGATATCAAGTTTTATCTAGTTTTATGCCAGAACAAAAATTTTTACAAAGTTGTTGAGAACACTAGCAACAAAAAAAATATTATTGATAATTGCTTAAAATGTACTTGGCTAGCAATTTACAGTTTACTATCCTTAAAATGGCCTCAGGCTCAGGGAGGTAAAATAGCCCACCGGGAATAAGCAGGTCTCTGCCGCGGAACTCCATCTAAAACACCCAGGTTTTCTAATTATTTGAGCTCAACCCCTCTCACTATTTCACCCTGGCTCCTAAATTACCAAGCCTGTTTTCAGTTATCAAACTATTTGAGGCCCATGAGACGTTTACAGCTGGCCCTCCACCACCAGACTCAATTGAAACGTTGAGGTAATTATCTGAGTAATTCAGGCAATGCCGTTTATTTTTCCTGAATTACCTGGATAATTACCTCAAGCCTAATAAGATGGAAAGAAGCCAGAGCCACATTCTGATGGTTTTATTGCCCCCTCAACAATGCATTCTTATTTTAAAGGTCCTGATTTGAAGAAGTGAGCTGTGGAAACGTGGGTCCTCCTCATTCGCCACAGGATACCCCATCAATCATCTGGGGGAAGATGGCGGTTGGCTCAGGAACACAGTCATCCTGTTCTCCAAGTCTCTGGGAGTCGCCTCAGCTAATGAGGTGACAGAGAGGAAGGCTTCTGGGGGCTGGGTGTTTCTGCTTTTCTACTTGAGCTTCGCCACATTTCTCTCTGAAACGGTGTCACTCAACGCTCCGCACCAGCTCCTTGCTTTCTGGGGCCGGGCCTGGGCTGACCGACTAAGTGGAGCTCGTCATCCCTGCGGCAAGGCCTCACCTTCCACTTCAAGGCTCGTGGCCAGAAACCAGAGGGCTCCTTGCAGCTAAAGGGCCAGGAACCCCCTGCTTCAGCCGCTGCCACTATTATCCTGTTAAGACAACCAAATGTCACAGGAAGAGGGGTCCACCCCATTTCCTCAGGAGGATTCCTCCTCCTGGTGCTTGGTCGTCTTTCTGGAACCTCGCTTCATCAGTCACTCCCTCCCCTTCATCTCTCTTCAAGCTTTGCTCTCCATTGGTTGCTTCTGTTCTGCCCACAGGGGCACTAAGACTCCTCCACCTTGTAAGCAGAAAGCAAGGAAGCCAACGAGATTGGGAGGAAGCAAACCATAGCCAGAAGCCGGCAGAGTGACAGTACTGGGAGATGAGAAAAAGAAAACGGGAGCCAGAAGAATGGAGTCAGGTCAGAGCAGACCAACGCGATAACACGGAAGCCAAGGGAGATGCGAGTTTCCGAAGAAACATGACTTGGTGGAGAAGTAAGTGTGGGTCTGGAATCGAATCCTGACTCCTTCACTTCCTGGCTGTGTGATAAACTTTAAAACAGTGATGTTATTAAAGCTCACCCCCAAAGTGTCATGAGAGTGAAGCAATTCATTGCATAGAAAATTATCTAGAGAGATTTTATGCTAATTATTACTGTTATTATTGCAAATGGGAAGGGCTGACCAATAAGATTAAATGCTTCTCTGAAATCAGACTGGAAGAGGTAGTCAGGATTTTCTAGTCTTATCACTTAAATTTTTTAGTATAAACCCCTTCCCATGATACAAAAAACATTTTATAAATGGTCAAGAATATTCATTCATATATATGTATATTATATGTATGCATGCTTGGTCACTCAGTCATGTTTAACTCTTTGCAACCTCATGGACAGGCTCCTCTGTCTGTCCATGAGATTTTCGAGGCAAGAATACTGGAGTGGGTAGCCATTCCCTTCTCCAGGGGATCTTCCCAACCCAGGGATCAAACCCAGGTCTTCTGCTTTGCAGGCATTCTTCACCGTCTGAGCCATGACGCTTTCATCTGGATGAGATAAAATGGCTCACCAACGCCATATCCACATTGCGGAAGAGGGCAAATGGAAAAATTACACCCGTTCTCTTTAAGGATATAACCTGAAAGTTGCACCCACCACTTCAAATCATGCTCTGTTGGCCAGATCTTGCCCATGTGCCCATTCCTTGCTGCAAGGAAGGCTGGCCAATGCAGGCTTTATTCCATGTGGCCAGGATCAAGGTTTTAAGGGCCAGTAAATAAGAAAGGGTGGCAGGGGAGGACGATGAAGGGCTTCCCTGGTGGTTCAGTGGTATAGGAACCCATCTGCAATGTGGAGACCTGGGTTCAGCCTGGGTCGGGAAGACCACTTGGAGAAGGAAATGGCAACCCACTCCAGTATTCTTTGGAAAATCCCAGGGACAGAGGAGCCTGGTGGGCTACAAAGAGTCAGACGTGACCGCGACTAAACAATGACAACAAATAACAATGAAATGAAAAGAGAACAACGAGATTACTCTTTTGAGAAGTTTGCCAATGAAGAGAAGGAGAAGTAGCCTAGGAACAGGAAAGTCAGGCTGAAAGAAGAAAAGCTAACCTTCACTGGCCTTTTTGAACTTGAAAGCTCACAGTACATGTAACCTTGCCTAATCCCGGGACTAATAATCTCATTCTCCCCATTAATTCCCATATTGCTTGACATATACCCCTCTGCCTCATCTCTGACTAGTTTATGCATGTGCCTCTTCGCTCCTATAGGCTCTAAGCATCTCATTTACCTTTCTAACCCTTACTGCTTCTAGTATGGTGCCTTGCCCAAAGCTGACATCTTTCTCATGTATCACCTTCCTCCCTATTGGTCTCGCTTTCAGTTCAGTTCAGCTCAGTCGCTCAGTCGTGTCCGACTCTTTGCGACCTCATGAATCGCAGCACGCCTGACCTCCCTGTCCATCACCAACTCCCGGAGTTCACTCAGAGTTGCATCCATCGAGTCAGTGATGCCATCCAGCCATCTCGTCCTCTGTCATCCCCTTCTCCTCCTGCCCCCAATCCCTCCCAGCATCAGAGTCTTTTCCAATGAGTCAACTCTTCACATAAGGTGGCCAAAGTACTGGAGTTTCACCTTCAGCATTATTCCTTCCAAAGAAACCCCAGGGCTGATCTCCTTCAGAATAGACTGGTTGGATCTCCTTGCAGTCCAAGGGACTCTCAAGAGTCTTCTCCAACACCACAGTTCAAAAGCATCAATTCTTCAGTGCTCAGCCTTCTTCACAGTCTAACTCACATCCATACATGACCACTGGAAAAACCATAGCCTTGACTAGAAGGACCTTTGTTGGCAAAGTAATGTCTCTGCTTTTCAATATGCTGTCTAGGTTGGTCATAACTTTTCTTCCAAGGAGTAAGCATCTTTTAATTTCATGGCTGCAGTCACCATCTGCAGTGATTTTGGAGCCCAAAAAAATAAAGTCTGACACTGTTTCCACTGTTTCCCCGTCTATCTCGCTTTAGTCCGAAGCAAAAGAAAGAGTCTAGTGTTTCCCTTCCCCTTTTAACAGCGTAGAGAGTTAATAGTGCTCTTTGAACAATATTCTTTCCATCTTGTGCTCCGAATGAATGCAGAAAATGACTGATCACAGACCCCAGGGATGGGAGCACCATTGCTCAGGAGCGACAAGTTGCTAACATGCAGAAAGAATGGGTGATGGTTCTTGCTTCTCATGATGCATGTTTGTTGATAATTTTGTGAGACAGGTTATAGAATCAATAAATCTGTACAAGATCATAAAACTGGTTATGACTCTTTTTTAAAAAAGAAGCAAGACTTCAGATCCTGAGTTTGAAAATTATGGCTTTAAATCAGATTTTGTTTTGATATACAGGAACACACAAGATTTAATTAAAGAGTTAAATATTTCTTCTACCCAAGACAGTCTAGCATATTGGAAAATATTTTGAATACTATGAACAAAGGTACAAATCCTGGTCCTAGGGTTATGATCTTGGGAAAGTCACTTTAATTTGTCTGGGCATCTACTTTCTCATCCTTCAATGGGGTTAAAAAACTCATCTTGCATGGTTATTGCGACATATAAGGCTATTGTGTGAAAGCATTAGTTTCTTACTCATGTCCGATGATTTGCAACCCCACAGACTTTAGCCTGCCTGGCTCCTCTGTCCACTGCGTTCTCCAATCCCACCATTAGAAAAGACACTGATGCTGGGAAAGACTGAGGGCAGGAGGAGAAGGGGTGACAGAAGATGAGATGGTTGGATGGCATTGCCAACTCAATTACATGAGTTTGAACAAACTCTGGGAAATGGTGAAGGTCAGGGAAGCCTGGCATGCTCTAATCCATGGGGGCACAAAGAGTCAGATACAATTTAGCGACTGAACCACAACAAAGGCTATTCTGACATATAAGGCCAGTGTCTGTCATAAAGTCTATGCATTTATTATTTTTTAACACTAAACTGAGAGTATTTGGATTTGGGGCTACATTCATCTTTTTCAACCGAATTTATGATATTATTATGTAGACACAGTTACAGTTAGCAGAAGAAAAGTCATATTTATGTCA
The DNA here is from genome assembly GCA_006410615.1 of Neotragus moschatus. Lineage (NCBI taxonomy): Eukaryota > Metazoa > Chordata > Mammalia > Artiodactyla > Bovidae > Neotragus > Neotragus moschatus. The sequence continues at coordinate 712,570 of SJYA01003188.1, read as the reverse complement.
GTGATAAGCTGTTTTCAAAGATGAATTAATAAATGCCTCTCCTTAGTCCATCAGTCATTTCAGGCAAATTATTGGGAAGAGCCATGATAATTCGTATAACACAACTGGCAGTTTGTCTTTCTATTAAGTGGGTAAGGTGGGGAGATGATCATTGGTTTCTGGTAGTAGCTTTATAGCTTTTAAGCTCTACCTTTATTTCTTACTTTGGCTAAAGGATCTTTTAGGCTTTTTAAAACTTAAAATAAGTATCAGAGACCCCAATTAAAACTACTGATTAAGTTTGCACAGAAAACCTTTTTTCTTTAATCACTTTGTTCACTTTCATAGTTTAAACAGGGCCACCAAAAATGTACGTTTAGGAAAATTCATGTACTTATTCAAATTGCTTGCCATGTTTAGAAGCATAGATTTCTTGGTTGTAAATTTTTGTGTATTTCCCTCATTCCACAGGTACATGGACAGGGAGAATCAATAAAATAGCAATCATAAAGAAAAGAGGAAAAAAATCTTTTTTCTAAATGCAGTTATAAGGCAAATGTTTCAGAATGGCCACAAGCGATGGTATTTTAATAATTTTGTTGAGCCTTACGGTATAGTATCAAATTCTGCTCATTCTTTCCAGTGGGGGAGAAAACTGGAGAAGGCAGAGGGAAATGGCTTGCTTGCCTCCCCGGCATTCTTTAATAAGGCACTGACCCTTGTCAAAGAAAACACATAGACACAGGCACACAAACAAGGACCCCCATTTACCTTATTTTCAAATTTAAATGATGGGATCCGGTCATTCATCTTTGTCACAATCCACCAAACAGTTTTGCAAGAGCATGTTTCATAAACAAGCCCTCCTTTCAGCATCAGCCAGGAAGGTTAAGGTTTAGATCCTGCATGATAGAAACCCTTTTTGTAATTCTTCCCCAAACATCTGTTCAGTCGCCCATCAACATCTGTCACCCATTTCTAGGCTCAGCCCAGACAAAGCTATGTTTTTCTAACACACTCCGTTCCAAATTGTTACCAAGTGATTCCTACTCAGACTAATCTTACACAGGGATTGAGAAGATGTCTGATTGGGTGAAATTCGTCTTCTACTAATGGAACGTCTACCCTGCAGCCCTGGCACAAGCCCAGTGACTCAGAGGAAGGGAAATTCCTCATAACATGCTAACACTTTTCTGACTCAGACGGTTACACTGAGAATTTTTCATTCTCTTCGGAGCTTCGGGGTTAGCACACATTACCCTTACATGTGTGTATCTTTAACTTGCCCTATTCAAGGCCAGAGGGTTTGCTTTGTAAAGTAACTGAAGTAAGAACATAAAAAAATGTTTCTGGGCTTCCCCGGTGGCTTGGTGGTAAAGGCTCTGCCTGCCAATGCAAGAGACATTGGCAACACATCAATCGAATCCAGGTTCGATCCCTAGGTCAGGAAGATCCCCTGGAGAAGGAAATGGCAACCCACTCCAGTCTTGTTGCCTGGGAAGCCCTCTAGAAAATGGAGCCTGGTGGGCTACAGTCCCTGGGGTCGCAAAAGAGTCAGACATGACTTAGCAATAGCAACAACAAAATGTTTTCTAATACTTGACCCAACTGTTTGCATGAAAAGACAAGAAATGTTGGCTTATTTGGAAGGACATCACACATAAAAACACGTGGAAAGCCTTGAACTGAGGTCTTGGAAATGTCACCTCTAAGTCAAGTAACCTTGGTGGCTTTAGTTAATGATCCTGAGACCTCAAAATACCTAATGAGAAAAACGCTTACCTCGTAGGATTACAGAGTGAAAACCGTACGTGTGCACTGCACGTAAGGAACCCGACACTGTGACCAGCATATAGTAAACAGCTCAGTCAGGGATCCCTCTTGCTATCACCACCACCACCCTGATCAGCACTGAAGCAGAAAGACAGCAGGAAGGCTTTACCTTCCTCTTCTGCTCCCAGCCTCCCTTTCTCCTTTCTGTTCAGCCAGCATTTACTGAATGCCTCATATGAGCTCAAATATGTGCCAAATATGACTCTGGTAAATTCCTTGTCCTCAAGAAGCTGTCTCCTCAGTCGTGGAGATACATAAACCCACACTCAAATCAGACCCTGATAAACGCTATAAAATTATAAGTAAAGCTCCCCACAGAATATTTGAAGATGTTTTAATACCACATCTCTGTTTTTCTTATTAGAAGACTTTAACTGCAGCTCATCTTACATGGTAAATTAGGAATTTAAACCCCAGGGCAGAACCTACTGGTTATAATTTAGGTCAACGTTTATAATGGCAATAGTGCAATGAGGAGGAAGAGAAGGGTTTTCACCTCTGTTTCCATGTACATTAAAAGTGATAATGAAGAAGGCCCCCAGACTGAACCAAAGGGAGCAACTGAATTATTCTTTTTTTATTTTCTTCATGAAGTGGAACATAAGAAAAGATTTGAGGAGGCTGACATGACTCATTAAGGCCAATTTGACTGACATGGGTACCAAATATTAATGTTTAGATATGTAAATGTATTGAGAGAGATTTTGTTAGACAAGAGTTCCACAGACTCCGCTTTCTATTGTTTCACAGGAAAGAGCCCCTTTGGGAATTCCGGGCCCAAATTTGGGAATTTGGTCGCTAGGGGCCCTTTTTGCACATTATCCAGGGGAAGAGCAAATGGCACTGAGTGCCCTTCAGATGGATATCCCTCTGCTGCTGTTCCTTCACGGGTCCCTGTCCTAGGGGCCCAGGTCTTGTGTGGGAGATAAGCATGTCACACCGAGGACATGACTCCGTGTGCTGAGATGAGCAGAAAGAAACTGAATTCCTCAGCAGAGGGGGCTGCAGCCAACAGAGACCTTCCAGGAGGAGGAACCTGCTTCCAGGGGGGGGTCGGGGCCCCTGGGCAGGGGTTAGTCTGGGGAGGGCCGGGTGCAGAACCTAGGTGGGGAGTGGAGTGACTGAGACTAGGAGGAATGGGCCAGAGGCAGTTCACCAAGACAACCCGCTAGAAATGGGTGAGCTCCATTTCTAGATCCGTTCTAGAGGGACCTCTAGAACGGGCCATGAAGACCACCTGTCCTCATGGCAGTTTCACAGAGCATGAACTCCTAGGCTTTATCAACCAATGTCATGTAACTTCCCTCCTTCAGCAAACTGATAAATTGTTATGCTACATAACGTCTCTGAACTTGCGTTTCCTTCACTCTAAATGGGGAAAACAATGCCCACCTCTCCCAGCATCCAGGAATGTGTATGTACCTTGTCTGGTGATAACAGGCACGCATCTATTCATCTCTTTGTGGCCGAGAGTTACTCATTGGAAAGTGATAAGGAAACAAACCCAGGTATGCGGACCACACATGTCACACACGTTTCAGGACATCACTCCCCTTCCGGGCACACCTGGCAGGCAGAGGACACCCAGGAGTCCCCACTGAGCAGCCACCAATTTTACACGTGAAGCTGGGGGGCATTTGCTTCCCACCCTTCAATTCCCACCAACCTCAACAAATCCTGGCTCTGCTGACTCCTCCCCCAGCCCAGCCCCCACCAATGGGGAGCTGAGGGAGGACAACCAAGTCAAGGAAAAAATATTACTGCAGGGAGGGGAAAGTCATGACAAGTGACATTAAAAAGACCGGGTTTTTCAAGATGTTTTCACTTGTCTTTAAAAAAAAAAGTTACAAAGGCAAATCAGATAACCAAAGAATGCATGGTCTGTGAGGGAGAAAAGTAGGAAATTGAGTTAGAAAAGGAAAAGGGCTGACTAAACACCACTTTGAAAACAGAGATGTTTCTAAGTCAACGGGCCCCGAGGACATGGTTCCTGAGGTGCTGCTAGACGAATATATTCCTTTCACTGAAAATCGACTTAAGACTAAAATCCTGCTATTAAGTTGGGGAGAGCTTTAAAACCTGATTTAGGGTTTCCAACTCAAAGCCTTCCTGGGCTGCCACTGCAGACACTTTGTACTTTGTTGCAGGGTCTGGAAGCTGCATTCTGCCTCCCAGGCAGGACCCCTTGGTAGGGGAGGCAGGTGGAGAAGGCAGTCTCTATGTGCCCAGGATACCCCTGGCTTTTATGCCCCCCTTGCCATAGAGCTTGGAAAAGCACCTGACCCAGGGCACCATGCAGGTAAGTCAGGCACGCAATGACTCAAGCTGTGTCATGCGTTTCTTAAATGTTTATCTGATCCGTCCTATGGGGCTTCCCAGGTGGCGCTAGTGGTAAAGAACCTGCCTGTCAATGCAGGAGACTTAAGAGACGCAGGTTCGATCCCTGGGTGGGGAATGGCAGCCCACTCCAGTATTCCTGCCTAGAGAATTCCATGAACAGAGGAGCCTGGCAGGCTATAGTCCATGGGTTCGCAGAATTCACAGATATTTTTTATTGTAAACAGATTACCCTCTTTGCCTGCTCACAGCCCTTCTGTGACTTCTCTGTCACCAGAACGAAACTCACACTCTGCCAGGGGCTTCAAGGCCCTGCAGGGTCTGGGTCTGAACCACCCAGATGTGTCCCCTTTGTACCGCTCTTTGCCACCATGACTACGCCGTGGCTATGTTTGCCTGCGGACCCATTTGTAGGCAACACCCTCTTCTTTCCGGCTTACAGTCTATTCCTCTGCCTGGAATCTCTTCTCTGAACTCTTTGACGGACTAGTGCCCACTCCTTCAAATCTCAGCATTATTGGACTTCACCGGCAGTCTAGCAGTTAAGATTCCACACTTCCAGTACAAGAGACATAAGTTCGATTCTTGATTGGGCAACTAAGATCCTGAACGCCTGTGTAGGCCCCCCCACCCCCCTCCCTCAAAAAAAGGTCTCAGCATTATCTCTTTCTTAAAGAGGCCTTCCTTGCCTCCCAGTCCGATTAGGTCTGCCTCTCTTTACACTCACAATAGCCCAATCTCTTCCTTAATGGCAATTAACTAAATGTTGTGGAGTTATTTATTTAATGTTTGACTGCTTCCTTGACAGATGAGGACATTGACTACATCTATTATACAGGTATCACACGCCATGAATGGGCTTCCTGGGTGGCGCTACTGGTAAAGAACCCTCCTACTCATGCAGGAGATGTAAGAGATGGGGATTCAATCCCTGGGTCGGGAAGATCCCCTGCAGGAGAGCCTGGCAACCCATTCTAGTGTTCTTGCCTGGAGAATCCCATGGACACAGGAGCCTGGTGGACTGTGGCCCATAGGGTCTCAAAGAGTCAGATATGACTGAAGTAACTTGGCATGCAGCATAGCTCCTGACTCAGCCTGGTGTGTGACGAATAGCTGGAGAATCAGTAAAAGGCTGCCTTGAAGAGAACTACAAAATCGTCTGCTCCTGCAGCTGGCACAGAAAGGGTATAGGTGGCTTCTGACAAAAATCAGCTCACAACCAAATATCAAATTATTAAAAGTGCTTGTTGTCAAATTGAATTAAAGGCAAAATGGTAGGTTGGCAGACCATCTTCTCCTTCCAGCCAAGGAACTGCAGTCAAGGGAGGTCACTGGTCTGATAAGTTAGGAAGAACTTTGAGAAAAATAAGAGCCACTTTCTAAAACCAGGAAACCCCTAAACACCGCCAGGCTCCTCTGTCCATGGGATTCCCCAGGCAAGAACACTGGAGAGGGTAGCCTTTCCCTTCTCCAGGGGATCTTCCTGACCCAGGGATTGAACCTGGGTCTCCTGCACTGCAGACAGATTCTTTACTGTCTGAGCCACCAGGGAAGTCCAACTCTAAAACCAGGAAGCCCCTAAATACAAGTCTCCTGGAGAGCTGGTCATTCAGGTACCCAGCCACACGCTCACCCGTGTAAATGCCAAAATGTCAGAATGTGCAGCTGATACTGGAAAGAGAAGCAGCGGTGGAACCTGGGCCCCAAAGATCCTTGCCCACATGGTACAGGGTTTGCCAGTGTTAATCAGAGAAGCCCAGCTGTTCCCATAACTACAGGCGACTTCCAGGCATTCCTTTGGCTTTCCACTGGTTATAAAATATTATTATATTCAAGATTGGGAACTCATGTACACCTGAGATGAAAAAAAAAAAAATTACTATAAACGCATAACATGTCAAGGCAGAGCCATTTCTGAAAACCAGGACTCTTTCAGGGAAAAACAGATAAAGAGAGAAGCCATGACTCACGTCTGTCTCCCTCTACTGAGCCAGGTCTGGGGCTCCCCTTCCAGGCCGGAAACGGCATGTTCCTGGTCTTTGTTTACCCAGAGCCCAGAAGAGTGCTGACTGAGCACAGAGGAGACCATCCATTAAAGTTTAGTGAACGTATACGTGAGTCACAGACGGATGAGAGTGTGTCTACACAATTCATGGAGCTTTTTCTTCCACTGACATGAAGTTGCCCCTCCTAAAACGGTGCTGTACTTTGTTGGGATGTCTCTGGTGGTTCAACTCCAGACTCAATGGACATGAGTTTGAGTAAACTCCAGGAGATGGTGAAGAACAAGGGAAGCCTGGCTGCTGCCATCCATGGGCTGCAAAGAGTTGGATACGACTGAGCAACTGAACAACAGTATCTGGTGGTCCAATGCTAAGACTCCAAGTTCCCAGTGGAGGGGGCCTGGATTCGATTCCTGGGCAGGGAACTAGATTCCACATGCCACAACTCAGGCCCGGTGTGGCCAAATAAACAAAGAAATATTAAAAAGAAGAAGAAGATGCTATACCTTTAACCTGACCCACCTGCGCTCAGACCCCATGGAGACATACTCCACAGTCCCCAGAATCGCTCTCTCTCTGCTCCCAACTTCTCCTCCTCTGTTTAGACTCAGCCTGTGTCCTGACTTTGACAGTATCTCTCAGCTGAGGTCTCCTCTCCCTTGGCACAGGCATTTGTACTCAATTTTCCATCTCCTAACAACTGTGCTGTGGCTGCTGCTGCTGCTAAATCACTTCAGTTGTGTCCGACTCTGTGCGACCCCATAGACGGCAGCCCACCAGGCTCCCCCGTCCCTGGGATTCTCCAGGCAAGAACACTGGAGTGGGTTGCCATTTCCTTCTCCAATGCATGGAACTGAAAAGTGAAAGTGAAGTCGCTCAGTCGTGTCTGACCCTCAGCGACCCTATGGACTGCAGCTTTCCTGGCTCCTCCGCCATGGGATTTGCCAAGCAAGAGTACTGGAGTGGGTTGCCATTGCCTTCTCCGTCTAACAACTGTAACTTTATCTAATTCCCATCTGTGGCTACTTGGATGAGAGTCTTCATCCAACCTTTCAGCCACTTCAGAACCACCTACCTCCCCTCAGCCCACAACCTCTGTGAAATTTTAAAGAAATTAGACAGGCTGGCTAGCTGCCAGGTAGGCAGGGAACAGGCCTGGTGTCATCGGCCCAGCTACTAAACTACCTCTAGGTGTGAAAGACCAAGGAGAAAAAGAATCGTCCACATGATGCCCCTACCTACGTTTTTTTTTTTTTCCCCCTAGAAGGACAGTAAAGAAAACAACCCAAAACAAAATATCAAGGCACAGATTGGCGCTTATTCTTTTCCGATCTTAGCTAATTCCAAACTGTTTCTCTCACCCAAGCCTGAGTTGGACATTTCTTCCCCTTCCCCCAAGGATGAAAGAGGTGTATAAGTGTTGTTAAGTGCCTGGACTGTGGCTTCTGGGATTGTAGTGTGGTTACTCTGGGCCTACTTCTGAGTTGAGTGAGCAAGTCATGTAACCATTTCAACCTTCAGTTTCCGTGTTGTCAAGATATGGAAGATAACAGCACAGAGGAAGATTACCCACTGAGGTGCCTGGGCACTCACCCCCCTGGATGAAGGGTATTTCCAAAGTTTAGGTATTTCATCTTCAAAACAGCTTTTCCTGCTATTATTTGATCTGGCTCCAGAATCGTTTAGACGTTTCTCCTCCTCTTCCACCTCCTCCTTCTTGCCCCTTCTCCTCCTCTCTCTGTTTTCATCTATTATATAGATTAAGAGACAACTGTCTAATGTTAATTTGCACAATCAGGTGAGAAAGCCTAAAAGAAGCGTATCTGCCAAAATATAAACAAAAAGGAATCATCTCAGCTTCTCTTTCACCAGGTAACTGCGATCACCTGTCCTCATTCACCCCATCTGTGTTTCATGGACTGAGCTCCCTGTCATTTACATGCCAGCCACATGCACCACTACCATACCAAGTGGTTCCTCAATTATTATAATTTTCATGCATAATCTTTTAAAATATTTTTATAACAAGTAGTTGCCATTGGTGTTTAGTAATTATCATTTTTTAAATATATTTCTATAGGGAAATTTTTTTTTATTGTGATAAGCTTTATTGACTATGCCAAAGCCTTTGACTGTGTGGATCACAATAAACTGTGGAAAATTCTGAAAGAGATGGGAATACCAGACCACCTGACCTGCCTCTTGAGAAATCTGTATGCAGGTCAGGAAGCAACAGTTAGAACTGGACATGGAAAAACAGACTGGTTCCAAATAGGAAAAGGAGTACGTCAAGGCTGTATGTTGTCACCCTGCTTATTTAACTTCTATGCAGAGTACATCATGAGAAATGCTGGACTAGAAGAAACACAAGCTGGAATCAAGATTGCTGGGAGAAATATCAATCACCTCAAATATGCAGAGGACACCACCCTTATGGCAGAAAGTGACGAGGAACTAAAGAGCCTCTTGATGAAAGTGAAAGAGGAGAGTGAAAAAGTTGGCTTAAAACTCAACATTCAGAAAACGAAGATCATGGCATCCAGTCCCATCACTTCAGGGGAAATAGATGGGGAAACAGTGGAAACAGTGTCAGAGTTTATTTTTCTGGGCTCCAAAATCACTGTAGATGGTGACTGCAGCCATGAAATTAAAAGACGCTGATGCCTTGGAAGAAAAGTTATGACCAACCTAAGCAGAGATATTACTTTGCCAACTAAGGTCCGTCTAGTCAAGGCTATGGTTTTTCCAGTAGTCATTTATGGATGTGAGAGTTGGACTGTAAAGAAGGCTGAGCGCCGAAGAATTGACGCTTTTGAACTGTGGTGTTGGAGAAGACTCTTGAGAGTCCCTTGGACTGCAAGGAGATCCAACCAGTCCATTCTGAAGGAGATCGGCCCTGGGATTTCTTTGGAAGGAATGATGCTGAAGCTGAAGCTCCAGTACTTTGGCCACCTCATGTGAAGAGCTGACTCATTGGAAAAGACTCTGATGCTGGGAGGGATTGGGGGCAGGAGGAGAAGGGGACGACCGAGGATGAGATGGCTGGATGGCATCACNGTGTTGGAGAAGACTCTTGAGAGTCCCTTGGACTGCAAGGAGATCCAACCAGTCCATTCTGAAGGAGATCGGCCCTGGGATTTCTTTGGAAGGAATGATGCTGAAGCTGAAGCTCCAGTACTTTGGCCACCTCATGTGAAGAGCTGACTCATTGGAAAAGACTCTGATGCTGGGAGGGATTGGGGGCAGGAGGAGAAGGGGACGACCGAGGATGAGATGGCTGGATGGCATCACTGACTTGATGGGCGTGAGTCTGAGTGAACTCTGGGAGTTGGTGATGGCCAGGGAGGCCTGGCATGCTGCAATGGGGTTGCAAAGAGTTGGACATGACTGAGCGACTGAACTGAACTGAACTGACTGATTGTGATAAGAACACAACATGAGATCTACCTTCTTAACTAGTTATGGTATTGTTAGGGCCTTCTCAGGATGCCTAGTGATAAAGAATCTGCCTACCAATTCAGGAGACGTGGGTTCAATCCCTGAGTCAGGGAGATTCCCTGGTGGAGGTCATGGCACCCCTCTCCAGTATTCTTGCCTGGGAAATCCCATGGACAGAGGAGCCTGGCGGGCTACAGTCAATGGGGTCACAAAAGAGCTGGACATGACTTAACAACTAAACAACAACAAATAGTATTTTTAACAACAGGTATGGAGAAGCCCATGGATGGAGGCGCCTGGTGGGCTGCAGTCCATGGGGTCAGAAAGAGTGGAACACAACTGAACGACTAACACACACACACACACACACACACACACACACACACACACACTGTTATAGAGCAGGTCTCTAGAACTAATTCATCTGACACAACTAAAACCCTGTATCTGTTGAACAGTAACACCCCAGCTCCCCCTGCCTTCAGCCCCTGACAACCACCACTCTCCTCTCTCCTTATGGGCTTGACTGTTTTAGATCTTTCATATCAGGGAAATCACTCGGTATCCGTCCTTCTGTGACTGTTTATTTTACTTAGTATAATGGCCTCAGTTTCATCCATGTTGTCAAATGTGGCAAGACTTCCATGTTTTAAAGGCTGACTAATATCCCACTGTGTGTACACACAATATTTACTTTATCCATTCATCCATCAATGAACACTTAGATTGTTTCCACAGTTTGACTGTTGTGCGTAATGTGGCAATAAGCATAACCATACAAATATCTCTTTGAGATCCTGATTTCAGTTCTTTTGAATAACCACCCAGAAGTGGGACTGCTGTATCATATGGAAGTTCTGTTTTTATCTTATTTTTTAAGTTTATTTATCTGGCTGCATCAGGTCTCTGTCTTGGCACATGGGATCATCTTTCTTTGCATCCTGCAGGATCTTTCATTTGCAGCATGTGGACTCCCTAGTTGTGAGGGGTGGGGTCCATAGTTGCAGTCCACAAGCTTAGTTGCCCCGAGTCATGTGGGATCTTAGGTCCCCAACCAGGGATTGACCAAGTTCTCTGCATTGCAAGGAGGATTCTTAACCACAGAACCACCAGGGAAGTCCCTCTACTCTTATCTTTTGAGGAAATTCCATACTCTCTTCCAGCATAGTGCATCATTTTACATTTTCACCGAGAGTGTACAAGGGGGACATGGATGAGTAATATAAATACATGCATACCTATCATTTTGTTGGTCTTTAGGAAAACATGTCAAAAGTAGCAAAAGTTTATGAAGATGGTCAAGTCTTGAGCCAGTGTGTTGCTCTTTAGTTACTAAGCTGTGTCCAGCTGTTTGCAACCCCATGGACTGTAGCCCGCCAGGCCCCTCTGACCTGTTATTTCCCAGGCAAGAATACTGGAGTGGGTTACCATTTCCTTCTCCAGGGGATCTTTACAACCCAGGGATCAAACTTGCTTGGCAGGAGGATTCCTCACCACTGAGCCATGTGAGTACTCCTACAGATTAATCCTAGGGAGGGACTGGAGGAAACAACCAGCGCCCTCCAGCCATCCCAGGAGCACACTGCTTCCCTTGCAACCACTCCCAGAAGACTCACTGGTCTGATCATACACAAAGTCAAACAACTGATGCAATTTCATGCCCAGTGTTATGGAAGTGGTTGGGTAAGTGATGCTATTTCAGCTCTATGAAATACTGGGGAACTATTTTTAAAAAATAATTACAATAACTTTGCAGTCTGTATAATTTGTAGAAATATGGGAAATATTTTAAGATGTATTGTTATGTGAAAAATATAAGAAGTGAAAGTAATGTTCAATTCAGTTCAGTTCAGTTGCTCAGTAGTGTCCGACTCTTTGCGACCCCATGAACTGAAGCACGCCAGGCCTCCCTGTCCATCACCATCTCCTGGAGTTCACTCAAACTCACGTCCATTGAGTCAGTGATGCCATCCAGCCATCTCATCCTCTGTCGTCCCCTTCTCCTCCTGCCCCNAGATTGGCGGGAGAAATATCAATCACTTCAGATATGCAGATGACATCACCCTTACAGCAGAAAGTGAAGAGGAACTAAAGAGCCTCTTGTTGAAAGTGAAAGAGGAGAGTGAAAAAGTTGGCTTAAAGCTCAACATTCAGAAAGTGAAGATCATGGCATCCGGTCCCATTACTCCATGGGAAATAGATGGAGAAACAGTGGAAACAATGTCAGACTTTATTTTGGGGGGGCTCCAAAATCTCAGAGGCTCAGTGGTAAAGAACCCACCAGCCAATGCTGCAGATATGAGACCTGAGTTCAACCCCTAGATCAGGAAGATCCCCTGGAGTAGGAAATGGCAACCCACTAAAGTATTCTTGTCTGGAAAATTCCATGGGCAGAGGAGTCTAGAGGACCACATCCAGCCCACAGGGTCACAAAGAGTCGGACACAACTGAGCAACTGAGCATGACCATGGATCTCCTATGTTTCTGAAGTGTAGAAAACATTTAGAAGAGACTGTCTGCGGAAAATCAAAAGGCAGCACCTTCACAAAGGATAATCTTATTTATGTAGTGAAGAGGATGAAATGAATGCATGGGTAAGATACACAGAAATGAACACAGATGATGTGGAGACCAAGTTCAGGAAGGGCATACACCGTGGTCAGCGTGCTTACTGGGGAGATGAGGAGGTGATGTGTGGTGAGAAAGATGCTCTCTTATCACCTGTATGCTTCCATATTGCTTCATATTTTTAACATCCAGGATGTCGGCAGACATTGCTTAAGTATAACTGCAGTACTCTGTGCACACAAGAAATGGAAGAGGAGGGAAAAGCCTTTCCTCAGATGTCCATGCGGTTTGCTCCCTTATCTGCTTCAGGTCCTCGATCAAATGGCACTTTCTGAATATCCCACTTCAGGTCATCACCTCACCACCAGGAAGGCCTCCATCCCTTTCTTTTGTTTCTTTGTCCTCATAGCACTTACCAGTCTGACACTGTGTTTTGCTTCTTTTTATAGTTGACTACCTATCTCCGGAACTATAATGGAAGCTCTGGCAGAGCCCAGATGGGTGTGTGTTGTTTCCCAGCTCTAAACGCAGAGCCTTGGACACACCTCGGGGACTCCANCACCTCACCACCAGGAAGGCCTCCATCCCTTTCTTTTGTTTCTTTGTCCTCATAGCACTTACCAGTCTGACACTGTGTTTTGCTTCTTTTTATAGTTGACTACCTATCTCCGGAACTATAATGGAAGCTCTGGCAGAGCCCAGATGGGTGTGTGTTGTTTCCCAGCTCTAAACGCAGAGCCTTGGACACACCTCGGGGACTCCACTGGCCAACCACCTGACTTATGGGGCAGTAGGTTAACAGCAAAGACTTCGCTCCTTTTTTTTTTTTTTTTAAGTTTATTTGGCTGCACAGGGCCTCAGTCACCGCAGAACGTGGGATCTCTAGTTGCAGCATACAAGCTCCTAGTTTCAGCATCTGGGATCCAGTTCCCTGACCATGGATGGAACCCAGGCCTCCTGCATTGGGAGCGCAGAGCCTTAACCACTGGACCACCAGGGAAGTCTCATGGTGACAATTTCTGAACGGAGGGATAACAGATCCTTTTATTCTCTTCTTTCTGCTACTTGGCATCTGAATTTTTGTAATGAACTCATATTAATATAATATTGGGCTTTCCTGGTGGCTCAGACAGTAAAGTGTCTGCCTGCAATACAGGAGGCCCAGGCTCAATCCCTGAGTCAGGAAGAGCCCTTGGAGAAGAAATGGCAACCCACTTCAGTATTCTTGCCTAGAGAATCCCATGGACAGAGGAGCCAGATGGGCTACAAAGGGTCAGACATGACTGAGAGACTTCACTTTCTTTCTTTTCTTTCATATTAATATTAATATTGTCTGAAGCGAAAAAAAAAAGAAAGAAAGAAAGGGAAATAAAAGTCAGCTGGGTGACAATAAAAGGTGACCCCAGTGGAAGCCAAGGGCAGAAGAAAGGGCTGATGGGGGAGGCCCAGACGCAAGGAGCAGGGACAGCTCCCGAGACCCCTGGTTGGGGGACAGAGCCCTCCCCCAAGACCCGTCATCCAGGCTACTGGCTCCTGTCAGGCACCAGGATAAAGCCAGGTCTACAGGTCGCTGCTCACAAAAGCTGTTCTCCACCACAGAGCCTCATTCCCCACACAGAGAGCCCAGAAACCTACCTTCCTTCTTCTAACTGCCAAATGTTTTTATCTGGTTCCTACTTAGGTTTCAGCCGATTCTTTGCTGAAGCAACTTGGCTTCTTGTTTTCCTTGGGAACCAGACTCCTTTCAAGCTGAAGTCGTAAAAATGATGAAATCCATTCCCTGATTCTTCTCTATTCAGCCATTCAAACCCTGGGCAGATGGAGGCCCTGCAGGCCACACTCTCACTGTGGCTGCGGCATCCAAGCTGGATGCTTTGCAGAAGGCACACAGGAAGGCGAAGTCTCAGGGTTTGTTTCAGCTGTTCTTTTCTTTCCTCCATTTTTTTTCTCTATTTCCAAATTAGAGCTTTTGTCTTGAGGGAATGATTGTGCAAGCAGGCCAGTCCTCCTCCCCCCAGAGTGTTGCTGGAGGGTTGTAGAGGCAGGCGGTCGTGTTGGTCCAAACGTTAAGGGACTTAAATTCTAAGTGTTCTGCGCACGTAACTCACATGTCACTAACATGTCACATGATCATAGTTGAATCCTGTTATCTCTCCGTGCCTCAGTTTCTTCATCTGCAAACTGTTTTTGAAGTGTTTCTAAAGTCCCTGCCCCCAGATCCATTTTTGTTTAACTGAGGATCAACAGTGACATCTTGTGGTACCCCTTGGCTTCGGTTTCTTTTTCCTAGCCCACAGCCCAGGACGCTCATCAGCAGAAAGCCGAGCCCCCCTCCCCAGCCCACCTACACACAGACGAAGGTGTGAAGCTTGAGATGATCCAAATGCAAGGGTTTCACACCCAGGTACCTTATGGGGCTGACAGTGCAGCTCTAGAGAGCTAACCTGGCAAGAGGTGAGATTCAGTGGTTTTCAGGGCTCCTCCTAAGCAACCTCATGGACCGTAGCCCGCCAGGCTCCTCTGTCCATGGGATTTCCCAGGTAAGAATACCGGAGTGGGTTGCCATCCCCTTCTCCAGGGGATCATCCCAGCACAGGAATCTAGCCCACACTGCAGGAAGACTCTTTACTGTCTGAGCCACCAGGGAAGCCTAATTCCTGAAATAACACGTCTCCAAATTGCTCTGTGCTTCTGTTTTCCCATTCATGAAATAAAACTGCCACTCAAAACTGCCTTCAAACTGACAATTCAGTCATTCTTTTACTTACACATCAGCCATTTAATTAGCCTCGTCCTGGAGTCAGGTTCTGAGCAACTACCCGCCCTAATGATACAAACGAGAAGGCAGGTCCCTGCTTTTCTCCAAGTTCAAGAGAGACAGGAAGGCCTCCACAACACGCAGTAAGCCCTCAAGGCAAAGCGTACAAGGAATGGCCCGGGGCCCTAAAACAGACATCTAGCTGGCCCCAGAATAAATGTCAGAAAACAGAACCTGTAAATCTGGATCTCCCAGAATGGGCAGGAATTTGCCAGAAGAGCAACTCCAGAAGCGGAAACACAGTGAAAGCGGACAAGTTCTATCTGAACATCAAAACCAAAACGTTCTGGATCCAACCACTTCCCCTTCTACATATCACTCAATTCCTTGGCTTCCTATTTTGGCCAGACTTTCAAAAAGAGCACATTTCATGCCTTGACCTCACTCCTGCATTTCCTAGTCAGCCCCACCCTGCCCTGACTTAGCCCCGCCCCTCAACGGCTAACCTAGGGCATCACGACACCACATCCCAGGGACGCTTTCTATTGCCGCGGTTGTCATCCTCTCGTTTCGCTCCCAGCTGCAGGTGCCGCACGAGGCACCCTTCCCTTCCTGAAGCTCTCGCTCTCTCCGCTTCCACGAGACCCCCCACTCCTAGCTGGCCTCCAAGGTCTGCTTCTTCGTGAGCTCCTTTGTCAGCTCCTCCTATTCCACCCAACTTGAAATGTCAATATTTCTTAGTAACTAGACCTGAATTTCCTATTCTCTTTTTCCTGTCTAGGGCCTCTCATTTATTCTCCTGGTTTTAAGTATCATGTGTCAGCTCCTAGATTTGTAAACCCAAACCTCAGTTCTGAAATCCAGACTTCTCAGCTAGCAGGTGGTGGTGGTTTAGTTGGTAAATTGCGTCCGATTCTTTGCAACTCCATGGACCGTAGCTCATCAGGCTCCTCTGTCCGTGGGGTTTCCCAGGCAAGAATATTGGAAGGGGTTGCCAATTTCTTCTCCAGGAGATCTTCCCGACCCAGGAACTGAACCAGTGTCTCCCGCATTGCAGGTGGTCTCCTGCTTTGCAGGTGGATTCTTTTACCACGGAGTCACTAGGATAGCCCAAAGAGCAGGGTCCCGGCTTAAATGCTACCTGAAGGTCAAGCGGCCTCCCCTGGCGTTTTTCTTCCCTATGTCTGCCTCCCCTCCCATCCCTCTGCACCATATATCCAGATCCAGCACCTAGAGGGTACTCAAAAAGTATTTGTTGAGTTAATGAAATATAAACAAAGCTATTTCAAATGACAGAATAAATGTGGTATCAATTTTTTTTTTTTAGTACTTTAGTCAGACCAGTTCAAGTCCATGCAGTTATCATATGCTCTGTGTTTCAGGATGTGATCCAATTTTTAATTTTTTTTTTTTTTTTTGATGCAAAAGACTCTGATGCTGGGAGGGATTGGAGGCAGGAGGAGAAGGGGACGACAGAGGATGAGATGGCTGGATGGCATCACTGACTCGATGGACACAAGTTTGGGTGAACTCCAGGAGCTGGTGATGGACAGGGCTGTAGTTCATGGGGTCGCAAAGAGTCGGACACGACTGAGGGACTGAACTGAACTGAACTGATCACCCTTTCCCCTACAACACACACACACACTGTCTACTTTCCTCTAGGGAGATTTCCCCATGAAATCACGCCTTCATTCTCCTTGATTATTCCAGGTTCACAGACTTCTTAATATGTGGCCTTTAGGGCCGTGGCTATTCTTCCAGGAACTACTGGAGCTACAGAAGCTCGTGTTCTAGTTTGGTGGATGTTCACATTCTGGGCGCTTTTTATCAGCTCAGACGATTCTCAAATCAGCAGGAGCTAAAAGCAGAATGGTCCAGGCTATGGAAAATGAAAACTCCTCTGGGCTGGGCCCCTCACCACCTCAGGGAAGCTTTGGGCAACACGCTCAATTTAGAGAAACAAGGTAAACCCTCCTTAAGGTGAACTTGAGGTTGAGATGCATTTCAAGTTGAGGTCTCTGACCTAATTGACCTTGAAAGCTTCTTCACAGCAAAGGAAACCATAAACAAAATGAAAAAACAGCCCACAGAATGGGAGAAAATAATTGCAAATGAAGCGCAACAAGGGATTAATTTCCAAAATATACAAATAGCTCATGCAGCTATATGTCAAAACAATAAAAAATGCAAGCAAAAAAAATGCAAGCAAAAAAAATGAACAGAAGATCTAAATAGGCATTTCTCAAAAGAAGACATATCGATGTGTCTTCTTCCCAAATCACATGAAAGCATGCTCATCATCACTAGGTATCAGAAATACAAATCAAAACTGCGGTGAAGTATCACCTCATACAGGTCAGATCGTCATCATCAAAAACTCTACAAATGATAAATGCTAAACAGGGTTTGGAGAAAAGGGAACCCTCTTACGTTGTTGGTGGGAGTGTAAATTGGTACAGCCACTATGGGCAACAGCATGGAGAGTCCTTTAAAAAGTAAAAATATGTCCATCAACAGATGAATGGATAAGAAAGCTGTGGTACATATACACGATGCAGTATTACTCAGCATTAAAAAGAATACATTTGAATCAGTTCTAATGAGATGGATGAAACTGGAGCCAATTATACAGAGTGAAGTAAGCCAGAAAGAAAAGCACCAATACAGTATACTAACTCATATTTATGGAATCTAGAAACATGGTGATGATAACCCTGTATACAAGACAGCAAAAGAGACACAGATACATGGAATGGACTTTTGGACTTTGAGGGAGAGGGAGAGGGTGGGAAGATTTGGGAGAATGGCACTGAAACATGTATACTATCATGTAAGAAACAAATCNAGCCAGAAAGAAAAGCACCAATACAGTATACTAACTCATATTTATGGAATCTAGAAACATGGTGATGATAACCCTGTATACAAGACAGCAAAAGAGACACAGATACATGGAATGGACTTTTGGACTTTGAGGGAGAGGGAGGGGGGGGGAAGGTTTGGGAGAATGGCATTGAAACATGTGTGCTGTCGTGTGGGAAACGAAGCATCGGTCTATATTCGGTTCAGGATACAGGATGCTTGGGACTGGTGCACGGGGATGATCCAGCGAGTTGATGTGGAGTGGGAGGTGGGGGCGGGGGGGGTGGTTTCAAGATTGGGAACTCATGTACACCTGAGATGAAAAAATAAAAATTTAAATTAAAAAAAAGAAAAGTAAAAATAGAGCTACCTTATTATCCAGTAATCCCACTCCTCAGCATATATCCAGAGAAAATCATAATTAGAAAAGATACATGCATCTCAGTGTCCCTTTTAGCACTATTTACGATAACTAAGACATGAAAGCAGCCTAAGTGTTCATCGACAGAGGAGTGGATAAAGGTGTGGTACATATATACAACGGAATATTACTCAGCTATAAAAAGAACAAAATAATGCAATGTAGCAACGTGGGTGGACCTAAGGATTATCGTACTAAGTGAATTGTCAGAGAAAGACAAATACCATACGATTTCATTCATATGTGGAATCTGATTTTTTTTAATGAAACAAATGAACTGATTTACAGAACAGAAACAGATTTAAAGATATTGAAAACAAATTTATGATTACCAAAGGGGAAGCGTGGTAGAGGGGAGGGGTAAATCAGGAACTTGGGATGAAGACACACACACTACTATATACAAGATAGGGAACCAACAAAGACCTGCTGCACAGCGCGGGGAACTATGCTCCAACGCTGTGATAACCTACATGAAAAAGAATCCGAAAAAAGACTGAATGGAAGTTTACATGTAACTGAATCACTTTCCTGTACGCTTGAAACTAACCCCACATTGTAAACCAACTATGACCCAATAAAATTTAAAAGAACAACAATAAAAAAAAAAAAACAATCTGAGGCTGAGAGCAGCTCCCAACAGCCAGGGAACTGAGTGTTGAATTGTCTCCCTCTCCTCCTTTGCAGCAAGAGCCTCAGGCAGTGGGAGTTTTGGTCACCAGGGATGGAAAGGTATTAAAATCAACCTCTAGTCACTTTATTCAGGAAACTTTAGGAATGTCTCTTTTATTTATTTATTTTTGTTTTGTGTGCCTACACTGCCACATTTGTTTATTTTTGTTTATTTATTTTTGGCTGCTCGGGGTCTTTGCTGCTGCGTGCAGCCTTGCTCTGGCTGTGGAGAGTGGGAACTGCTTGCTAGTTGCAGTGCGCAGGCTTCTCATGGTGGTGGGGTCTCTAGTTGCAGAGCATGGTCTCTAGGCACACAGATTTCAGTAGCTGCAGCACAGGGGCACAGGATTGTGGCTCTCGGGCCCTAGAGCACGCAGGCTTCAAGAGTTATGGTGTGGACTCAGCGGTTGAGGTCCCCGGGCTCTGGGGCGCAAGTCAGTGGTTGTGGCACGTGGGCTTAGCTGTTCTGCGGCAGGTAGAATCTTACCGGACCAGGGATGGAACCCATGTTCCTTGCATTGGCCAGCGGATTTTTATCTACTGCTCCAACAGGAATGTTTCTAAAGAGACCAAAGTCATCATGTCCAAGGAATATTCACTCACCTTGCTCACATCTCCGTGACTAACACTGGCCAAGTTAATCATGCCTGCTTTCTGTGACAGTCACAGCTCCGCCTCTGATATGACTTGTGTATAAATTACTCAGGCTCTCTGAGCCTTTACTTAGTCTTCTATAAAATGGACACAATAAAGTCTCTATACAGTCACGCTGAGGAGTAAATCAGACAATACCTGTTGAATGCAGGACACAATGCCTAGAATACAACAGCTTTTGGAACAAATCCTTTGCTATCCCCAGTTCTGGAGTAGCGGAAAATGCCCTTGCGATCCAGATATTGTTCCTGGAGAATTTTCTTCTTGACTTGCTCAACCAAACATACACATGCATAATCCAGNGGAGTGGGAGGTGGGGGCGGGGGGGGTGGTTTCAAGATTGGGAACTCATGTACACCTGAGATGAAAAAATAAAAATTTAAATTAAAAAAAAGAAAAGTAAAAATAGAGCTACCTTATTATCCAGTAATCCCACTCCTCAGCATATATCCAGAGAAAATCATAATTAGAAAAGATACATGCATCTCAGTGTCCCTTTTAGCACTATTTACGATAACTAAGACATGAAAGCAGCCTAAGTGTTCATCGACAGAGGAGTGGATAAAGGTGTGGTACATATATACAACGGAATATTACTCAGCTATAAAAAGAACAAAATAATGCAATGTAGCAACGTGGGTGGACCTAAGGATTATCGTACTAAGTGAATTGTCAGAGAAAGACAAATACCATACGATTTCATTCATATGTGGAATCTGATTTTTTTTAATGAAACAAATGAACTGATTTACAGAACAGAAACAGATTTAAAGATATTGAAAACAAATTTATGATTACCAAAGGGGAAGCGTGGTAGAGGGGAGGGGTAAATCAGGAACTTGGGATGAAGACACACACACTACTATATACAAGATAGGGAACCAACAAAGACCTGCTGCACAGCGCGGGGAACTATGCTCCAACGCTGTGATAACCTACATGAAAAAGAATCCGAAAAAAGACTGAATGGAAGTTTACATGTAACTGAATCACTTTCCTGTACGCTTGAAACTAACCCCACATTGTAAACCAACTATGACCCAATAAAATTTAAAAGAACAACAATAAAAAAAAAAAAACAATCTGAGGCTGAGAGCAGCTCCCAACAGCCAGGGAACTGAGTGTTGAATTGTCTCCCTCTCCTCCTTTGCAGCAAGAGCCTCAGGCAGTGGGAGTTTTGGTCACCAGGGATGGAAAGGTATTAAAATCAACCTCTAGTCACTTTATTCAGGAAACTTTAGGAATGTCTCTTTTATTTATTTATTTTTGTTTTGTGTGCCTACACTGCCACATTTGTTTATTTTTGTTTATTTATTTTTGGCTGCTCGGGGTCTTTGCTGCTGCGTGCAGCCTTGCTCTGGCTGTGGAGAGTGGGAACTGCTTGCTAGTTGCAGTGCGCAGGCTTCTCATGGTGGTGGGGTCTCTAGTTGCAGAGCATGGTCTCTAGGCACACAGATTTCAGTAGCTGCAGCACAGGGGCACAGGATTGTGGCTCTCGGGCCCTAGAGCACGCAGGCTTCAAGAGTTATGGTGTGGACTCAGCGGTTGAGGTCCCCGGGCTCTGGGGCGCAAGTCAGTGGTTGTGGCACGTGGGCTTAGCTGTTCTGCGGCAGGTAGAATCTTACCGGACCAGGGATGGAACCCATGTTCCTTGCATTGGCCAGCGGATTTTTATCTACTGCTCCAACAGGAATGTTTCTAAAGAGACCAAAGTCATCATGTCCAAGGAATATTCACTCACCTTGCTCACATCTCCGTGACTAACACTGGCCAAGTTAATCATGCCTGCTTTCTGTGACAGTCACAGCTCCGCCTCTGATATGACTTGTGTATAAATTACTCAGGCTCTCTGAGCCTTTACTTAGTCTTCTATAAAATGGACACAATAAAGTCTCTATACAGTCACGCTGAGGAGTAAATCAGACAATACCTGTTGAATGCAGGACACAATGCCTAGAATACAACAGCTTTTGGAACAAATCCTTTGCTATCCCCAGTTCTGGAGTAGCGGAAAATGCCCTTGCGATCCAGATATTGTTCCTGGAGAATTTTCTTCTTGACTTGCTCAACCAAACATACACATGCATAATCCAGCACCCTAGATGGGGAGGGACTCCCAACCTCGGGTTCCGGTTTCTGGCTTCCAAGGCTGTCCGCTTCACCCTCTCCCGGGTTTCGTCACCTTCATATCCCTGCATCCAGAGAGTGCCTGGAACATAGATGGTGCACAGAGTGCTTACTGACTCACACTGGACTAAATCTGTGCTGTCCCTATGGTAGCCACGAGCCACACGTGACTGCTAAGCACATGAAGTGTGACTGGTCTGTGCCAACTGTGCTCTAAGTGTAAAATACCCGCCAGCTTGTGAAGGTTCCGTACAAGTATAAATAATTTGCTTATACTTTTTTTGTTGATTACGTGAAAAAATATATTCTTTGTTGTTGTTCAGCTAAGTCATGTCCAACTGTTTGCAACCCCATGAACTGCAGCCCGCCAGACTTCCCTATCCTTCACTGTCTCCTGGAGTTTGCTCAAGTTCGTGTCCATTCATTCAGTGCTGCCATCTAACCCACTCATCCTCTGCTGCCCTCTTCTCCCTTCTGCAGTGGACCACATTTCATCAGAACGCTCCACTATGACCCATCCATCTTGGGTGGCCCTCTACGGCATGGCTCACAGCTTCACTGACTTATTCAAGCTCCTTCATCACAACAAGGCTGTGATCCATGAAAGAGATATTGTCTACAATGGATTAAGTAAAATATGTTAACTTCAGCTGTTTCCTTCTACTTTTTAAATGTGATTATTAAAACAGCTTTTAAAATTACATATATGGCTTATATATTGTATTTATATATTGTATTTCTACTAGACAAAGCTGAACTAGATTACAGAGCACTGACTGGCTGAGGGATTGATAGATACAGCCCTGAATTCTCTCTCTGGGGGCCCTCAATTTATAAAAGATGTACGGCTCTGTCAGGGGCTTTTCAGTTCCAGAAGTCTAAGCTTTTACAAGCTTTAAGCTACAGTTTCTTAGGTATGAATACTTATTAAATTTCTACTATGAGCTTCCTTGGTAGCTCAGATGGTAAAGAATTTGCCTGCCATGCAGAGCCTCAGGTTCAATTCCTCCTGGGTCGAGAAGATCCCCTGGAGATGGGATAGGCTACACACTCCAGTGTTCTTGCCTGGAGAATTCCATGGACAGATCATGGGGTCACAAAGAGTCAGACGCGACTGAGCAACTAACACACACACAGGCTGAACAGTTTTCCATGGATGTTTAACCTGTATACTAAATGGAAGAGGAAAGAATGCTTCTCCTTATTCAATAAATGAAGAGAAAACCTGCATGGGTTAAGACTGTTGGCTAAGGTGAGCTGACTGCTAGGTGGCAGAGCAAAGTTAGAATGTCTGCCCCTCTTCTCTGGTTCTTTGTAAGAATTTTCAACAGAAAATGTAATCCAAGCGTTGAGTGTGGGTGCTTTGGCTCAGTGCTCCCCTAAGATGTATTTCCTTGTTTGGAAGAACTGTGTATCATCAGAATCAGAATAAAAATGGATACAAGAGGCTCCCTGGAGACTGGAGGGGTTTGGTAGATCCTCGACACCCAGTAGTTCCCAGATGGCTCAGCAAGTAAAGACACCGCCTGCAGTGCCAGAGACATGGGTTCGATCCCTGGGTCGAGAAGATACCCTGAGGAGGAAAGAGTGACCCACTCCAGTATCCTTGCCTAAAATATCCCATGAACAGAGGAGCCTGGTGGGTCCCAGTTCATGGGGTTGCAAAGAGTCAGATGCAGCTGAACGACTGAGCGTGCAGGAGCACAGCAAAGTGTGGGAAGGCTTTTTGGGAGAGAGGTCCGAGAGCCTCTGGTGGTTAATTGTTCACCAGCTTCAGAAGATCTGGCTGGGAGGGAGGCAGGGGGTGAAACATTGACCAGCGTCTGATTTAGATGCAGGAATGCGTTAGGGAGGCACCTGAGACCGCTCCCACGGGCAAAATGCCTCTCCCTGTGAGAAGGGACAGGGAAAGGGAATGTGCTCTGGAGGGGAGCAAAGGGCCTCTGGCCTTACAGTGCCCTTGTTTTGCCAGCTCCAACAGCCATTCCCAGGGCCTGCTGGAGACGGGGAAAGGCGAGGTCATGTTTGAGTTTTCAACCTCCCAAAGTCAACTGAATTTTGGAGAGCTGGGACCAGGCAGGGAGGGGTAGGGAAAACAAAGATGCATAATTTAGATATTGTCCTTGCTTTGGGGCCAAACTGGAAAATTCAATGACTGGGCCTGGAGGCTCTTGGACTTCAAGTATTGGCTCCATCTAGCCTGATAATCCTGGGCAGTTTAGTTACTTTCTGAGTCTCCGTTTACTCAACTGGAAAAGAAAAGTAATGAAGTCTACCTCCAAGTGTTGTTATAATAATCACATGAGCATGAGAAAGCTCCTGACTCCCAGTTCCATCAGGGCTTAGCTGAAGAGCGGGAAAGACAATATCATTGCTTACATCGGTTCCAAGGGCTCCCACAGCCTCGAGGGGGAAGGTTCAAACTCACATCCTCTTGTGAACTGACCCCACCTCATCTTCCAGCTTCCCTCTATCCTCAGCTTCCCACTCCTACTCCACCCTGAGCAGCTTCGGATCTGGGACTTGTTTAGAACCAACCTCTTGGGTGCTGAGGTTCTTGATGATTCCCTCCTTCGTGATTCTGCAGCCTTTAAGTCACCCAGGGGAGTTTACCCCTCGAAGGTCCTCCCTTAGCCCAAGCCAGCAAATTACGCCTGTCCTTTGCCAGGATTAAACCCCAGCCCTGTGGGGCCACTCTTCATCACCACAGACATCATTTGACGAAGAGCACGTTGCATTTCTCTTAATTTGTCTTAAAAACACAAAACAAAAGTTTGCTGGCTGGCTGCCCAGTTTCTTTTATGTAGACCAAAGTTGAATTTTTCTTGGACTGGTTTGCGGGGACGCTGGATGCTGGACTGAAAAGTGATTTACATTTTTCTCTTGGCAGGAGATGACCCAAGTGGGAATTGCCCTGAAAAATAGCTGTTCGAAGCTTGTTTGTGTATGTGTGTGCGTGCGCGCATATATGTACATGTCCCCTGGTTTAGTCAGGCTGATAAGTTCTTCTCATTGACTGATAGGCTTCAGAAGTACAGTTAGGAAAAGGGGTTTGCAAGATCACAACCTTAATGTGTAACAAGGTTGCCACAGCAACGTCGTAACCTTGATTCTGGACCCTGGGTTAAAAGGGAAGCATCATCAGGCAAGTGGCTCTTCCCATCAGAGTGGAAGTTCTCCAAATCTTCTTGGGAAGATATTGCAGTAATACTCACCTACCACTCACTGAGCTCTCACTCTGTATAAGGGCACATTTAGTGCTCATAGCAGCCACACACATTTTTCTCTGTGGTTGAGAAAATGAAGACTCATGCAAGTAATGACTTTTGTAGGAGTTGGAGCCTGAATTCCTACCCAAGTATGTCTCCCACTGTCTCCCCAGCCTGTGACAGACATGCCTTCAGCAATGCTTTCAGAGCAAATAGACTACTTTAGGAAGCTGTCTGACCTTCAAGTAGAAATTAGTTTGTTCTGTGTTCTGTTCAAACTGGAAACAAGNTCCCTCTATCCTCAGCTTCCCACTCCTACTCCACCCTGAGCAGCTTCGGATCTGGGACTTGTTTAGAACCAACCTCTTGGGTGCTGAGGTTCTTGATGATTCCCTCCTTCGTGATTCTGCAGCCTTTAAGTCACCCAGGGGAGTTTACCCCTCGAAGGTCCTCCCTTAGCCCAAGCCAGCAAATTACGCCTGTCCTTTGCCAGGATTAAACCCCAGCCCTGTGGGGCCACTCTTCATCACCACAGACATCATTTGACGAAGAGCACGTTGCATTTCTCTTAATTTGTCTTAAAAACACAAAACAAAAGTTTGCTGGCTGGCTGCCCAGTTTCTTTTATGTAGACCAAAGTTGAATTTTTCTTGGACTGGTTTGCGGGGACGCTGGATGCTGGACTGAAAAGTGATTTACATTTTTCTCTTGGCAGGAGATGACCCAAGTGGGAATTGCCCTGAAAAATAGCTGTTCGAAGCTTGTTTGTGTATGTGTGTGCGTGCGCGCATATATGTACATGTCCCCTGGTTTAGTCAGGCTGATAAGTTCTTCTCATTGACTGATAGGCTTCAGAAGTACAGTTAGGAAAAGGGGTTTGCAAGATCACAACCTTAATGTGTAACAAGGTTGCCACAGCAACGTCGTAACCTTGATTCTGGACCCTGGGTTAAAAGGGAAGCATCATCAGGCAAGTGGCTCTTCCCATCAGAGTGGAAGTTCTCCAAATCTTCTTGGGAAGATATTGCAGTAATACTCACCTACCACTCACTGAGCTCTCACTCTGTATAAGGGCACATTTAGTGCTCATAGCAGCCACACACATTTTTCTCTGTGGTTGAGAAAATGAAGACTCATGCAAGTAATGACTTTTGTAGGAGTTGGAGCCTGAATTCCTACCCAAGTATGTCTCCCACTGTCTCCCCAGCCTGTGACAGACATGCCTTCAGCAATGCTTTCAGAGCAAATAGACTACTTTAGGAAGCTGTCTGACCTTCAAGTAGAAATTAGTTTGTTCTGTGTTCTGTTCAAACTGGAAACAAGTTGACTGACAGGCTCATCCCCATCCCTTCTTCCATTGGGGGGGAAAAAATATATATATATATATATATATAGAGAGAGAGAGAGTCCATCTCACTAAGTGCCCTATATTCCCTTCCTTCTTTCTTCCGTCCTTTCACGTTTTTCAGAATGAGTTTGTATGTACCTTCAAAAAATCCTATCGGAATTTTTATTTGAATTAAATTCTACAGATAATATTTTGTTACCTTTCATTTAATTGTAAGTTTATATAATTTAATTTTTCTGATATCCTAATTTTGTTTTTTTATCTTGTATTGCAGTATGGTTGATTAACAACGTTGTGTTAGTTCGATGTGTGTAGCAAAATCTTTCAGTCATACACGTGTGTGTCAGTTGCTCAGCCATGTCCACTTTTTTGCGACCCCATGGACTGTAGCCCACCGGGCTCCTCTGTACCATGGGATTCTCCAGGCAAGAATAGTGGAGTGGGTTGCCGTACTCTCCACAGGGGATCTTCCCGACCTGGATCAGACCTGGGTCCTCCACTTCGTAGACATTCTTTACCATCCGAGGCACCAGTTCTTTTCCCATTCAGGTTATTACAGAATATTGAGCAGAGTTTCCCTGTGCTACACAGTAGGTCCTTTTGGTAATCTCATTTCTTTATTTAAAACTCACAACAGTTGTGTGACTTAGAGCGTAAAGGATGTTGGGCACCAGAACAGGTCCCCCATGGAAGAATTTAAATAAAGATGGACACATGATTGTAAGGGTCATGTATCAGAGAAAACTTGAGACCAAGACGTGTGACTGGGTTTCAGAAGAGATGAGAAGCGGAAGCTGGGTACTTAGAGCTCAGAAAGGGGGCTCCCTCTCCAAGGAGCACCATCTCCCCGCCCTGCACCTCTGTGTTGGGGTGACACTCCTTGTGTCCAAGCAAAAGAACCCTCTTTCAGGTTACACTCAAATCTTTGGGGAATTTGAGAAAAGTACCAGGAATTCACCAATCAGCCACTCTTTCTTCTTTGGAGGCCCTCAGAAAGCCCCCTGCTTCCCTTTCTCCATCTACGTGGAGTGATCTCTAACCACTCAGGACTGCTTACAAAGTCTGTCCCGTTATAGGGCTCAGCACTGCCAGGCTGAGCCAAGTTCAGCAGAAAAGGCTGACGCACTTCTCTTCCTAGGCTGTAACCTCAGAGGAGCCGGGAGGCAACAGTCCCCGGCTCACAAAAAGACACGCTGAGCAACTGAGAACAGCACTCCCGCCCCACCCCACCCCCCACCACATACACTGGGTCCTGTGCCCAAATTCGTTTGAGATTCTGAAGGACCTCACTTGGGCCAATCCACCCTGGGCCCAACCATCTCTCCCAGCGGCCTGGAGTCACAAGGTACAAACAGGGAGGGGAGTCACTGGAAGCAGAGAACTGAGAACCAGCTGAAGCCTTGAGATTTCTGTTGTCATCTCCTTTCCCCCGGCAGGAAGGTGCTCCTAGGAGATGACAACTCACAGCTGCTATCAGAGCTGAGTCACAACCGAGACCCGCCCGACCCTCACCCCCATGCTTGTCACTGAACGGAGTGATGGGGGCCGGGAAGCCGGCCCTGAGCTGGGTGCTCTCCAGTTGGCATTCGGCAGGGCCCTCCTCAACCAGCTCCTGTCCAACTGTGTCTGAGCCTCTGCGGCCCTGTGGACCGTAGCGCACCGGGCTCCTCTGTCCATGAGATTTTCCAGGCAAGAATACTGAGTGGGTTGTATGTCCTATTAAACAGTATACTTGGCATCTTATAAATGATTTCAACAGTAACACCTAGCGGAGCAGAGCCCAGATTTTTACCTTCTGCCCTTTAATAGCCTCTCCTTTTCCTTTCTCCCTGTGGACCACCCTAAAAATGTGGGGCTGCACATGCTGATAGAAATCATACTGTACATATTTTAATGCATATATATGAAATTTAGAAAGATGGTAATGATGACCCTTTATGTGAGACAACAAAAGAGACACAGATGGAAAGAACAATCTTTTGGACTCTGTGGGAGAAGGCGAGGGTGGGTGATGTGAGAGAATAGTACTGAAACATGTTTATTACCATATATGAAACAGATCGCCAGTCCAGGTTCAGTGCATGAGACAGTGCGCTCAGGGCCAGTGCACTGGGATGACCCTGAGGGACGGGATGGGGAGGGAGGTGGGAGTGGGGTTCAGGATGGGGAACACATGTACACCCGTGGCTGATTCATGTCAAAGTATGGCAAAAACCACTACAATATTGTAAAGTAATTAGCCTCCAATTAAAATAAGTAAATTAATTTTTTTTAATTTTTTTTAAAAAAGAAATCATACTGTACTCAGTGCCAGAAAATCCTCACTTACGAGCTGTGTGTCCTAAATCATTTGACCTTAAGCTGTTTGATCATCACTGTTTTTCATCCCTTCAACAATTATATATACTTGTATACAGTACACATGTTTAATATACATTAATAAATAAAATATACACATTTGGCATACATGATATATATTAATAGACAATACATATGTTTGTCATTGTATTGATAGATATATTGGATATATTGCCAGGCACTGTTCTATGTAAGTAAAACTACAACAAATCCCACCAGATGCTTAGTTTCTCAAGTAAGAAATGCAAACTAAAACAAACTATGCCAAGATGCTAGTTTTCTGTTCTCACACTGCCAGATCGCCAAACGCTCTGCAACAAATACAGCGAGGTCAAGGGCAAACAGGCTTTCTGATTCACTGAGGGTGGGTGCATAAACTGATACAACCCCATGGAAGGCAATTTGCCAAAATTTGTTCAAATATTATACAAACTTGAACCTTTTGTACCAGCAATTTGTTCCTAAGAAATCATCCTTTGGGTGTTCAAAACATTCACAAGAAAGTAACATGTGTATATGATTGTTATCACTGCAACATTGATTAGCAAAAGATGAAGAATAACTGAAATGGCCATCCGGATGGGCCTGGATCAGTCCTAGACGGAGCGTCAGGCTTAAGGGACAGACCAGCCCTAGATGGAACGTCAAGGAGAAGTGACAAAGAATGAGCGAACTTCCTAAGTTCTGAAAAGGAAAATCACCAAGACATACTGCTAAGTGGAAAAAGCAAAGTGCAGGCTGGTGTGTAGAGTGCACTAATGTGAGTCTAACGATAGTGTAGTTGTTCAGTGAGGAGCCTGTACAACCAAAAATAATCCCTTTCCAGAAGAGGCCTGTATGAGATTTTACACACATTTACACTATGCTAATCATTAGCATTACTCTAATATTACTGTATCAATTCATTATATTAGTACATTTGCTTATTATATTAGTATATATACTAATTATATTGGTTTATGTATATATAATGCAATCCAAAAAAAAACTCCTCTCCAGAAAATGCCTATATGAGATTTTACACACATATGCACTATATTAATTTTCAGTATTACTGTTTCTAATATTATTGTATCAATTTATTATATTAGTATATATATTAATTATATTAGTGTACATATATATATATAATACAGCCAAAAAAAATTCCTCTCCAGAAAATGCCTTTATGAGATTTTACACATAAAGATACCCTGGAGAAGGGAATGGCTACCCACTCTGGCCTGGAGAATTCCATGGACTGTATAGTTCATGGGGTCACAAAGAGTTGGAGACAACTGAGCGACTTTCACTTTCATACACATACATACTGTACTAATTATTAGTATTACTCTTTGTAATATTACTGCATCAATTTATTACATTAGCATATGTTTATATTATACATACATTTATATATTATATGTGTATATACATATATAATAGATATATAATTAGTACATATGCTTTATATTAGTGTATATACTAATATAGTAATATAATTAATTTATGCAGTGATATTACAAAGAGTAATAGTAATAATTAGTATAGTTCATATGTGTGTAAAAATCTCACACAGGCACTTTCTGGAGAGGAAGCTTTTTGTTCTTGTACAGGCTCTTCACTCTGACACACAGGCTTTGCTAGCTGTGACACGCGGCCTTAGTTTGCCCCGAGACACGTGGGATCTTAGTTCACTGACCAGCAATCAAACCCGCATCCCCTGCAATGGAGGTGAATTCCTAACCAGGGAAGTCCCTCTGGAAAGGGATTTAAGGGAGGTTTTCTGTGTTTTTTTAGGTAGGTGGGAAGCCAGGCAAAATGGAACAGGAGTGCACCTAAAACTCTTCGCTGAGCATCTTTTGAGAATTTTTGAATGATATGAGTGTATAACCTATTCAAAAACTGAAATTAATATACGCAATTTAAAAATAACAACGGCATAATGAATGTTAAGAAGGAGGAGACGTGACAGGAGCAGGTAGCGTGTGACCTGACCTCGTCCACAGAGGAAGCCCCTGAGGAAGTGAGCCATAAGCTGAGACTTGAAGGAAAAATGGGCAGAGGGTCCAGTGGATGAACAGGGGTCATCCAGGAAAAGGGGAGGGAAAAATCTTCACAGGGAAGGAGACTGGAATGCAGATGCAAGGGGGCAGGGAAACAGGAAGCAGTAGCTGATGCAAGTGAGGGGCCAAGCTATGCACGCTGTGTTTAAAAATTTGGACTCCATCTGAAGGGTAGTGGAAAACCATTGAAAGGGTTGCAGGAGGAAAGTGACGGGATCAAGGTTATGTTTTGAATAGATTGCTCTGGAGTCTACAAGGAGAGATGACTGGAGGAAGCCAAGTGGATGTTGACAAGCCATATATCTGACAAACCACTTTGGAGAACTATTTGGTGCTTTTTTTATAAAGTTAAACATACATCTACCCTATGACCCAGCGATTTCATTCTTAGGTATTTATCCAAGTTAAACGAAAACATATGTTCACAAAAGTATTTGTACAAGAATTTTTATAGCAGCCATATTTATAAAAGCAAAAAGTATGCCCCTACAAACTCCACAAATTTCTATCAAAAGATGATTTCAAAAGCAAAATGTGATGTATTTATACAATGAATACTATTGGCAATACAAATGTAGACTCTCCTGATATACACAGCATGGATAATTCGTGCATATACTGTGTGAGTCCATTGGTATGAAATGAAACTCACATAGCAAAAAGCAAAAATTGTGATGATAGAAATCAGAAAGTAGTTGCTGGGGGAGAGGGAAATAGGAAAGAAAAGTGAGGAAATGTTCTGGGGTGATGGAAATGTTTTGTGTCTGTTTGTACCTGGCAGTTACACAGTGTGTAAAACTGTCAAAACTTGCCAGAGTGAACAACTGAGACTTGTGCTTTTTATCAGATGTTAAGTATGCCTCAATGTAAAAAAAAAGAGAAAGGGTGGACACTGAACAAGTTGAGGAGGTATTTACAGTAATCGGAAGAAAAGTGATGCTCGCCCAGTGGCCTATTATAGGGCTCAAACAAAATAATGCATTTAAGAGGGCCAACTGCAGACTGCATGCAAACTATGCATGTGTGTGTGTGTGCTCACTCGGTTGCTCAGCAGTGTCTGACTCTTTGTGATCCCATGGACTGTAGCCCACCAGGCTCCTCTGTTCATGGGATTTCCCATGCAAGAACACTATAGTGGATTGCCATTTCCTCCTCCAGGGGATCTTCCTAACCCAGGAATCAAACCCAGGTCTCCTGAGTTGGCAAGTAGACTCCTTACCACTAAGCTACCTGGGAAGCCCATGCAAGCCATAAAGCTCTATATAAACTGTGAAGCCCTGTGCAAAAGTGAGGATTTAGTCTAACATAATCCATACCATATTTTGGAGGTGATTGTGGACCATCTATGGAGAAGGAAATGGCAACCCACTCCAGTGTTCTTGCCTGGAGAACCCCAGGGACAGGGGAGCCTGGTGGGCTGCCGTCTATCGGGTCGCACAGAGTCAGACACGACTGAAGCACCTTAGCAGCAGCAGCAGTGGGCCATCTAAATTGTCCAAAGTGGCCCTGTTTATTTGCAGTGAAGAGTTGGGGGGTGATTAACGATTATTTCCTTGTTGGTTTGTCACCTTTTAGCAGGAAATAGGTCCAATGACTTCTGAGATTCATCAGAATACTTGTTCTTTGGCTAAAAAGAAATGTTGGAGGTGGGAGGTGGTGGGGCGGCAGGGCAGATGTCTTTGCCCAGGGTAATCTACTGAAAACTGGGCTTTCCCAAACAAAAAAATTCATTCAGCTGTTGGGTTTGAGTCTTTAATTTAGTTTTTTGAATGATTAGGGTTTTAAAGATATGAAAGAAGGAAGCAGTCAGTTCCTGAAGGAGAGACCATATCATCAGTGACACAGCCACCCAGCATTCAGGGGTGTGCTGAGAGCTGAGAGGATGTAAAAAACACACATGGGCTGTTTGAAGCCCCTGCCTCTGAGTGTAGACAGCTCTGGAGAAACAGCTGTGCGGAAATCAGTCACAAACCATCTAAAGAGCTGGTCCCTTACCATTTAATTGAATTCAACTTGTTTATTAAATGGTAAGGGACCAGCTCTTCAGATGGCTTGTGACTGATGTCCCCATGGCTATTTCTCCAAACCTGTCTACACTCAGAGGCAGAGTGTATTTAATTGAGTTGAATTCAACTTGTTTATTGGGCTTCCCTCATAGCTCAGTTGGTAAAGAATCCGCCTACAATGCAGGAGACCCCAGTTCGATTCCTGGGTCGGGAAGATCTGCTGGAAAAGGGATAGGCTACCCAGTCCAGTGTTCTTGGGCTTCCCTTATGGCTCAGCTGGTAAAGAATCCACCTGCAATGTGGGAGACTTGGGTTCGATTCCTGAGTTGGGAAGATCCCCTGAAGAAGGGAAAAGCTACCCACTCCAGTATTCTAGCCTGGAGAATTCCATGGACTGTATAGTCCATGGGGTCCCAAAGAGTTGGACACGACTGAGCCACTTTCAAAGTAAAAGTGGAAATTGTTTATATATGTTTTTCAATGACAATAAATTCCTAATTATTTATTTTCATTTAATGTTGATTTTTCTTCAAAACCTCCATGAATGAGCAGACACTGCAGGGCCCTCTCTATCCACAGCAGTGGATGGAGGACCCCCAGCACTGTAGTTGGGCTCTTTGTCCCCACACAAGGTGGGACCTCAGAGTCCACGGCCTCTGGAAGATGCCTGCACATCCTCTTCTGAGCTGCAACTGGACAGGTGTCCTAGTTTAACTGTCTAGTGTCTCTCAACCAATCCCTCTCTCTTTCTAAGGATTGATCTCGGTGTGGTTTTTCTTGGTTGGAGGTTGAACTCATCTTTCACATCAAAAGTAGTCAGGACCTCTCTCTCTCTCTCTCTCATACACACACACACACACACACACACACACACACACTCACACAGACACTTACACACACAGACACACACACACTCACTCTCACACACACTCACACACATTCACACTCATACACACAGACACACACACATGCACACTCACTCACACACACTCTCACACACACTCACACATTCACACACATTTATACTCACTCACACACACACACACACATACAGACACACACACTCACACACTGGCCCTGGCAAAATCTGAGGATGGGCAACTGATGGGCTCAGCCCCTCTGGTGGTCTTCCCTTGAACTGGCAGCCTCCGGGAATCAGTGAAGGAACACAGCTGTGGCTGGCGGTTATCCTCGGGGAGAGCTGGAAGCCGTTGGTTCGAAAGCAGTGGAACTGGCCTGCTGACCACTCTGCTGCCAGGACACCGCTGCTGTGACCTCGCCGGCCTCGCCCTCTGACTCTCCACTCCTGAGTGGGAGACCGGAGGCCTAGGATGGGAAATGACACGTCCATGTTCACGCAACAAATTATTAACCAAGAGAAAACTCACATTTGGAGTTTTCCCCTCCCCACTGCTTTCTTCACAGCACAAGAACTCCCTCTGATCTCTACCCATTTCTAGTTCTCTCCATCCCCTAATATCCCTCCAATAAACTGCTCTGCAAATATGTTCTCTGGAATCTGTTTTCACTGTTGACACCCACGACAGATATACAACCATAAAATACAGTAAGTTCCCTACACACAAACGAGTTCCGTTTTGAGAATGCGTTCATAAATCCAATTTGTCTATAAGTCCAACAGTGTCAGCCTAGGGAGCCAACCAACACAGTTGGTTGTATAGTACTGTACTGTAACAGGTTTATCATGCTTTTCACACAAATAATATGTTACAAAACAAAAAATAAACATTTTTGATCTTACAGTACAGGACCTTGAAAAGTACAGTTCCCCAGCACGACAGCTAGCATACAGGGGCGGGCGTCAGGTGAACAGGCGAGGAGAGTTCGTGATGGAGGAGGGAGCGGACGTGGGCGATGGAAGAGCCGAAGGGTCGTCAGCAACAGAGACGGAGGGAGGCTGCAATTCCACTCGCAGCTGACGTTGATGGCACAAGCTCCGGTTCCACGCCAGATTCAATTCCACCTATCCTCTTGAAAAAATGATCCAGTGCTTTCTGGGTGGTAGCTCGTCTCTCTTGTCAGGGATGCCACGGTAGCCCTGGATTGCATTCTGAACGGCTGCTGCAACTTTCATGCTTCTTTCTACTGTCCGATCTGGTGCCTCAAAAACTAACAGTGCCTCCATAAATAGAGAAAATCCCCTTGCCGTTTCCTGTGTCGTGAATCCCTTCGGTTCTTCTGTTTCTTCTTCTTGCTCTTTTCTCTCTTGATCCTTTCTCTGGGCCTCCAGTTCCATCCGGTCTTCACAGCCACATCTTTGAAAGCTCACAACCTGTAGGCTAGAATGTAAGGGGCTTAGTGCAGTGGCTGCATTTCCTATTTGAAGCCTTCACAGAGATGCTGTGAAGCAGTATCTCAGACACGCGGATCCAAAGCTTTTACTTTGGGGCCCAAGGAAATACACCTGAGTAAGTGGGAGTGGGGAGGGTGTAAGAGCCGTGAAAAAGAGAAGAGGAGGAGGAAAAATACTATGTATTTCCCATCTGCTGGGTGCCAGAACTGAGGGTGCAGGGTCGGCCAACATAGGCAGAGGCTCCAACAGACATCAAGAGCTGCACTCAGCACTTGCCTTTTTGCTGACAACACAGGGAGGGGGGTGTTTTCCCATCAGAAGTGGGAAGAGGGAGGTTGGACGAGGCTGAGAAATTTGCAGGTGGTCACACTCACTCACATCTAGCATTGGAGCGGCAGGACTGGCCT
The DNA here is from genome assembly GCA_006410615.1 of Neotragus moschatus. NCBI lineage: Eukaryota > Metazoa > Chordata > Mammalia > Artiodactyla > Bovidae > Neotragus > Neotragus moschatus. Next base: position 677,228 of record SJYA01003188.1, on the reverse strand, counting down.
CAGATCTCATTGCCAGCCAGGTCTGCCCTCTCCAGGGTAACAAGTGTGCTAAGAGCTGGTAGGAAGCCATGCGTCTGTTCTTTTTATTTTGATTTCAGAATTGTACCCACGACTCAGAATGAGCTCACCTGAGCATAACGATGTCACAAGACCATCAGATCTTGTACTTATTTATTTAAGAAACACAAGGTCGAAAAGTTCCTCCCACTTCTGGAGAGCAGAGCTGGGGGTGTGTCGAAGCCTGTTTTAAGTGGAATGGATCCAGCTCGCGTGTAAATTCGAGGCCGTGTTTGCTTGAGTCACACTCTGTTTTTCCAAATGACTTTCGTATGTCTCATTTCCTCTATTTCCCCCCTACTTCTGAGTTAGAAAACTGAGGCCTAGGACTTGAAAAATTCAAGTCCCTGTCCGCACAACAAACTGTTATTCGAGCTGAAACTCAAACCCAGATCTTTTCGCTGTCTTCCAGTGCTTCCTTCCTGGCCTGAGAATTAACGCTGAACCAAATGAGTTTAACAAGACTGGTTCATCCTGACGGTCTGATTCCACTTTCTGGGACTCCTCAGGTAAATATGAGTCCCACATCTCTTCTCAAATACGTTCGGCCTCTCTGTCTCCCCATCTTTTCCCTGCATCCCGCCCCTCCTCCCTTCTGCCTCCTCCCTTCCTCTGCTAACCTTTCCATCGCTCCTTTCTTCCCTGCCTCTCCTCTCACAAACACATGTGTTTCTCTTGCCTACGAGTGGTATCATGTCAGTGGGGTGGCTGAAATGAAAGTATCTTTTAAGTCTCTGGAAGGAGAATATTTTCTTATGGATTTTTTTTTTTTATTGTCTAGATTGTTTTTCCAATGATTGCTTTTCCATCTTTCTAATGAAAGATGACTCTGAGCTCCCCCTTATCTCAGGCCAACCGGAGGATGCATTCAAGTTTTTTTATTTTTTTTTCCCCTTACAAATGCACCCAGAAGGTCACTCTCAGGTCCCCGAGATAGCAGTGGGTGATCAATCACAGCTAGGTCATCAGCAACACAGAGGATAATCTCACGAATAGGAGGATCTGGAGAAGGAGAGAGGGGAGCCGGGTTTGTGAGCTCAGTAAAGGGGTCTGATGGATTGCTTTCTCTAGAAGTTCTCTGGGGCAGTCCAAAGGATATTCATTCCAGCCCCGGTGGCTGGCCTTCCCCTCTGATTTTTTACCCCAAATAAGTAAATATACACTTACACAAAAGACTCAGACATTTCCCAGGTAATCTGATCATTGCAACTCAGCAAGCAATAAAGATGGTGTCTACATGGGTCCCCACGGGGCCCTAAGCACTCCTTTCAAAACAAACAGAAGGGACTTCAGTTCTGGCTTTGCCAAGGACAGGCTTTGTGAGCCTGGGTAACTCACTCAGTTTCTCTGGGCTTCAGCTTTGCAACAATAAAATCAAATAATGAGCTAGTTTGTTCTTTCAACAATTATTTATTAAACATCTACTTTATAACAGGCATTGTGAAGAGTTTTTTTGTGTGTTTGTTTGTTTTCAAGGATAGACACAGTCCCAAGTCTGAGGAGGCACGGAGGAGGTCTCAAAGTTGAATGTGGAAAAAGATTTATAATAAAGGAAAGTAATAATATAATATTTTCAAGTGGTCTAATTCAAAGGACTGTGGAAGGACAAAGGTCAAAACAGCTGGACCTAAGAGCTCATCTTTAGGATTCCTCCCACCTCTAAAAGTCTGTGTGTATGGATATTTTGGTTTGTTTTGGTCTCCTTTTCACATTCATGTATTTTGTTCTTTCTTAACTTGTTAATTTCAAATTACTGTCATCATTATCAGCCATTGCCATCACATGTACTGTTTAACAGCCTTGACAATTATAGAAGTTAGATATTATGGTCACCATGATCACTGTTTTAGATATAAGATCACTGAAGGCCAGAGACGTGAAGCAACCTAGTCAGACTCACACAGCTGGGAAATTACAGAATGGGGATGTGAACTCCCAACTGCTGACTCCAAAGCTTGTGCCCTTTCCACCACACAGTGCTGCTTCAAGTATGTACAGCCCCTCGGGTCCTGCAGCACAATTTGCAGGACCAGGAGCAAAGTAAAAATACAGATGCTTTTATTCAAAAATTAGTAAGAACCTTAAATGGCAACCCACTGCAGTACTCTTGCCTGAAAAACTCTATGGACTGTCTGCTGAGGAGCCTGGTAGCCGACAGTCCATGGAGTCGCAAAGAATTGGACACGACTGAGCGACTTTTACTTTCACTTCACTCAAGACAGCAACAGTACAGCATTAAAGCCTGAAACTCTGAATGACTGCCCAGCTCACACACACATGAAGCCTGCCTCTCCCGACCGCAATTCGCTTTCATTATCTTCCATCCAGGAGCAAGATCATCCTAGCAGTTTGCAGGCCCAGCCCACAGTGGCAGAACATTTTATAGTCTTACTTCACATGTAGGTTACCTGCACAGAAGGGTCAACCTGGACCACTTGGGCAGGATTGGTGAGCACTCTGGGATAGCTTTCCTGAAGCAGGAAAAATTCTTTATGTGGGGAATGCTGCATGATCTTGAGTTGACAAGGGTTCTGATCATACCTTCACAATACCTTTAGAACCTCAGGAGAGTGACACTATTCAACACCAACGGAACACAGGCCAAAGCCCTTAACCTCTCTTTTTAAATTGTAGACCAGACCTGTAGGTGCCCTAACGAAGGACAGTGGAGAAAAAATAGCAGAATCGCTGGTTTATAAGCCTCCCTCGTGAAGCACTCAAGAAGGTGTCAACTCCTACTGAGCCAATAAAGATTAAGAGCATCCTCTTCGCAACAATTCTTCATCAGTGGTATTCAATCTATACACCCACCTATGAAAGATTGGACCATTTAGCTCCTCAAAGACACATGTGTGCATAATATATTTTTCATGCAGTTACAGACTTCCTGCATTGACCTCAGCTTTTTAAAAATGCTTAGATCACAGCTCCTCCAGTTATAGAAACTGCGATGCACCCAGATAAAAACAGAGATCATTTATGGGAAACCATCATATTCCTCAGGGGATGAAGTTTGAGGCCATTTGAGATAATAAGTGGTTCTGGACACTTTCAAAGACCTGCTCTCTTGACTGTCAACTCTACTTTTGAACTAGCTGCACGCTCCCTGCCCTCTCCTATCAAAACACTGCAGCCCAGTGGAACAGTCTAAGCCTACAGACACTAATGTCAGGACGTCAGTGAACATTTGCAGGGCACCTGCAGGACAAGCCAGGGAGTTAGGCGCCAAGACAGTCCTTGTCCTTGAGACTATCACAGATGTCTAGGGGAGACATGTGTGCAAACAATGGAATGTGAGATAACGTGAACTTATAGGTGTTTGAGCGGTGACACACAGGGGACACAAGGTCGGCCAGGAGGGATTATTCAAGGATCCCGGGAGAGGGAACACTTACACGGGGTCTTGAGCAGTGAGCCCAGAGCCTTGGAGGGACAGGGTCTCCTGGCTGAGAGGACCTGCACGTGCAAAGCAGAGAAGAGTGAGACACATGGGGAGGTGGAATTGGTTAGAACGTACACTGAGTCTGAGGAAGAGGCGGGACGTGGGGCTGGAGGAAAGGGGAAGGGGCTCGACTCTGGGGGCCTTGGATGGACCTGCGGAAGAATGTCAGCCTGGGTAGTAGATGAGGGAGCCTCTTCCTGGGGAAGGCATGAGGAGGCTAGAATACCCATCTGTCCCAGCAGCCTTCTGCTGGACGGCGATTGCAAGGAATGTGGGGGCGAAAAGCCTTTCTCAGATTCTTATCACCGCTTCCTCTAAAAATTAGCTGCTGCCTGACACACTGGAGAACATTAAAGAAAGGCCCTGTAAACCCTTCATAAAAGACACGGGCAAAGGGACTTGCTTGGTGGTCCAGTGGTTAAGACACTGCCCTTCCAAGGCAAGGGGCCTGGGGTTCAGTCCCTGCCTGGGGAACTAAGATCCCACATGCCATGTGGTATAGCCAAAAATGAAAACAAAAAGGACAGGGACAGTCAGCCTAAAACATATCTCTAAGGCATCCATGAGATTTACTCAACAGAAAAATACCTTTCTTCTCCACAACCAGATAACCAAATCGAACTTCTTACAAATACAGAGACCGCCTTCATTAAAAAAAAAAAAAAAAATTGAAGAGACCCTGATCCTGACTTGATATATCGATGTGTTTCTCTCTGCAAAGTCTCAGATTTTTCATTCATTCTTAAACTGAATCAGTTTAGGTGTGGGCTGGCTAGGCAGTGGGCTGGCTCTGAGGAAATATTAATCAAAAGAACAGAACATCACCAGAAATGTTTAAGGATTGCCATTTCCATATCATCACTTTACAGGGTTCTTAGGCAGTATGAGCACTAAGAAGTGCTTGGAATGGGTGTTTTCTCCCAAAGTGTTAGTCGTTCAGTGTCTGACTCTTTGGGACCCCATGGGCTCTGTCCATGGGATTCTCCAGGCAAGAATATTGGAGTCAAGGGGAATCTTTCCAACTCAGGGATCGAACCAGGGTCTCCTGCATTGCAAGCAGATTCTTTACCGTCTGAACTACCAGGGAAGCCCATTTTCTCCCAGACAAATGCATAACTAAAAAACCCTGATCACTGAGACACTGTGTGTGTGACACTCACCTTCAACTTTAAAGCGGTCCTTCCCCCTATTCACCACTAGGGGTCATGAAAACCCTGTTTTAAAAGAAACAAAGCTTCACAGCTGCTGACCTAAAGAAAACCATTCCCCCTAGTGTTCAGATTTTTCAGTAAAAACAAAAACAACAACAAAAAAAACTTTTTAACAACAGCAAACAGAAAAAAAAAAATTGCAAATGTTCAGAACTTATGTCTTGAGTAGCTGTATAACGATTATAATCCCTCAGACTATCTGCAAATAAAACGGTTCCTACGAGATCACAACAGATTCTTGTTGAAATATCCACAGTAAGCGTACATTGTACAGGAAATTCCATTGCATTTACACTATTTATTTAATAAAAATAATCTCCGTGATTATTTGCATTTATTTCTGAAGGAGGATGTTTTTCCTTCCTCAGAATAAGTTCAGGAAGTGGGTGAAGTGTTCAGGAAGTTAGCTAAATGCTGATGTAAATCCAAAAGGAAGGTCTGTTTAAAAAAAAAGGGGGAGGGGGACCTAAAAAAAAAGAGAGAGAGAGAGAGAGAGAGAGAAAGCTGGGAAGTGGTGGTTCTCTCTTTCACTGATGGAAAATGTTATACAGAATTTCTGATTTAAAAGGAAGAGGACTAGGGAAAAGGTGTGTGCTGATGACACCTTTTGCTGTGATCTGGCTGGCAGTCCAGACTTCTTTTTTAATGATCACAGTAGCCCGCAGAGAAAACTGTCAAGAAACAAGATCTAGATGGGATTAAGTTGGTGTTTATACCTAGTGAAGCCTTTCCTATGGAATCTGTAGCAGCTATGATCTCGATAGGAAACTCTGAGTCCAAAAGAGGTGGCGGGGCGGCTGAAGACGACAGAAACAGCTCAACACGGTCCCCACCTCCTAGGGCCCCTGGCCCTTCCAGCCCCNTAAGTTGGTGTTTATACCTAGTGAAGCCTTTCCTATGGAATCTGTAGCAGCTATGATCTCGATAGGAAACTCTGAGTCCAAAAGAGGTGGCGGGGCGGCTGAAGACGACAGAAACAGCTCAACACGGTCCCCACCTCCTAGGGCCCCTGGCCCTTCCAGCCCCTGACGGATGGGGTCACGTTTACCTGCAGACTCTGAGGGAGTCCGTCTCCTCGGGGAAACCCCAGCTCCCCGGGATGCGACGGGCCGCAGCCCTGGTGTAATTCCTTTGGTCATTATTTATCTGGGGCTTGCAACGTAGGGAGTGTGCTGTATCAGGTGTCCGGAGCAAGCAGAGAGCTCCGGGCCTCTGGAGGACAGGCCGTCTAGAAAGCACAGATTCGGCTCATTGAATTGTGCCGAGGAGGACGCGGTCTGTCGCCCGTTTCTCTGAAAATCGCGCCCTCATTTCCAGGTCTCTGCTACCCGCTTCGCTGAGGCCTTCTCGGTCTCTTAAACTGGTTTGTCTGCCCCGCCTCCCCTACACCCATCCTGGCCTTGTCTCCAGCCCAGGCCCCCCGAGGCAGCCAGGGAGAGCTCCAGCAGACATCCTCCTCCGCCCAGACCCTCGCCACCGCCCTGTGCCCGGCGAGGAGACGGTGCAACCTCCGAGGCCTTTCCTAACTCTGCCCGAGTCCACCCTCCCTCCGGCTCCCAGGATCTCGGGCTGCATCCCGCCGCCGCGTTGCCACGTTTCTTCACACCTCTCTTGGGCAGACGAGGAGACGGAGGGTGACTGCGCCCTTGTCTTCATTACTGTAGAGCAGACTCTGCATTCGTATAACTATGGCATGAGAGAAGCAAGAGAGGGATCCCACAGGGCACAAGGCAGACACAGCTACGCACACCGCCTTCTGGGTGCAGGTATCATAAATCACGGGCGCCAACGAAGACGTTCAGAGGAGGCAGCTGGTCCAATGGCTAAATGCCTCTGATGCCACTTTGTGAGTTTTGATTTTTAGTTTTTACATTTTTTGGGAAAGATTTTTTCATGTGGACCATTTTAAAAGTCTTTATGGAATTCACTTAAATTGTGCTTCTGCTTTATGTTTTGGGGTGTTTGGGGTCCTGAGGCACGTGGAATAGTAGCTCCCTGAGCAGGAGTTGAACCTGCGCCTGGTGAACTGGAAGGTGAAGTCTTCACCCCTGGACTGCCAGGAAAGTCCCCTGTTTTTTTTGTTTTTTGTTTTTTTTTTTTACAGTTTGAACAGGGGGTGGTTTTGATGAGCAGATCAAGTTTTAGAGAAGTTATGGTCCCTGGACTCTACCTGCTTCCTGCCCTCTCCCTACACACTTACCTGTTGAGGCCGGGGAGTCCTTCAGGGGATCAAATGGAATGCCAATGGCTTAGAAAATGCTTTCCCATTGCACTCAGTCCTCAGAAGCTGCAGCACCCACACTAAACAAACAAAGCCCCAGGACTCAGATTAGGAAGAAATTACATAATGAATAGTAGCTCTGATCCCTTAGTGGGTCCAGAACCTTTACTAGGTACTGAGGGCATGTGGTTTGTTGCCGTGAACTTCTGGAGGGAAAAGGTTGTGCCTTAGTTATCTTGGGGCTGGAACCTCGTTCAGCTACTCCACAAATATTTACTAAGCAACAGAGGATTTGTTTTTCCAGGTTTGGAATTTTAAGCTTGTTAATAACAGATGGATTCTTTCTCTGTTTCGTCATCTGCACTTTTGGACTCGGAGTTGGACCTTGTCTTTGTGGTTTTCGACAATCACTCCCTCTCTCCTTTCCCCAGCCAACCCCAGTATTCTGTATACAGTAGGCGCTCCGCAAATATTTGTTGGGGGTGGGAGGGGGGGAGAAAAAAGAGGGAAGAAAGACGACAGCAAGCAACACAGCGGGTAGGTGACCAGTGTCACAACCAACGACTGCAGGGTTCTGCCACTACCCCCGAGCTTTTTTCCAGACACTTCGGCCTATGATGCCTCATTACCTTTGGTTTTCCTTCCCATGCTGGCCACATCTGTCAACAAAGCCCCCACCTAACAAGATAAAACACCATCTTCTTCTACCCTAGCTTCCTTAGTCTCCCCACGGACATTTTCGAAACACTTGCTAGGCCCCGAGGACACGCGGGTGGGCACCTTTGGGTGCTCAGAGTCATCATCGGGTTGCTCATTCTGGTGGAGAGATGGATATATCAACAGACTGTAACAAACAGTACAATCAAGGCTCCCAGAGTTGAAAGCACAGAGGCTTAAACTTACCGGTGGTAAGAAGCAACGCAAGTGGGACTTGCCTGGTGGTCCAGCGGCTAAGACTCTGCCTTCCCAATGCGGGTGGGCCCAGGTTCGACTCCAGGTCGGGGAACTAGATCCCACGTGACACAACTGAGTTCTGTGTGCAGCAACGTAAGATCCTGTGTGCTGGAGCTAAACCCCAGAGCAGCCAAATAAACGAATATTAAAAAGAAGAAGCCAAAGGAGGCAGGAAGTGGCAAGTTGGAAGTTCAGGGACATCTTCCCAGGATAGGTGACCTAAGATCTCAATGTCGAAGGAAGACTAGACATAGCCTTGTTGAAGGAGGGAAGAGTCCTTGCAGACGAAGGGAAACACCCACAGAAAGGCAAGGCAGTGTATGGAAAGCAATGGAACTAGGACAGGTTTTCCTCTGTGACTTATCAACCCTGTCTCAGTGCTTTGCACTCTACACTTAATTCCTCTTGAGTGAAATGATGCAGTCCTTTGGCATCTTGGGAAAGGTAGATAGCCAATCAGTTCGTCTCTTAAAGAGATAGGCATTGCTAATGTGAGTTATCCGTGAGATTCATCAGGCTCTTGGGCGAAAACCACATCAGGGGTTTAAGGGAAGCCGTGCGGGAAGTTGATGAAAATCAGCCAGTTGATGTGAAATGTAATAAATCTTACTTTTTATTCTTTCTCCCAGGGAGTTTGAGAAATTGGAAGCCTTTGCCTGAGAGCAGATGAATCCTTGGGTTCTCTTCTCTTTAAGGATGAAACAGAAGGAGAAGGTCAGAAGGAAAATTCCCAACTCTGGGAATTTCGGGTGGGACCAAGGTCCCGTTTTGAAAACTTTTTGGACTAAATCTTTGCAGGTCCAATCTTTTCAAAACGTTTACCAAGATGTTCCCAGTCCTACACCCCAGCTGCATGAAGGAAAACCGAGCAGACGGCAACGCCCTTCTCAGAGTGTGGTTTATTTCTGTTCGCAGCAACTCTGAAGACAGGAGGCCAAGGCTGACCTCTTTAGTCAAGAGTCTGCTCAACTTTAAAATTATGATTGCATGTGAAAGCTAAAATGGGAAAGAGAAAAAATCAGTTCTCAGGACAGAAATGCTAAAAACCCTTGGGCCACATTCCAGCCAAGGTCCAGGCCCTGCCTATGGAGCTCCCTTCAGGGGCGGGTGGACAGGGAGAGCAGCTAAGACCGGTTCAGGTCAGCTGAGTGTCCAGGATCCTGGGGTTTATTCTAGAGGTGTCCAGCTTACAGATAAACTTACCAGAGTGATCACCTACATAATCCTTAAACAACAGAAGCTCATGGCCAGGTCTCGTTATTGAGTTGCCTGCCAAAACATTTATCCATTCTCGGTGAACTATCTGCAGTAAAGACATCAGAGGAATGGGGCTTCCCAGCTGGCTCAGTGCTGAAGAACCCACCTGCCAAGCAGGAGACCTGGGTTCAATCCCTGGGTTGGGAAGATCCCCTGGTGGAGGAAATGGCAATCCACTCCAGTATTCTTGCCTGGAAAAATCCATGGACACAGGAGCCTGGTGGGCTACAGTCCCTGGGTCGCAAAGAGTCGGACACGAATGAAGCGACTTAACACACAGGCATGCATCTAGCATGAGCTGATCTTCATTATAACTGCAAAGACCTATTTCCAAAGAAACTCACATTCATAGGTAAAGAGTGTTAGGACTTCAGTGTGTCTTTGGGGCAGACACGATTCAACTCACAACTCACTGTTATCGGGTGGGCCCAAAAGTTTGTTCGGGTTTCCCCATAACATTATAGGGAAATCCCAGAAGAATTTTTTGGCCAACCCAATAGAATGAAAACAAAACCCTGGGCTAAGCAGGAGAGAGCCTGGCTGGCCAACAGGCTACTCACCTACAGAGGTCCCCCTCAGCAAGTCCCTCACCCTAAGTTTCAGTTCTCACCTCTAAAGCGAGGTAGTGCCCACCCACCTTGCTTACCTCCAAGGTGACATGAGCGTAAAATGAAATCATGTAAATAAAAGCATTTTCTATCCAGAAAGGGTTTGTACCAGTGCAAGGGATTATTGTGAATTGACCCCAGATTGTGTTGACTTTTCCCTAACATCGTAACTACATAATGAGTATGTAATGAAATGAGACAGCCTGTCTTCCAGCGAAGAGAATTTAAATTACATGCCTCCCTTCAGGTACGGTTGGACTTAAAAGTACAAGAGCAATCTGCAGTGGAGGAGCATTGCAGATTCTTGCTCCCTGGGCTTTCCACGCACAGCAAAGCAGGGTGGTGTTCAGGTAAAACTGAAGGGTGGAAAGAAATTTAGAGGTAAACCAAAAGGGCCAACATTCTCCTCAGGGACCTCAACAGCATCTCCAATCGATGGCAATGACTCCCCTTCCCTGTGTGCCTGTGTGGTCCACAATATTGCTTGCTCCCATGGCAATGTCCTGACAAAGGCCTTGAATTTGCTTTGTCTGATGACTTTTCTGGCTATGGGGACACAGACCACCCAACTTATAAAATTAGCTGAAGAAGTCATTTTCCTGGCTGACTGATGTGACATACTCCCATGTCGATTACACAACACAGGACCATTGTGTAACCAGAAATTTGGAGTTAAAAAAAAGCTCCCTTTCCCCTTTTCAAGTGGCCTGAACTCTAGCGATGATAAGAAAATGTTTTTCAGGCTGCAACATTAAGCCAAAGGGACTAAGAAGGTGTGTAAAAATGGTCACGTGTATTGAAAATGCCAAAACGGGGTGTGATGGAGTGACAGCTTGAGACCTTGAGTCACATCCGAAGCATCACGTGACCTCCTGAGAGTTACCGATGACCGCAGCAGTGATGGATTCTGTTGACCTTGGACCTCAGAGGGTTGGCTGACCCAGGAGAAATCCCACGGGGGAAATTGCAACAGCAAAAAGAAGACAAGGCTGTGCCTCTGCCCTGCAAACCCAGTTCTTTATTTCTCCCTTCTGGGTAAGCGTGCTTCCCAGGGGCTTTCAGACACCTGCAGGAAGAGGCCAAATTACACACTAGCTAATAAACAAAACTTTATTTTCCTTTAATACAAAAATTAAATAGCAAAGTTTATTTTTTTTGTACAGTGATAAATTAGAAATTTACAGTACAGACATCAATGCATACGTTTGTACATCCTCGAGAGCAGGGTCCATTTCTTCTGGCTCTCAGCAATTCATTCAGGGCGTGTCGTAGGGATTTGCTGGTACCTCTAATGTCGAACATCTGAAAGTCCTTCAGGTTGGCCTCAAGGGGGCTGGGGCTGCGGGTGGCCCAGGGGACCAAGAAAGGCCACACAGCACAAGCTTGTCTGCTGCACCAGCAGGCGGAATTTCATCTCTGTCTAGATCACACCTGATACTCACCCCACCTTTCCTATCGAGTGCTCAAGGAACCTTTGTCCTCCTCTTGTCTGGTCTCGTAACATCCCTGTGAGGTAGGAAGAAATTCAGGGCCACCTTGATGCCCCACTGGGAGAGACATTAGCATCGCCTTCCCAAAGGCCCTAGCCAGGCCGGCCCGAGCCCTCGGCAGGATGGTTGGAAGGCAGATGGACCCAGGCTCCGGAGGGAAGGGGCGCTCACAGCCTCCAAGGAAGCCTGCTGGGATGACAGTGGTCGTATACTGAATACTGTGGGCCATCAGGGAGCTCCGTAAGCTTGGAGGACATGGCTCGTGGGTCCCCAAGCAGGCCCTCGACAAGTTGCCTGGGTGAATATTGGGGATTTGCTGGTGCAAAGAAGAAGGGAAGCAAGGCAAATCAGAAACAGAAACAGCAAGTGGGTTTCCCACGGGGGAGAGGCCTGTCGGGGCAGGCGAGAGGTTCACTTCCCTCCAGGTGACGCCCAGTGGGCATCACTGTGCACACGAGGAGAAGAGGTGGCAGCAGACAGCTCTGCCAAGGCCATAGCACAGCAAAATCCATTATTTAAGGCTCTGGGATCTGATCCTTGGTAGAAGCAAAATGCTCTGCAAGGAGTTTCCAAGATCTATGACCTAGGCCCTGGAGAAAGATGAGAACCCAGGTCCCTAGCTAGATTAATACAAACCCAGGCGGGGACTCTGAGCCCAAGTACAGTAAAGGGGCAAAAAGAACCATCGAGGGTCCAAAGACATGACGAAATTGGCTGGGACAGCAATTCTCTCCAATTTCCCCCATCACGGAATGCAATTCAGGACGTAGGTCGACTCTGGGGGCTCCTTCCAGGGGGCACTCTACAGCCCTCTTCCAGCTGCGGCGGTGGCCCCCTCACCGGCAGCCGGCGTGTGCACACCTGCGTGAAATCTCCAGCGAGTCTGCCTTCCAGGGCTGAGGCTGTGGGGTCCCTCTTTACACCCTCAGGTCTCAGCTGGGTTTCCAACACTAAATTCAGTGGCCAGGAGGCTGAGCGGGGCAGGGCAGAGAGAACAGAGCTGGGGTGCAGGTGGTGCCAGAACCCAGACACAGAAACTTCCTGGGGTCCAGGTTTGGGGTGGCGCAGGAGACAGAGGGCCAGGGGAAAGCAAAGTCAGAGAGCATCTTGGGGAAATAAATGAGTGTCCCTCCTTCTCCTGGCTAAGGTCCCTGAGCAAGCTGCCAGATCAGGAGCAGTCTCAGGGATCAGGAAACGGGTCTCCACAGAGGAAANGGTGGCGCAGGAGACAGAGGGCCAGGGGAAAGCAAAGTCAGAGAGCATCTTGGGGAAATAAATGAGTGTCCCTCCTTCTCCTGGCTAAGGTCCCTGAGCAAGCTGCCAGATCAGGAGCAGTCTCAGGGATCAGGAAACGGGTCTCCACAGAGGAAAAAGGATATGACTCAACCAAGGCACTGCATCAGGCGGCTCTGGTCAGCTTCACTCTGCCCAGGTTCCTCTGCCCTGAGGTACAGCCCTTATGCAGGAGGAGAAAGGAGCCTGCCAGAAAGGAAGCTGACAGAGGTGCCCTTGGGCCTTTTCAAGGCCAAGGGATTTGGTAGGAAGTTACAATTATATACCTGCTTCTGCTGGCTTTCTGAGAAAGAGGAAGAACCCTGACCTTTTCCCTAGCAAGCTGCTGTCCTCAAATTCACCTGTGCGAGTCACTAGACTGGCTTCCCGGGTGGCTCAGTGGTAAAGAATCTGCCTCCAGTGCAGGAGATTTGGGTTTGAACCCTGGGTTGGGAAGATCTCTTGGATGAGGGCATGGCAACCCACTCTGGTATTCTTGCCTGGAGAATCCTTTTGGACAGAGGAGCCTGGTGGGCTACAGCCCACAGAGTTGCAAAGAGTCAGCCACGACAGAAGCGACTTAGGGTGTGTGCGCAAGTCACTAGGAAACCCCGAGCCCTGAATGGCCTGCCCCGGAAGCCACATTAGATGGAGCCAAGGTTCATGATTGTCCGGGGAGGTTTCCACAGAGACTGTCTTGTAACAGAATTGACGCTTTCTGGCAAAACCCCTGTACATCAATTTGCAAGGAACCCTGGGAAGGGCTGAATGATGGGTTAAAGTTGCAAAGACCCAGGAAGAGGTTTATGGGATGGAGACAGTGAAACAGGTGGCAATTCAGCAGCCCCTGTTCCTTCTGAAACCAACGGCAAAGTTCAGCAGAACCCGGTCGGATTGGTTAGAGGAACAGAGTTGATCCTCCCTGACGTCCCTTAAGGGGCCTAACACAGGGCGTGACACACAGCTGGCATTCAATAAATGTGCTGACAATTAACTTTTTTTCCAAACCAATACCAATTTAAGAGGTGATGATAACTCACTTCAAGGTAACTGATAACTAACTCTTCAACCGCAAAGCTCCTTTCCTAAAACCATAAACACCCTCCAAGGTCTAGAATGTGAAAGGAACAACCTATGAGCCTGTGACATTGCCAGTGTGTGCCAATGGCCAGTTCTGATCAAATATACTTCCCCTGAGAAGGCAAGAGACTTACAGAAGAGACATTCTACGACCCAGAAAGCTCCAGAACTTGGGCATCCACGTTCACCCAAGTACCCTTACTGTCACTATTTCATCATTCATAAGCACGAAGCACCCTCTCCACGGCTGGCCCTCTGCTAGGATGCTTGTCTCGGTCACCCAGTCACTGAAACATTACAAAGAGAATTGCATTGCAAACCCCTGCACGGTCCTTCTTCCCTTTCCTGGGCCAGAGTCTCAGAGCAACTCCCAAGACACTGGAGAGGAGCGTGAGTAAGGGCAGGCTTTGCCCCCGGGTGCACGCTCCAGGGCCCCGGCCAGCTATGGGAACCATCTGCGAGCAGCAAAGGGAGTTCACAGTCTACGTTTCGAGGGCAATGCAGTCGTAGATGGAGTTCAACTGGCCCTTCCAGGGAGCATTTCTCATGCTCCTGGAGCCCTGACCCAGAGTCCAGCAAAGGTACTCAGGCCCAGAACACACAGTGGGGGCCACCAGTGCCCACTTAGCATCTGTGCACAAAACCCCAAGATTTTGCCTTCCAAAAGAGGCAACAGTCCTTATGCACACCTTCATCTCAGCTCGAGAACCACACCAGAACAGAGAAAGAAAGGAAAATGTCAAATCAGGGGCATGAAGCTCAAACAAACAAAGACAAGCTTCTTTCCAGAATGTGAATTCCTATTTGCAATCTTGAGTCCCTGGAAACATTTTTCCACAAAGAAATGGTACAAAAGAGCTTTCCTACCTGTTTTAAAGGGGGAGGGGGGCGGGGATAAATAAATAATCATCCCAAAGTTGCTAAAGCAAAGGCCGAGATGAACTTCAAGGACAGCAACCTGTTACATCAATCTGTCCCAAAGATCTGGTGATCAGAAGACCTCAGGGGGTTGAGGAGAAAGGCCAGTTACAACTTTAAAAGAACTGCAACTTTTGAGAGGCTGCTAGAGGGTGCCCTTTTGCAAGGAATATAAAGCATACATTTTAAAAGCTCTGGATACCCCTGCAAAATACAATTAAGACCTATGCTGTAAGATTTTGCAGTTCATTTCATATGGTCTACACTTTATTCCCTACAAACCAATCAAGCTCCTGGCTGGTATTCTGGAGATTCATTAAGCACCATATAAATACTCCAGGCCACACTGCCTCCAATGAAATCTTATACGGAGCCCTTGCCAATTACTAGGAAACAATTATGCACCAAGTGGTTGGATTAGTTGTCCTTCGCTCCCTCTACAAAATTGAAAAAGTCTCCATTGTGCCAAGGAGACCAGACTCCGATAACATTCTTATGCTAAAGAGACCAAAAAAAAAAAAAAGGCACTATCATTCTGAGAATGCAAGCTGACCATAGTTTTAAAGTCAGTTGAGTAACTATTAAGTCATGGTCCAAGAATGTGCTTTTAATTGTAATTGACACACACAATTATACAGTTAATCTGTGTGAATGCAAAGTTGCCAAGAAACGTAACATTTTAGCTCTTCCAGACTGGCGTCTGCATAGATACAATCACTCGAAGTAAAATATATTAAGTCCCTGGTGCTCAATGCAATCGGTCTCTGGGGTGGGTAAGGTAAGTCGACTTGGTAGATCTCATTTTCCTCTGAATTAAGTGATTGTCAAGAAAGTGAATCGCCCTTCCTTTCCCCCCTCATTAGACCTGCTGCAGTGCAAACATTCCTATAAAAATACCTATTTTGAGTCATTAATGTAAAATGGAGAAAACAGCAGCGGTCTAGTAGGGAGCTGTTGAAATTTAAGAGGGAGAGAGAGAAGAAAAATCCACGGGATACCTCATGTGTGTTTGTACAGTACTTTTGTTTGTTCAAACAATTCTGTTTTATGACAAAGGCACTGAAAGATTCTGACACCACCTCTTGGGAGAGCAATCCACAAAGTTCTAAACAGCAGACAGTGCACCACAGAAAATGTTTATGTTAGATCAGCCAAACTATAAAACTCTTGTAACACTTCTCTGAACCCAGTGTTTCCAGTGTTTATAGATTGCTTTGCTGTCTGAAAGACCCAGTTAGTATTTAAAACTTTTAAAGGGTTAAAAAAAGTTAATCTTTCTCCCTGTAAGTTGCCTACTCACAGCTCAAATCCCACCCTGCAGGGAAAAGGAGCATCCCCTGGACCTCCTGGAATCTCGGGAGGACCTCCACACTCCAAGCTGCGACCTGCTCAAGTGATCAATGTTTTGATTTTTCACAGCTTTGAAAGCCTCTTACTGGCTTTTCCATTTTGGTTCATTCCAAAGTCTGCAGCAAAATCCTAGTTTTATGATGCTGGGGGATGGGCAGCAGTGGGAGAACGGTGGTGGATTATTGAGGGGGGGTAAGGGGGGCGAGGGCAGGGGGCGGTAACTGAAGTGTTGCTAGTTTGTTCAAACTGAGATTCACTGCATGAAGCTTTTTAGTAGCACTTGCACCCCAATGCTGGCATTCCCCCTGGAAAGCATGGAGGCTGGCTAGCCTTATACCACAGTCTCATTGCCTCTTCCAGGCTTCACCCAACCATTCCCTCTTTTCTCTCTCTTTACCTTCCCAGAATTCACCAATCTGTTGGAACACTTCTGCCACGTGTGCAGAGTTTTGGCAGACCAAATCCACATGCCCGAAGTGATGCCCACCAGCAAAGACATAAAGATTTTCAACATTTCCACCGCCATGTTGGAGTCATCTGCTGAATACCGGAAGAGCGCCCAGTTGGAGATTTCATAGAAATAACAGGCAATCACGCAGGTTGCAGGCACTGTGTACAGGACCGAGAAGACCCCGATCTTCACCATCAGCCTTTCCAGCTTGTCTGTCTTCGTCCCATCCTTTTGAAGATTCGACCGAATTTTGAACAAGGCCACCAGCCCCGCAGCAATGAACAAAGTCCCAATCACCAGGTAGGTGAACAGCGGGGCCACCACAAAGCCTGTGAGCGCATCCAGGTTCTGGTTCCCCACGTAGCACAGGCCAGTCAGCTCGTCTGCGTCCACCAGTCTCATAATCAAGATGACAATGGTTTTCACTGCGGGGATGGCCCAGGCTGCGATGTGGAAATAAGAGCTGTGCATTTCGATGGCTTCATGACCCCATTTGAGTCCCGCTGCCAAAAACCAAGTGAGTGTCAGAATAACCCACCAGATGGAACTGGCCATTCCAAAAAAGTACATCAGCAAGAAAATGATTGCACATCCTGTGTTCTTAAGGCCTTCTTGAATGAGAACAGGTTCTGCTGCCTCTTCAAAATCGCAGGATATCCTTTCCCGGCCTACAGTCAGCCTGACAATATAAGCAATGCTATAAATATTATAGCACATACTGAGAAAGATGATGGGGCGCTCCGGGTAGGAAAACCTGGAAGAATCGATCAGGAAGGTGAGCACAGTGAAGGCGGTGGAGATGAAGCACAGGCTGGCCCACACAGCCATCCAGACGTCGGTGAACTCCTTGGCCGAGCGGCTGTACAGGCCAGCGTCATAGCCACACTTGAGAACGCAGTTCAGGCTCCTTTTCACCCAGATGTACTGATCCGAGTTGGTTCCCACAGAGTGGCACTCTTCCCCGGGCTGGATGGGGGTTTTGTGAGGCAAGGGCACTTCCTCATCACCTGGCCCTTCCATGCACATGTGGTTGTGGTCGTTCTGGGGCGGGAATTTGCTGCAGTTTAGGCTCTCCGGCCAGGCAAAGCCAAACTCCTTCAGCACAGGCTCACAGCGTCTCTTGACCGAAAGGCACATCCCGCCGCAGGGCCCGATGGGGATGTTGACCTTCTCTGTACACATGGGCACATACACGGAACAAAGGAAGAACTGGAAAAAAGTCATGAAAAGAACAAAGAAAACAGTGACAGTTGACATGGAAGTCTGACCGAAGGCTTGCACAAATCTGACTTGTTTCTGGGAAAAGTCCATATCTACTTTTAAATCAGTCCATAGGGGTATCTGACTGTTGACTCTGACCTCAAATGAGCTTGCCTAATAATCCATCACTCACACCTTTTTCTTCTTCTGGGTCTAGTAAACCCTTTCCAGGAGAACACAGATAAACAAATATATAAAAGGGACCCAAAGCATTACATAATCTCCTTTTGCACAACACTTAGGGAAATAAACCTTAAAGAGCTGACTTTGCGCCTCCCTCCCCTTTCAGCTACTATTTGAAAGAGCTGAACAGATTAATCAGTCTGACTCAGTTCTCTGGGTGATGGGGTGCTTTATTTTTATCCCCATTTCTTTATTACCATAAAAATAAATATTCAAAAAAATGGAGATCTGGCTTTTATCATGTTAATAGTCTCTCTTTCCTCTATTTTATTCCCCCAAATTAGTTTTTAACCAGTCTCATATTGAAAATGTCCTCATTGAGACACTGTTAAACCCAAGGATGAGAAGCAAGTTGAAATCTCTGGCTATCGGGGGCTTTGTTTGGCCAGGTTTCCTCAATGAATAATAATGAACCACAATAGGAAAATACAAATGTTCAGACCCTGAAACTGCAGTACCAGCAGGGGAGAGTCCAGTTGCTGTCCTCAATTCCTCCAGCATTGATAAACAGTCTGCTTGGCTCCTTACAGATGTTGTCTATGAAGTCTAGAGTTACAAGTAACTATTTTCCAGCATGTAAAGGGATCTCGTCCTGTCCTTCAAAACAGCTTGGCTGCCTCCCCAGGATACATGTAATTAAAAATATATATCCCTGAAAAGCTGTTTTGCCAACAAAATTGCCACTGGTGTCAGGATATGTGTTGTTTCCAAACTGAGAGCTCGAGAATTATTTTCCTAAGCTTTCATAACCTAGTTCTAAAATCCTGACACTTCCACAAGGACATTTCACCAGCAACAGGTCTAATCCCAACCATCCTTTTGAAACCGCCATCCAACTTTTCAAGTGACCTATGTAAAAACATGCACCTAGTAAGTCAACTGCCTGCCTGATTATCTCTTAGAAGTTACAACCTGAACCACAGATTTCCAAAACTTTCAGCCTGGATAACTATAGAGCTGTCCTCTATTCCCCTCCACTCCTCCCCCACCCCACCAGTTCTCTCTTTTCTAAATTTCTAAAAATCACTCATAGCCTTTCCAACAGAAACACAACCAGTGTTAACATTCTTTAAACTTTCCTTCCAGTTCTTTTTTTTTTT
>SJYA01003188.1:630431-658274 GCA_006410615.1 Neotragus moschatus | reverse complement strand
CCCGCCCCCACCTGCCTCCTGCGTCTCTTTACAACTTTCTCTGCTTCTGCGGGGGTCCTGGGGATCATCCCAGCCGTGTTTTGATCCAGCTTTACCCTCTCATTCCCAGCCCTTCTCCCCACCCTCCCCTCTTTCGGCCGAGCTTGGTGCTAGCCCACACTCTCCACTAAAGCCTCAGCAGGTGGATTCCTAAACGATTTAGTCCTTGAAGGACTGCCAGTGTGCCTCGCAGAGCCTCAGATGGGTGACCTGTAAAATAAGTTCATATCTACCCCACACAGTTGTTCTGACTTAAATGAGATAATGTGTATAAATTGTTGCGCACACTGACTGGCACGTCGTAAGTGCCAAATAGCTTGGTTATTGTTGATGTTGTGAAAATCTCCTGCAGCCTGGGTCTAAAGATCTGGGTTAAGAGCTTTCTGCTCTCTTCCTGAGATCTTTTTGTCCAACACTTACCACAGTTCTCCAAGAACGTGGTGACAGGGACCAAGCTTCTGATGTGTGTTTATGTCCTCCCATTTCAGATAAGTCTAGCCTATGGCAGAGGCTGGATGCAGGTTGAAAGAACCTCAGTACCACTCGTGTGGTAATCATGTTATGCCTTGTATATATTACCAACCGGTCCTGGGTAAGGGCAAGAATAGAGTCAATTTTTTTTTTTTTTTTTTTTTTTTTGCTATTTGGCTCTGTGCCTAGAATTGTGTTAGGCACATAGAAGCTGCATGGTCTCCAGCCATCATCATAACTTTCCAGGGAAGGAGACTCTATTTGTCCCTCAAAGAAATGAAGAAACTGAGGTCAGAACCAAAGTGATTGTTAGAAAATGAAGGGGAGAAAACAGAGGCTCCAGGGAGGCCTTTGAAAACTGAAAATAGTGGGAGTAGGGGGGAGCAGGGTTATTTCCCCAGAAAAGTCCCCAGCTGGGAATCTATGTACTCAGCAATAGGATTGAATCTTCTCTTTATCTTTGCAGAGTAATGCAGGAGACCACTGGCCTACAGAGATGAATAAATGGTGAGTGAATCAAATGAATAGAAGGTTCTCACCTTGTAGGAACTCAGAGGAGGAGACAATAAACAGATAAGAGTAACTCCATGTGTAAGTGCCCGCAGATTTGTGGGTAAATTGAAGGTAGAAGTAGCTGAATTTAACAGGCTGCTCAAAGGGTAGAATTCTGAGCTACTCAGCACAGCAGAGCTGTGTGCAGTTGGCACTTCTCCTTGGGCACTTGTAAGGAGGGCAGAGGGGTTTGCTTTGTACTAAAGATTTGTGTACACTGTTTATTAAGCAGCGGTTTCTATGAGGTCAAGAAGCAGGAGCTGTCCCTGCACAGGGCCTAGCACACAGAGGCAGCTCATTGTGTTGGCTGAAGGAATACTACTATCAAATCAATAACAGATAACTCATGTAGAACCTTTACTCTGCGCCAGATATGGTGTTACACACTTTTCACACAACGGCCTCAGCAAACTGATGTTCCAAGAGGGTAAGCCGTTTGCCCAAGAACACACAGTAGGTGACAGAGATGTGTATCTGCTGGCCCAAAATTCTGTGTGCGTGGTGCCGCATTCACAGAGGAAGCTGCCCGAAACTCTGCCTAATCCATGGTTACAGATAACCCTTTTGTGATCTGGACCTCTCATTCCTAGAGTCCTGCCATCTCTGCCTCAGCCTGCTTGATGCGACTGTCTCCTTTGAGAGCCCTTGAAAAAGCCCCTTGCCCGTCAGAAGCTTTTCCTGTCAACAGCTTTTCTTTCCCAGCATGGAACTCATCGCAGGTATTTTCCAAAAAAGAAAGCCCGGGGAATCACATTTCAGTCTGAATGTGGAAGGAAAACAAAGCCCACGACTTAGAGCTAAGTCTGAATGGCCTGGAGCCTCCCTCTCACCGAGTGGTTTACACAGTTGCCAATCTGCGCCTGGTGACAGGCATGGCTTGTTTGTCTTTGTTTCGGAAAACGCTTCCCCAAGGGAGTTCCAGGCAGAAGGCTATCCACCCTGTGACATGCACTGTTCAAGAGAGGTGCTTGCTCAGTCTCTCAGTCACTCTGTCATATCCAACTCTTTATGACCTCATGGACGATGGCCCACCAGGATCCACTGTTCGTGGGATTTTTCAAGCAGGAAAATTGGAATGGGTTGCCATTTCCTCCTCCAGGGACTCTTACTGAACCAGGGATCGAACCTGCGTCTTCTCCATTGGTAGGCGGATTGTATTCCACTGAGCCACATGGGAGGCCCAAGAGAAGAGTCAAAGATAGGGCCTTGAGAATAAACCTTTTGTTAACCTAAAGGATGGGCCATGGGTCCCTAGTGGCTCTGGCCTGAGTGCCCGGGCAGCTTCCTCCATCCACTCCCTGCGTAACAAAGATGCAGCTACTTTGGAGCAGCAACAAACATGACTTCAGCAGGCTGTTGGGCAGTTGGAGGGCTCTCCATTTGCATCTAATGAGAGGCTGGGTTCTAATTAACTCCTGTGATGTGTTAATTTTTCAACCTGACATTTTCTGCTCTAATAGATTCTTGTAATGGTTCCTAAATTAAAGGCTGCATTTGCAGACTAATGTTTAGGTTAAAATCCACCACCTAGGGGGTGGGGGAGGTGGCCCATAAACATCTTTTCCCTCCTAAGGGAAACCTCTCTTTTGCAGTTCTTTGCTAACCCAATTAAGTGCTGAAGTAGTCACACTAGAGCCTGCTTTTTATTTCCTGCGAAACAATCCAGCTAATCCATATTCAGTAGCTTCCAAGAAAAGTCTTATTCCAACCACTCACGAAGAAACCAGCTTCTTTGAATCTGGACAGAACATTTAAAACTCACAAAGAGCTGTCTTGATAGAAAATGTAAGAAAGTGGTTCATTATTATCCTGTTTGGTTTTTGAGGGAGAAATTTACTGCGACTAAAACCTCATGATTGGGAATTTACTGTGGGACCACAGAGCAGGGGGACAACCCTTGCCCCATCCCCTCCGTGTATAGTCTGAGTGCTGCATCTTCCCTTGCACCCAAGAACATGTAGACTGAGTAAACCAGAAGGGAAGACTAATCTAGCTCAAAGTTGAGAAATTAGAGGCCCCAGGGGGTTAAGCAAAGTGAAAGTGTTAATCACTCAGTTGTGTCCAGTGGACTGTAGCCCACCAGGCGCCACCGTCCATGGGATTCTCCAGGCCAGAATACTGGAGTGGGTTGCCATTTCCTTCTCCAGGGGATCTTCCCAACCCAGGGATCAAACCCAGGTCTCCTGCGTTGCAGGCAGATTCTTGTATATAAANTGTCCAGTGGACTGTAGCCCACCAGGCGCCACCGTCCATGGGATTCTCCAGGCCAGAATACTGGAGTGGGTTGCCATTTCCTTCTCCAGGGGATCTTCCCAACCCAGGGATCAAACCCAGGTCTCCTGCGTTGCAGGCAGATTCTTGTATATAAATATATATAAGAATCAAGTCACCGCAGAACTCTTGGGTATCACGGAGTCAAAGCCTGGTTATTCCTCCTTCCAAGCATAAGGTGTTATCGAGGACACTGTTGTTGGTGGTGAAGGTTTAATGTACAGATGGGCAATCAAGAGCCTTTGCAGGGGCAACACATAATGCAAACACTTATGAACATGTCACTGAGCTGGACACTGAGCGGTGTGCAGTTCAAAGGGGGGCCCCTGCCTTCAAAGAGCATACAGTAACATAGGAGGAGATTAAGACATGAGACTGAGAGGGAAACAAAATTGTTTATAGTTAAGTGCTTTTTCTTGAGCTCCCTTACTGTATTACAGTTTAGTTTTTTTGTTTTGTTTTGTTCTTTTCCTTCTCCTGAAAACCTTCTAAGGCTGTGTCCTTTTCACCACTGTGCTGTTGAACAGTAAAGAAAGATACCACCTGACCCAGAGAAAGCACTCAAGACACTTAGATAAATGAGTGAATGTTCAAGCTATAAGTGCTCGAGTTCTTCAGAAAAAGAACCTTCATTGTGTGCTGGATGTAGATGGCCACCAAAATACAGCCTAGCTGGTCCCAGAATGATGGTCAAGTCTATTGTATAAGCCACTCCTGCAAGTCAGCCTTCAGCTCTCTTCTGAACTGGCTTGTTTTACCAGTCATATGTCTTTTCTACTTTATTGTGCCGATTCCTAAATCTTTAAAGGTAGAAAAGTGTATTGGCCCAAATTGTTATTTGATTCAGAAGCCTATTTCTCTACTTCATAAATTAGCTCAAGACATTTTCTTGTCACTGTTTGTTGGCTAGTTGACTACCCATCTCGTTATTGTCAGTCATTAGGTATCACACATGCTTCAAGACAGGCAGTAAGCAGGGGTCACAAGCCAAGGAGTTATAACTTAGGGGATCACCTGAGAGCGATACATTTGTAGAAAAATTGGAATGTGCGTTTAACTGTGAGGCATGTGTAAGTTTCCGAGAAACCTTGGGAAGCATGGAAAAGAAGTCACCTGAAATAACGTTCTCATAGACATCACTTGTCAGCTGATACAGGTGAGAAATGAACAGAGATGAAAATGGTGCTAAAAAATTACCAAAGAGTGAGCCAGCCATAAAGGGCAGAATGTATATTCCTTTTCCTTGAATCTGGAATCCTGCAACCAATAGAATATGATGTGGCACTAGTGACTTCCAAAGCTACGTCGTGGAACCATGCAGCGTCTACCTTATTTTCTGGGAAATTCATTTTAGAGCTCTGAGCAGCCTTGTAAAGTCCAGTTACCTTGATACCACTATACAGGAGAGGCCACCTGTGGGCTTTCAAGCAGACAGTCCCAGACAGATCTGTCCTTCAGTCATCCCAGGCCACATGCCAGAAATGTGAATGAATATGCCATCTTGGAAATGGGGTCTCTGGCCCCAGCTTCTCCTACTTCCAGCTGTTTGAATCATCCCAGCCCAGACCTTATGGGGCATAGATGAACCATCCTTGCTGCGCCCTTTCCAAATTCCTGACACACAAAACCCATATTGGCTATTGTTTTATGCCTATCTTAGTCCATTTGAGCTGCTATATCAAAATACCACAGACTGGGTGTCTTATAAATAGAAATTTGTTTCTCCCAGCTCTGGATGCTGAGAAGTCCAAGATCAAGGAACCAGTAGATTCAGTGGGAAGGGGCCCACCTCCTGATTCATAGGTGTCTGCCTTTTTGCTGTGTTCTCACATAGCAGGAACTTCCCAGGTGGCTCAGTGGAATAGAATCCACCTGCCGTTGCAGGAGATGCAGGAGACATGGGTTCAATCCCTGGGTTGGGAAGATCCCCTGGAGATGGAAATGGCAACCCACTCCAGTATTCTTGCCTGGAGAATTCCATGGACAGAGTAGCTTGGTGGGCTGGAGCCCAAGGGGTAGCAAAAAGTCAGACACGACTAAGCAATTGAGCATGCATGCACACAAAGCAGAAGGAAAAGGTAACTCTCCAGGGCCTTTTTTTATAAGGGCATTAATCCCATTCATGACCTAATCACCTCCCCAAATCCCCATTTCCAATACAAACATATTGGGGACTGGTGTTTCAACATACAAATTTTTGTCCTTTATTTATTTTTAATTATATGACAAAAATCAACATATGAATTTTGAAAGGACACAAACATTCAGTCAGTCTCAATGCCTATAGGTTTAGGTTGGTTTGTTACTCAGCATCATATAACCAAACCAGAAGTAAAGGGACAAAATATCAAAGGAGGGTGTGACTGTTAGAGAAAGAATGACTATCACCCAAAGGATGATTTTGCCACTGTCTTTAGAATTCTTTAGCTCAGCTGGCAAAGAATCTGCCTGCAATGCAGGAAACCCCTGTTCAATTCCTGGGTTAGAAAGATCCCCTGAGGAAGGGCATGGCTACCCACTCCAGTATTCTTGCCTAGAGAATCCCCATGGACAGAGGAGCCTGGCGGGCTACAGTCCATGGGGTCACAAAGAGTTGGACATGACTGAGCAACTAAGCACACACACATGGTTTAAAGAAGAGTGTGTGACTGCTAAGTTGACAGAGAGTGACTCTGGGAGCTTTGTACTGTGTCCATTTAGCGACAGTAGAACTACATTTCCTCGAATTCCCTTCCCTGCATGATTCCAGATTGGGGTTAGCCACAAGAGAAGTTGTCCCGAGACGGGCAAGGTGGAAGTGAAGCTGCACTTTATACTCTGAAAGCCAGTGTTGGGTACCAGGCGCTGCGGCAGTTCACATGCGTTGTCCCTGGCAGCTGGACTTGCTGGGTGGAGTGGCATCTAGACCTACACTGTCTCCTTCAGCATCTCTGGGCCCCAAGCCAGGTGTGAGTAATTCTGCAGCCAAGAGCTGGGGCTTCTGCAGGTCACCTGCACCCTCAAGATTATAGGTGGCTAGAGACAGACAATGGCAATGGCAACCCACTCCAGTGTTCTTGCCTGGAGAATCCCAGGGACAGGGGAGCCTGGTGGGCTGCTGTCTATGGGGTCGCACAGAGTCGGACACGACTGAAGCGACTTAGCAGCAGCAGCACAGACAGACATAGGATCCAGTTTGCCCCTGTAGTTCCAATGTGCCCTCGGCTTCCCAAACTTTGTGCTCAGCTTTCCTGTTGATCGCAATCCCTTCAATCCAGTACCTTTGCAGAGTACTCCACTGCCTTCCACATTTTGTAAGGTCTGATGCTTATTATAAATTCTTGATTCTGCCTCATTCAGAGTGACTCTGCTTCTTCAGTCAAACCCTGACTGACATATCATGTAAAAATGACTCATAGGATGTTAGCTCTGGCAGCTGCCTTAGGGGTCACCTGGTCCACTCCTCATTTCTGAATGGGGAAACTGAGGTCCTCGATGTGACTTGCCCAAGAAGCACATAAAAGATGAGTGGTCGAGGGACTTCCTTGGTGGTCCAGTGGTTAAGAATCTGCCTGCCAGTGCAGGGGATATGGGTTTGATCCCTGCTCTGGGAACTAAGATCCCACATGCTGCATGCAAAGCAGCTAAGCCCACATGCCACAGCTACCGAAGCAATGCCCCTTAGAGCTTGCGCTCTGCAGCAAGAGAAAGCACCACGGCGAGAAGCCCGCACACCGCAACTGGAGAGCAGCCCTCGCTCGCTGCAACTAGAGCAAGCCCCCTTGCAGCAGCAAAGAGCCAGCAAAGTCGAAACCAAATTAATTAATTAAAATATATATATATATATTTAAAAGAGTGGTCGAACCAGCTTGCTAATCTGCTCTGTGACCTCAGTATTTGCCAGACTCACCTGTGACTGAGGCAGTTGTGACGGGCCTGCTGTCCCAGATTCTGGTCTCTACCCAAGCACCTGATGGAGCCCCTTCCGTCCAGCACTGTGCTAGTTGCTTTACATAGATGACCCCATTTAATCCACAGGCTCTCCAGAGTATATCCTAAACCTGATTACCTCTCTCTGTCTCCACCACCTCCAACTGGCTGACCCTTGTCAGCGCTCACTCACGACTGTTTCTCCTAACAGGCCTGCTCGTTGGCCGTTGGAATAAAGTGGGTCAGGTCTGCACAGCGCCGGCTCCCCTCCACTTGGTTCATATCCTTTGCGTGCTCGGGGCTCTCTTGGACGTCCACCTTCCTTCTGCTCGTAAAGCCCAGCCGGCTGGTTGCTGTCGCGGAGGCTCCGTGGTCCCCTCGGCCTGGAAGGCCGCTCTCCCCCAGCCTCGCATCGCTGCTCCCTCCTGACGTTTCCTCTGTGAGGCTGCCCTGAACATGGCCTTCTCACCCCTCCCTTCAGTCACTTACTAGTTCCTCTGTTTTATTTCCTTCCCAGAACATACCTCGAGGCCTGTCACCGTCTTGCCTGTTTACTTGCTTATTTTAATTTTAAAATATTAATATTTATTTATTTATCTGGCCCCAGCGGGTCTTACTTCATGTGCAAACTCTCAGTTGTGACACATGGACTCTAGTTCCCTGACCAGGGATCAAACCCCGGCCCTCTTGCATTGGGAGTGCGGAGTCTTAGCCATTGGACCGCCAAGGAAATCCCTACTGGCTTATTTAATAATGTTGTCTCTCTTCTACCTGGAAAGAATTTCCATGAGGACAGGGTCTTAAATGTCTTATTCGTTACTATACCCCTGATGCCTAGAAAGGACTCAGAAAATATTTGTTAAATGGACAGACCTGTATGGTACCCACTATAATTCTCTCCACTTTGCAAATGAGGAGAGCACCTTGGAGATTAAAAACTGGTCTGGAGCCCCACAGTAAATTGTTGTCCAGTCAACAAGTCGTGTCTGACTCTTTGCAATGCCATGAATGGCAGCACACCAGGCTTCCCCGTCCTTCACTGTCTCCCGGAGTTTGCTCAGACTCACGTCCATCGAGTCAGTGATGCCGTCAGTAAATAGCAGAATTGATATTATTCCAACACAGGTTCACCCGATCCTCACGCAGACTACTTTGGAGGTTTCATTGCCTCCATTAGTGTCCTTTGGGTGCAAAATGTGTCCAGATTTTAGAACTGCAAGTAACCTTTGATAATCAGCTATTGATAAGCTCCTAGCCTAGTCGTTATAGTAAAGTGAATCAATTAACCATTTCTTGAGTCCTTCTTGTGGGCACTGATAAGTTAACTGGAATTGCTCCACCAAATAGGACAGATATTAAGGATCCCTTGTTTATCACATCCTGGGAATTTATAGATGCCTATAGGTTTATCTGACTTTCCTACAGCAGCTCTCAAGTTTTCAGTTTCAAGAATGTGGCTGAATTTTAGACCTTCTTGTCTCAGTTTTTCTTCATTATCTCTTCTGCCTTCGAGAAGCTATACCATTTCTATTCTAAAACAAGAAGAGATAACTTTTAAGAAAACACTTTTCAGACTCGTGGAAAGAAACAGTGGACACCATCTGTTAGGTCACCAGAGACCTGAGAGGAACCTTCCAGATCATCTGTTGCAGAAGCCAACAAATAAAGAATCTGAGACCCAGTGGGTGAACATGGCTTATCCAAGATAGGGCTAAAAATAGATCTCCTCTACTCTGACTCCAGGACTCCTCCCCCCATGTCAGTGTGCGGTCTTCCTTCTACCTTCTTACTGGAGAAACTAGGATTGCTATGGAAACCAGGGTATAGGTTAATAGCAGCAGACCCATTACTCAGACCCAAGGCTTCAGGCTGCTTATGTAGGGATCTCGGCCACAGAATGCTCTGTAAACCAGGCTCTTTCTACTTGTTCTCAGCAGCACTGCTACACGTGACTGCTCCTGTACCAGGGGTGACTAGACTTGCCCCACCTGCATGCCCTTCAGAATGGCCAGTGACTTGTCCACTTCAGTTGACTCGTCTCCCTTTCTGCCTTGTCCATTCATTGTGTTTCAGAAAAGCTGTGTTGAATGATTTCCTTATTTCTGCTTCTGTGACTGAGCCTCCCTTGAAGGGTGAGCTGAGACATCCCTGCTAACAAAGTCTGAATTACAGTATCCTCAGGAGCAGGGCTTCACCAGAGACTCAGCAGTAAAGAATCTGCCTGCAGTGCAGGAGATCCTGGTTTGATGCCTGCATTGGGAAGATCCCCTGAAGGAGGAAATGGCAATCCACTTCAGTATTCTTGGAGAATCCCATGGACAGAAGAGCCTGACAGGGGTCACAAAGAGTCAGACACAACTTAGTGACTGAACAGCAACAACTATTGTGTCTGTTTTTCAGTGACAAAAGATTTGGAAGGATTAAGGCACTTTCTCAAGGTTACAGTATGGGGCAGAGTTAGATCTGTCCATGGAGAGACCTACAAATAGAGCAAGCAAATTAGATCCCGAGTAATCTGATTGGAAAATTTAACTTTATGGTTGCCAATCTTTCTGAGTCTCAGTGTCCATATCTTTAAAATGGGATATTAAAAACAATAGCAGACCCTGTTGGTTGTTTTGCCAGTAGCCTGCCCTTACCCCTACTCAGTTAATTTCAGTTGTTCAGTCGTGTCTGACTCTTTGCGACCCCATGGACTGCAGCAAGCCAGGCTTCCCTGTCCATCATCAACTCCTGGAGTTTACTCAAACTCATCTCCATGGAGTTGGTGATGCCACCCAGCCATCTCATCCTCTGTCGTCCCCTTCTCCTCCTGCCCCCAATCCCTCCCAGCATCAGAGTCTTTTCCAATGCGTCAGTTCTTGCATCAGGTGGCCTACCCCTACTGGCCCAATCCAAATTTTTTTCCTTTCTAACAACGTGTTAGACTGTTAAGTGCTTCAGAGGAAGATGAACTCTTTCCTGGCTCTAGAGCATGGTGGCAAATCTCTCACCTTGCAAGAGACTAGCTTAGGAATGGGCAGGTGATGTAACNTGCATCAGGTGGCCTACCCCTACTGGCCCAATCCAAATTTTTTTCCTTTCTAACAACGTGTTAGACTGTTAAGTGCTTCAGAGGAAGATGAACTCTTTCCTGGCTCTAGAGCATGGTGGCAAATCTCTCACCTTGCAAGAGACTAGCTTAGGAATGGGCAGGTGATGTAACTCTAGCCAATGAGATGGAAGTACAAATGAGGGACATGGAAGGCTCATCACAGGGGACAATTTTCCTGACTTTTAGAAGGGGATTCGCTGGTGGCTCAAACGGTAAAGAATCTGCCTTTCATGCAGGTTGTCTGGGTTTGATCCCTGGGTCCATTATAGCAAGAAGACCTGCCTCCTCTTCTTTAATGTATTTAGGTCTTAGCTACAGCACGTGGGATCTTACCTTCAGGCACACGCACTCAGTAGCTGTGGCACATGGATTTAGCTGCCCCTCGGCATGTGGGATCTTAGTTCCCACCCCAGGGACCGAACCCACGTCCCCTGCATTGGAGGGTGAGTTCTCGACCATTGGAGCACCGGGAAGGCCCCAATCTGCCTCTTCTTATTCCAGTTCTTGGATGTTGTTTGAGGATATGATGACTGGAACTGTTGCTGCCATTTTGCTGCCCCAGAGAGGCCAAATGCTGAAGATGAATGTGTGGCTAATTCTATGGGTCAATTTGACTGGACTACTCTTGATGAAAGTAAAAGAGGAGAGTGAAAAAGTTGGCTTAAAGCTCAACATTCAGAAAACTAAGATNTCAGCTGGAGTCAAGCTTTTGCTTGATCCCGTGGAGACCTCCGGAGCGCAGCCTGCACCACGGGGGCCATCTTGCCTTAAAGTTAGGAGGGTTGGCCCTGTGGACCCCCAGGACGGCCAGTTTGGGGCCACAGGCCATGGAGGCCATGTGTCTATGTGCCTCTGCACGTAGCTACCTGGTTGAAGTGGCTACCATTTGCTCCAAGGGGCTCCCTCTAAGCCATGGGCATTTGTCCAGAGAAGGGAGTATCTGTTAATTACACCGGCCAACTCTCCCAGCAGCTCGGGGAAAGAGCCTGGGTGCGCTGGCTGGTAAAAAGGGCCTGGGCAGGGCACCAAAACCAGTTCTGAGTCACAAGACACAAAAATCATTCGAATCAGAATACTGGTTCATTAATCTCAGCGTTCCCAGAGATTTTGCCTCATTATATATTCCACACTACACATTTAATTGGTGAAGAAACCAAGGCAAAAACCAAGGGCAAAATAGTCCTGCACATCCAAGGAGCTGCAATAAAGATGGTGTTCAAGCAACAGTCAGCTTATTTCAACGTTCAGCCAGCCTGCTGGAATACATAACTGTGACAGCTACAGCGAATTTCATTTCATGCCCAACAATACCGCATACAGTTCAGTCTTCCAGTGTGACCAACAGGTGGCACCAGAAACACCCACATTTATTCCAACTAATTTATGCATTACGTATATATTGGCTAAAATGTCAGTTCCCCTCTACTCAGATTTCTCGTGTGGAAAAGACACTCATAGCATTAAATCCACCTCCAAATTTGGTAACTTACAGTTTTCCATTTGCTATTTGACCTCTGTCTTGAAAGGTTACTTGAATGTGAAAAAAAAAAAAATAGGGTGATAGGGCCAGCGAATTCAGAAAGAAAACATCTATTCATTAGCAAAAGGAAGGAAAAAAGACTGGAGTCCTGCATCCTTTTCCTTCAAGGTCTCTTGAGTGTGTAAATGCCGAAGATTATTAGGAAATATGTGAATAACAGGATAAAAAAGTCAAGGATACTGCCTCCAAAACATGAACTTTATTCCCGACTGAAAACAGACTTGGATGGCAACCAAGTTGTTCAAGGATTGCTCCGGCTAGTATCTGACCACGGGGTTCCACTCCGGGAAAGGTCTCTGGGCCCAGCGTTCACCATTTTCAAGCTTGTTTCTTTTGAAGTTTGTCCTTTATTGTTGGTGAGGGGAAGTAAAGACAGGGAGTGGATGCTGCATCTTCCAATTTTTTTTTTTTCTGAACAATCCAGCAATTACCCTATTTTCCTATGTAGGGTGATCCAAGGAGCAGAATGACTTCAAGAAAAAACACTGAAATGAGAATCAAGCCCCAGTACATAATACACTGAACAGAGAATTAGGCCACTTTTATTATTCGATTCTTCAACTATGTTAGAAATTGTTTAAAATGGGGATACTGAGTCTCAGAAAGGTCATTTAAATGACCTTAGCCAGGTCCTTAGCCAGGATCTCAGTCCAGTTTCTCTGACCCCAAGGCCAAGTTAAATCTAGGTGTACCGTGAGCTCACCGTGCAAATTCGAACAAACCATGTTATCTAACTGGGCTTCAGCTTTATCTCTAACATAAGAGGCCAGACTGCATGGCCCCAACACACCCTTCCAGCTTGGAACCTCCAGATTCTGAATACTACGTGTAAAGCGCAGTGTCTTGTGTACTGATCCGGAGCTGGAGGTGTGGTTTGGCACCACCGTCCGCAGGAAGGGAGGGTAAAGCTCACTTTGATAGTGTTCCAAAGTGGAAGGTGACACGGCTTTTATACAATGCGTGAAACAGTCTGGTTCTTGTATTTGGGGGGGGGGAAGTAAATACCAGATCCTGATTAGCCTTTCCTATACCTGTCGTCAGCTTATTGTACTGTAAACACTGCGTCTCTGGGAGCCTTCCTTTTCAAATGAAATGATCCCAACGTTTGGAATTCCTCTTCTCATGCCATGCTCTTCTGCCATGCATGCCGCAAATGATTTTCACTGCCCTTCTCTGAACTTTGACTATTTTTACTCTACCTTTTTGACAGCAAGACTGGTTAAAGGGAGTTTTGGCAGGGGGAGGGTTTGTTTGGGGAATTTTTTTGTTAACTTAAAGACTTGAGGCAACAGGACTCCTGAATGGTGCATGTGGATTCCTTGCTTATTTACTTATTTTCTTTTTATATTTTCTTTTCATTATTTGGCTGGACCGAGTCTTAGCTACGGCATGCGGGATCTTTGATCTTGGTTGTGGCATGCAAACTCTTAGCTGTGGCATGTGGGATCTAGTCCCCTGACCAGGGATGAAACCTGGGCCCCTGCATTGGGAGCCCAAAGTCTTAGCCGCTGGACCACCAGAGAAGTCCCCCAACCCCCTGCTCATTTATATCTCCATAGTGTGAATGGGAGAAGCCAGGAAAAAGGGGGAAAAAAATTAACCTTAATTGAGTACTCACAATATATCAGGCTCTCTGCTCAGCCTATTTGATGTCTTATCTCCTCTTGAGTGGGAGGCAGGGCAGTAGTATAGTTGTCTGCCTGTGCCCTCTAGTTAGACAGACCTGGGTTCTCATCCAGGCCCTGTATCTGCTTCATCACATAACTCTGGGCAATCTATGTAACTCCTCCAAGTGTTGATTTCCTCAGTGAGACAACATAAGTAGCAAGTATAAGCCAAGAGTAAATGCTCAATGAGTGTTACCCAACATCAGTACCCTCCCAAAGGGCAAAGCTTATCTGCCTCACTCTTGAGAGCAGCAACAACAAAAATAAAGTCTAAGGAGTTAAGGAAAAGATTTCCAAACTTACATTGATCTGACTCTGTTATGCTGCTACTGCTGCTAAGTCACTTCAGTCGTCCCCATAGACGGCAGCCCACCAGGTTCCCCAATCCCTGGGATTCTCCAGGCAAGGGCACTGGAGTGGGTTGCCATTTCCTTCTCCAATGCATGAAAGTGAAAAGTGAAAGTGAAGTCGCTCAGTCATGTCTGACTCTTAGCGACCCCATGGACTGCAGCCCACCAGGCTCTCCGTCTGTGGGATTTTCCAGGCAAGAGTACTGGAGTGGGGTGCCATTGCCTTATGGATACCTATCATTTCTTTCCCCCAGTACCATTCTTTCATGGCAAACCATCCTACCCTCCACTGTTTCGCGAGAGCAGCCTCCATACTCCGTCTCCAAGCTACCGGGGTGGACACGTGACTTAGGTCTGGCCAATCAGAATGTCTTATCTTTGTGTTGCCATGATGGACCCAGGGCATGGTCAGCACGATTTTTCTGTAAAGAACCTATAGAAATATTTTAGGCTTTGTAAGATATAAGATCCCTGTCACCACTACTCAAATGTACTGGGACAGCAGAAGACACAGTCCATAAACGTATGGGTGTGGTGTGGCCAATAAAATCGAAATTTATAGACACCGAAATTTGAGTTGATACAATTTTCAGATGTGTTACAAAATATTATCTTCCTTTTCCCCCCAACCATTTAAAAATGATGAAACTACTTAACTCACCTACTGTCCAAAAGCAGGAGACAGGCTGGCTTTGGCCCGTGGGTCATAGCTTGTTGACTCCTGGTCTAAGAGATGACCATGTGACTCACAGAGATCAAAGTCTTGCCATGAGATTTAATACATGAACACTGGGAGGAACTGTGTGGCTCATCCTTTTGAATCCCGATTCCCATGGCTGTCTTCCTTTCCACGTGGAGGAATCCTGTGACAGTATGAGAACCACAGCGCAGAGAATCAGAGCCAAGCAGAGCCAGCTAAGGATAGAGAAAGAGAAACAGAGCCCCGAAGACTTCATCTGAGCTTCCCCTTTAGTGATGTCTGTTAGTTCCATGCACCGACAGATTCTTTTTTTCCCTAATTTAGTTTGAGTCAGGTTTTGATCACTTACAATGAGAGGGTTCTGACAGAGACTTAAGGGTATGTTTTACTCATACTGTGCAATACCACCTTACAAAATTATTAAGGAAAATGGAGAACTAGCGTGTATTGTGTACTGACCATGTGCCAGGCCATTGGGGAAGGTGCTTTCACCTGTGATCTCTCATTTATGCGTGTGTGCGTGCACTCGGTCATGTCCAGCTCTTTGCAATCCCATGGACTGTAGCCCCAGGCTCCTCTACCCATGGAGTTTTCCAGACAAGAATACTGGAGTGGGTTGCCGTTTCCTACTGCAGGGGATCTTTCCAAACCAGGGATCGAACCTGCATCTCTCGCACCTGCTGCATTAGTGGGTAGATTCATTACTACTGTGCCACCTAGGAAGCCTGGTTAGTTCTTATAAACCCATTGAACTTGGCAATATTTTTACCTCATTTTACCAAGAGCACAGATATGTTTGATGCTAGTCTGTTGCTGGCTCAGATCCAGTGTTTGAAGGTTGAATGGAGCAGCTTGCAGGGATTTGGGGGGGCACTGAGGGAACAGACTTTTCAGGTCCGTTTTCTCTCCCATTTCACTCCCCTGAAAAGTCTGATGGAAGAGTCAGAGCACGCTTAATCCCTTTTCTGAGAACGAGAGCACACACCAATGAGGAATCCCTGCTGTCCCCTCTGGCCATCCTGGGTGCTGGGGAGTGGCCATCCTGGAGTTCCCACCCAGCTGCCCAGCGGAGAGGGGACGAGCAGCTGAGGCACTGGGCAACAGCCCGGGTTAATCCAGGCTGCAGTTTGCAACCCCCTTGCAGGACTGATCAAGGATTTCCTTCAGAAGTATCACTTCCCAGCAGCTGGCTGGCTTGATTTTGCCAACTGCTTGTGACCTCTGGTTGCACAGGAAGCTTCAGCAGGTAGAACTTGGCCAGCCTGAGGAGCAGACACACCCCGGAGCTCCTTAGGACAGAACAGAAAGGTTTGCACAAACAAGGTTTGCATGATACAGGATGAGAAAGGTGCCAGGGAAAATAATCCCATGTCCATTAACCCTCTTGATATATCAGCCCTTTGAGTTTTGGCCTGAAGACCAAGAGCTACCATAGCAACAGCTACAGGTACTTATTGGAGCTACTGTATCACCTCCCATTTCCTATCAAAATAGCCACCATTGGTTATCAAGCAATCACTAAGTGCCAGGTACTTTACTTATATTATTCTCAATCATTTCAACAACCCTGCAAAGTGGACGTTAAATATTACCTACTATTTTATGAACAAGGTAACTGAGATGGCCAAAGGTCAAGATATAATGAACTCTAGGAAGGAAGGGGAATTTACACCTGGTCTTGTCTCTATTTCCACCTCACTGTCACAGGGGTGAGGAATTAAGTGAGAAGAGAGGGGCAATACATTTCCAGGAGCTGCTCGGGATGGGTCAAGCCACCAGAAATAGAAATGCGACTTGAGGCTTGAATCTGTTTTCAGGCTTTGGGACACTTGGAGGCAGAGATTTTTGTTATTTTGTGTTTATCCAGTATACCCTCCACACCCAACTCATACTTAGCGCTGAGCAGGGACACAAAGAGTGTTTGTTAAATGAATGAGAAAGTGAGGCCTGGTGTCTGCTTTCTGTAAAACAGGAAATGGCTGAGGGGCCACTGACTTGATGAGGTCTTCTCTTTGTATATGTCACTTTTAAGGACTCTAAAAAGTTCTCAGGTTCATCCTGAGAAATCTCAGGTGCAGCCACACTACAACTTAGTGCAATGGACAGAAGTTTACATAATTTTACAGGTCATTTGATAGGCAGTGATTTCACAAATGATACCCTGGAAGTCAAAGTGTTAGTCACTTAGTTGGGTCCGACTCTTTGCAACACCATGGACGTAGTCTGCCAGGCTCTTCTGTCCATGGAATTCTCCAGGCAAAAACCCTGGAGTGGGTTGTCATTCCCTTCTCCAGGGGATCTTCCCAACTCAAGGATCGAACCCAGGTCTCCTACATTGCAGGCAGATTCTTTACCATCTGAGCCACCAGGGAACATACTCTGATGGCGTAAAAGAGTTAATGCATCTTTCAAAAATACATCCCATTGGACTGCTGGAGAGTAGCTTGAAGTAAGGAATGAATTTGGTTGAAAAAATTTCTTTCTTTTTCTTTTTTTGCTGAACCTTAACCAGGCTCTGATCAAGTGCTGAGTGTTAAAAAAATTAAGCAGAGACCTCTAGAAGGCAAGTTTTTCAAAAACGGAAGGCAGAATACAAAATTAAAAGTCTTTTTTAAAAAATAAAATGAATCAACTATACTTCAATAAAATATATATATTTTTAAGGTATTGAAAAAAAGGGAAGGAGGAAAAATTAGAGAAAAAGTTAATAAACTGGAGTTTTGACGGTTTCCTTCCTAGCAGGGAAACCCTGAGCCCAATTCCCTTTTGCCTGCTCTTTGAGGCAAGGCTGAGTTAGCAAGCTATAAATTCCATGCGCCTAAGTGTGAGGAATGTGGAGATGAATGTGGGGAAGTCTTCATTCCAGAGGAAAGGGCATGAGAGTGGGCCAGCTGGAGATGGAAGACAGGACATACCCCAAGTGGGAGCCAACGGAGATTTGAAATTAGAATCTAGGCTCAACCTGCATCTAGGTTTTAAGAACTCTGTAAGTGGATAGGGCTGTCAAGCAGTTGGAGGGCATTTTGTAGAGACCTGAGGTGACACAGGATTGATTCACTCAGAAAAATGATCAGCATATTTATCATTATTTGAGTCAGTGTATCTTCTTGGCAAGGAGCAGCGTTTGGGCAGGGAGCTCTGACCTGGGGGTTAGGGTAACGTAGAGAGAGCCCTGCAGAGGTGAGGAGGGAAGGTCAGCTGGTGCAGAGACGCTCCTCTGGCTTGGCCATCAAAGGCAGCTTGATGGAGACAGGCTGTCTAAGCACCTTGCCAAATTTCCGGTGGATGCTAGGCGACACCCTCCCGTAGAACTCGTGCCCTGGGATCCAGGCCTGGCACTTCCTCTGGAACTTGTTGTAGAAGATCATTTTTATTAGAAAGTGTGGTTTGGAGTGTAAAAACCGCAGAGGACTCTATCTTTAAAAAAAATCAATGTTCATTGGCACAAACTAAGGTTCTCTGTGTTCTTAGATACTTAACAGCCTCTTTTCTCACCATGATTAGCCTAGGTACAAACAATGACTGTGGGAGAACTAAGAATTCAAGGATGATGGCCCTCTTAAGGCTTGTTTTGAGTGGAAGAATTTAAATGTATATTCTCCTAATGTAACCTCACCCAGTCACAGTGTGGGTAGATCGTGGAAAAGGTATTGCCTTAAATGGCCAGAAAGTGGGCACTGTGGGCTAACTATACCATTACTGTGTGAAGTGGGGCAAGGTATTCAACTTCTTATATCTCATTTTCCTTACCTTTCACATCATGGAGACAAGAGTGTTTTTTCTTCCCACAGGAGTTCTTGACAAAGGTAAGTAAGTGACCATATCCTTTTTTAAAGAATGAAATGGATTCAGCTGCATTACATGAAGAAGGGTTGAGGGTCTGGACTTAAAACTCAATTCTGTGATTTACCACCTGTCTAACCTTGGACATGGGCTTCCCGGGTGGTGCAGCAGTAAAGAATCTGCCAGCCTGTCTATGCAGTAGATGCAAGAGACACCGGTTCAATCCCTGGATAGGGAAGACCCCCTGGAGGAGGGAATGGCAACTCACTCCAGTATTCTTGCCTGGAGAATCCCATGGACAGAGGAGCCTGGCAGACTACAGTCCGTGTGGTTGCAAGAGTCAGACACAACTGAGCACACACACACTTGCACGCACACACACGCACACGTGCACACACACAATCTTGGACATGCTTTTTTTTTTTTCAATTGGACTATAATTGCTTTACAGTGTTATGTTAGTTTCTGCTGTACAAAAAAGTGAGTCAGCTGCATGTATACAGGTATCCCCTCCCTCTGGAGCCTCTCTCCCAAGCCCTGCCCCAGCCACCCCTCTGGGTCGTCACGGAACACGGAACACTCTCTGTGCAGGACAGCGGCTTCCCAGCAGCTGTCTGTCTTGCACACGGTGGTGTGTGTCTATTAATGTTATTCTCCCAGCTCGTCCCGCCCTCCCTTCCCCTCTGTGTCCCATGTCGAACATGCTTCTTGTCATTGGTTCTTGTCGAACCACTTTCCTGGTTTCTAAATACCGCTCTCAAGAAGCTGCTGTGAAGACTGAAAAACATATAAAGCACTTAGCTTATAGATGGGGCTTGCTAAATTATACTGGTTATGATTATTACTTTAATCAAGCAAGAAGCACATGTTAAATTCATAGACTGGGACTTAAGCTGGAATATGGGAAACATTAATTATTATTATTGTTATCATTAATGTTTCTACCAGATACGAAAAAAAATATTTAGAAGCAGAATTTCTTTTGCCTCTCTAGAGAATGGCTGAATAAAACAGAAGTGAATCCAATCTGTGCAGAGCCACCTGGGCCTCATTGGACCTGGGTTTTTTCCTACCATCTCCGGAAATCCTGTTTCACAGGAGTTTCCATTTGATACAAATAGGAACAGTGAAGGGACTAAAACCACTAACAGTGTTTAATGCACAGGCAAAACCCAAACTGGGGAGAGGCCTCAGACATGATTCCTCAGCAATAACTTAGTAGCAACCACAGCCCCACAAGAATGATGTTCTGCCAGAAACCTCAAAGCCAGGGTGGTGTCCTGCCACCAACTCACCACGAGAGAGTGTACCAAAACAGTGGGGAGGAAGGAGCCACAGTTTAAAAATTACAGGACAAGGAAATGCAAATCCAAAATGTTCATGGGCAGAATGTATAATAGTCTCATAACATAGATAACTAACTCATAACTAAGATAGAACTAACTACACCAGGACACTTATCTAGTAAAAACTTACCATTAGGTAACAAAGTTGGTTAAGCTTGCCAAAAACTAATAAAACACTTAGATATTTATTTTTCTAGCTGAAGAGTCTCATGGTTATGCCCAAAATGTTCTTCTGCCCATTATGTCTTTGTAGAGGCAAGGTCAATTTTTGTGTTTAATGAGTTTCTGGAAGCTTATATGAAAAATTTAATGTTTTAAAATCAAGCAATGGCCTTATATGTTATGTGAGGAATTTTATCCCCAAGAAACAAAAAAATTATAAAGTCCCCAGAATAGTTTATCAATGGTTTAATCTTGGCCTAAAAATAGAAACCAGAGTGTTCAACAGCATATATATGTGATTATTTAAAATGGTCAAAATGCAAATCAAACGTTACATACAGACAAACTTCTTACCTAAAGTAATTTCTTATCTCAAACTCTGCTCTGAAACTATTTGAAATGATATTTTGTGGACATAAGATATTGGATTAGGGTTAGGAAGGCTTTCTTTTTTTTTTTTTACTTTGAAATATAGCTTTTATTGATGATTTCCATGTATCAGATGCTAAACTAAATACTTTACAGTGTGTCTTGTTTACTCCTCCTAATATTCCTACTACATGCCCTTGTTAGATCCATTTCATAGAGGAGGAAAATCAAAGCGCAAAGAAGTAATTTGCTTAAAGACACACAGCTAGAAGTTACACATCAAGATGACTTTAGTCCACTGATAATAATTAATGCTATTATAGTTCCTGTTATTAAATATATGTGATGCTATATATTTAATGTTTTTCTGAAATATATCTTCAGAAGAAATTTTCTCCCTCTTTTAGGAAGGATGACTTTCTGATGATAATTTTTCACTGGCTTGGGCAGGGTATTTTGCAGAGAAATGAGGCAACTGATAAGTGGATTATCAGGCTATTTAGTTTCCATCAAATT
The DNA here is from genome assembly GCA_006410615.1 of Neotragus moschatus. Lineage (NCBI taxonomy): Eukaryota > Metazoa > Chordata > Mammalia > Artiodactyla > Bovidae > Neotragus > Neotragus moschatus. Next base: position 637,505 of record SJYA01003188.1, on the reverse strand, counting down.
TTTATCTTGGATTAAGATGGTGGAATGATTATACAAATTAATCTTGTTTCTCCCACCCTGAGAACCCCTTAAAATAACGTAAATGATAATAAAAAATAATTAGGGTTGGCACATTTAGCAAAGAAAAAAACCCCAAAACAACAAAAAAGGATACCTGCTAAAGTATTTCAGATAAACAATGAATAATTTTTTAGTATAAATGTATCCCAAATGTAATATTTTGGATTTATTATGCTTATCTGGCAACCATAAAAAGAATTAATCCATAACACTGTACTGCTGGTAGATCATGGTTAGGAAAAATTTGAGGATCTCATCAGATTGGTTTTGTCTTACAATTCTACTTCTAGGGATTTAACCAATAGAAATGAAAAGATCTCCACAGAAACAGCTGTACAAGAATTTCACAGCAGCTGTATTTATAACAGTCAAAAATTTAGAAACTCTCATCAGCAGTATTATGCATAAACAATTTGCATTTCTGACAAGTTCTACTGATGCTGATGGTTCAGGTATTATACTTGGAGAACTACTTTTATAAAGAAATCTATACAAAACAGATTAGCTCAGAAAGAAAGATAAGACTGATAGAAACTCCCAGCTCAGAGTAAGGGTGAGTATAAGTTAAGGGCAGTAAGGGGCTTTGAAATAATTAATTACCTGGATAATTAATCACAAGCTAATTTGAATAATTAATTACCTGGATAGTTAATTACAGACCTGCATCCAGAGCAGCAAAGCCAGTCATGTCCCTGACCACCCCCACCCCATCACCACCACCACTGAATAGCCAGCCAGCAGCAGCAGCCTTAGACCCTGAGTTAAAGTCCCAGTAGAACAGCCCTGCAAATGGTGGGAACTTCCCACTGGGGAAAAATAGGGTATGAGGCTGTAGAGGGCTGAGAGAGAGAAATTGAAAATTAGAAAATGGACTCAGAAGGAATAAAAAAAAAATTAAGTCATCTTTGCTTAGGCGAAAATTTCATTGACATCTTCCAGCGCCAAAGTAAAGCCCTTCTTCTCTGGCAATGAGGGAGGAGGTGGTGGTGAAGAGGATGAGGGGTTTTAGCCTGCCCATCTGCCCCTCGATAGATCCCTAAAGTGGAGTCTGTTCGTCAGAGCCCTGTGGACCTATGGGAAGACCACAGCCACTCTTCCTTTTAGGGAGGAAGCCTGCTGGGGAAAATGAATCTGAGTTGCTGCAGAGGCAGCCCACAGCAGGTAACCATAAGAATACAAACAGACAGCTAGGAATGACCAGGTAAGTGCGGATCACCAGCATCAGGGCTAAGAAGAAGCAAAAAGACTAAATTGACCAGAGGCAGCAAAGCTAACTCAATGAGCAGAGAAAGACTTGGAAAAATATGAATTTGTGTAGCTAGGAGCATTTGAGAGGTTATCACGTGCAAAAAACAAAAATATGTGGAATCACAGCCTGAGGCTGTCAAAGAAATTTAATAGGAACTAGACGTGGCTGGGGACTGTGTCTCTTACTGTTTCTCTCTTGTTTTCTTTGTAAATAATAATTTAGCTAGATTCAATAAAATAGGCACAAAAACTGCGAAATAGAAAAGATGTGAGCCTGCCAAAGCAGCCTTGTGGGCTGGCAGGTGGCACAGCCATGGGATACCTCAAATTGCTCATTAAACTGCGAGGGTAGGAAATTCCAGATTTGCTGTGGGAAAGGCATTTTAGGGGTGGCATGTGTCATGTGTGAAAATTGGGTTGTATAAAAGTTGAATATGTGAGAACTGAGAGCCATCTGTGTCCACATTCCATTTGGCTTTCCCCAGAGCTCAGTAATACAAATCTTTCCGCTTACACTCGAGGTCACCATAAGAAAAATGTCTGTATATCACTTCACCGCTTCATAGTTTACAAAACACTTTTGCTAATTATTGTTTAATCTCTATCTTTGAGAGGCAGCTAATATCCTTGTTTTACCCTACAGGGAACAGAGTCAGCCGGCAATTTGCCTCTTCCTTCCAGGAAATAGAGAAACTCATCAGAAAAGGCAATTTTGCAAATTGTTTCCCAAAGGATGTTTTGCAGATTGTTGATCCCATAGGATGTGGTTGTCAAACTTTAGTGAGCATTAGAATTGCCTGCATGGCTTGTAATAAAAAAAGAAAAACACACAGATTGCTGCCTTCCACCTTCCTCCATCCCCAGCTTCTCATTCAGTAGATTGGGTGGAGTTTGGGAATGTGCATTTCTAACAACTTCTTAAGTGATATTGCTGCTGGTACAAACTTTGAGAAACACTACCAGCTTCCCTGGTGGCTCAGACAGTAAAGATCTGCCTGCAACACAGGAGACCCAGGTTTGATACCTGGGTCAGGACGTTCCCCTGGAAAATGGAATGGGTACCCACTCCAGTATTTTTGCCTGGAAATTCCATGAACAGAGGAGCCTGGTGGTCTATACAGTCCAAGGGGTCTTGGCAAAGAGTCAGACACAACTAAGTGACTTTCACTTTTCACCATAAGATATCCTCTCTTTAAAAAAAAATTTTTTTTTAATTTTTGGCTGCACAGACTTTCTCTAGGTTCAGTGATCAGAGGCTACTCTTCTCTGAAGAAAGAGTTCTGTGGTCAACCTGAGAGGTAGTGATTACGTATTAGGAGATAAAATAATTCCTGCTTTATAAGGAAAGAGGAGGAAAATAAATGTACTAGGATAACAGGATTATGAATAATTTTTATTTCAAAAATATTTTTAAATGCCATGAGTGTCTTATCTTTTAAACTAAAATTAAGGGGGAGAATATAGTATACTGAAAAATAACTAAAATAAAAGAGCATCTACAAAGTTTAATGAAATATTCTTAATTATCTGGGAAAATGTTGGTGATATACAGCATGGTTTGAACTACTGATCTGAAAATAGATCTTTTTCTGTGAGCCAGATTGCGCGCGTGCGCACACACACACACACACACACACACACACACGTCTAGAAAGACACACAGAGAGAATGAACTGTTGTAGAAATTTTACAGTATCTTTGGTTTTGACCTTATGCATAATTTTTAGTTTCTTCTTTTTACTTTCTACACCATACACATATTACTTATACAGTCAAGAAAAATAAATCTATAGTGTTTTAAAAAGTGCTTAGGGTTTGTACAAACCTCAAAAAAAANACACACACACACACACACACACACACACACGTCTAGAAAGACACACAGAGAGAATGAACTGTTGTAGAAATTTTACAGTATCTTTGGTTTTGACCTTATGCATAATTTTTAGTTTCTTCTTTTTACTTTCTACACCATACACATATTACTTATACAGTCAAGAAAAATAAATCTATAGTGTTTTAAAAAGTGCTTAGGGTTTGTACAAACCTCAAAAAAAAAAAATCCCCATGGTGTTCTTTTTTTTACAAATACTATCTTTAAAAATCTCTCTCTTTTTTAAAACCAATTTTTCTGATAGAATTACACATTTTTTGTAACATAATTCATACAAAAGATAATTTGGGGCTATTTGCTAGTACAAAAAGAGGATTATCCCATTAATCAACCTGGATCAAATTACCACATTTCAGTGCATATAGGCTGTAATTAAGGCAAGTCTAAACTAGACTGATCTTTTCTCTTTTTTTCCTTCCTTCCCATAATAATCTATTTTCATCTCCTCACCTACTTTCATTGTTGTGTATTTTATGCATTGTTATGTATTTTACCCAACTGTATTTGAAAACTGCCACAAAGTTACAGGCCAGCCTCTGATATTCATACATAACAATAAACGTCTTGTTAATATCAGGAAAAGAATGGTAAAGCTGTGCATACTGGGATGCTGACTGCAACCACCAGGTACTGCACCAGTGGACTCCCTTGCTACAAGTTTCTCTATAGGGGAAATATTTCCCTGCGAGAAAGAATGAATCAATTGTTCAAAACTGAGTGAATTAAAAAAACACTTCCTTTTACCACTTCCCATTTTCCATGGGGTCGCAAAGAGTCTGACACGACCTAGCAACTGAACAACAACAGCAACAACCAACTTTTCCTGTTACCAAGTTTCAGCTCTCAGGAGCTGCTCTGCGTTTCTGGAATTGCTTTTCTTGCCTCTTCAGTCACCTGTCACGGGCCGTTCTTGCTCAGTAATGATACTGTGAGTTAGATTAATAACTTTTTGGTGTGCATCAGATTTAAAAGGAAAGAGTCTGTTTTCCTTTGAGAGGAACTATAAGATCTCATCTTTCAACCAACTGAACAGCACACGAAAAGCAGCCTGCATGTGCGTGTGTTCAGTCATGACTGACTGCGTGGACTGTAGCCTGCCAAGCGCCTCTGTCTATGGGATGTCTCAAGCCAGAAAACTGGAGTAGGTTGCTGTTTCCTTCTCCAGGGGATCTTCCCGGCCCAGGGATCAAACCTGCATCTCCTGCAGTGCAGGCGGATTCCATACAGCTGAGCCATTGGGAAAGTCCCCAAAGCAGCCTGAAAGTGAGTCGTTCAGTCAGGTCCAACTCTTTTCGATGCCATGGACTATACAGTCCATGGGATTCTCCAGGCCAGAATACTGGATAGCCCTTCCCTTCTCCAGGGGATCTTCCCAACCCAGGGATCGAACCCAGGTCTCCTGCATTGCANCCTGGGAGGGACTTTTAAAGGTCTCTTTGGGGGCATAGGGCTTCCCTGGTGGCTCAACTGGTAAAGAATCTGCCCACAATGTGGGAGACCTGGGTTCAATCCCTGGGTTGGGAAGATTCCCTGGAGAAGGGAAAGGCTACCCACTCCAGTATTCTGGCCTGGAAAATTCTATAGACTGCACAGTCCCTGGTTTCACAGAGTCGGATATGACTGAGAGACTTTCACTTTCACTTTGGGGGTACAGAGACACTAGAACCTGATAACAAGGCTAACTTTGAGGAGTCAGGTGAGCCTGGAGAATTCTGTGAAAGAGAGAGGAGCCCCAGGCAGCCATCCTGAATAGAAGCAACAATTGACATTTTTACAACACCGTTAGACCTCGAAACATCTTCACCTTAATGACCTTGGAGGGTCTGTCTCTGAAGGGCAGATAGGGAAACAGGCTCAGGGGGCCAGTTAGGTGTTCTAGCCGAGGCCCCCAGGAAGGTGAAAGGGATGAAATTTTGAGCCCAGGCTGTCCAATTCCAAATATTTTTGTCACATTTCTTCAGGTGGATTGCTTGAGATGAGCCCGAGTATAACATCCCCAGTGGTTGCAGCTGCATTTCTTCAGATTGGTGAGGAGAATTCACCCCATCTTCTTTGCTGAAGCTCCCTGACTCCTCAGGAGAAAGCTCAGAAGCACCCAGGGCTCAGAGTTTGGATCCAAAGGGCACCTAGCCCAGGCCCCAGCATGGCGACCCAGATGTCCTGCATGGTCACACGTCAGACAGCTTTCTGGGCTGGGTGAAACAGCCCTCACGTGTCTCGTTCCCTTCTGGTTCTGATTGTAAATTTCCCAGTCTTGGGAGAGCGCTAGCCCTCCAAGGACAAGTTTTGGTAACATGGAGGTCTGGTTGTGGGAGAGAAGCCATCTAGTTCTTGGTGGAAACTTCTCCCTCCTGGGAACACACAGGCTTGGTTTCCATCACTGATTTCCTGCAGCCAGTTAATTCTGGAGAACCAGCAGACCTCACTTGATTTCCTAAATTTCACGGGGCCGAGAACCACTCACTGATCAGTGGCCCATCCTGGAGGCGTCCTGGTGGGTCAGCAGGCAGGCCTGCAGGCAGCCCGCTTCAGCAGCACCCTTTTATTAATATGTTTGGCACAAAGTGACAGTGTCCATAAGTGCAAGAATCTGAAGGCATTAGAAACGCTCGGGATTAAGCGAATGTGGAAGCGATGGTCTGAGTTCACACACAATTCCCAGAGAGGAGCAGACGAATGAGGGGCCGCGGCGACAGGAAATTTTACTGTTGTGATAACTGCGGTAGCACGAAAAGTACGTGACCCGGTGCTGAACAGAGAGGGGGTGACAGCGGCACACAACTCAGCAGCACTGAGAGAAATCACGCAGGGCGCCCGATAGTGCATCGGACCGGGAGAACGGAGGCGTGAAAACAAAATAGCTGACGACTTATTACATTCCGAGTGAAAATACTTGTATTAGTCAGTTTTCACTGTGATGATGCTACATGAAAAATAACCCCCAGACTTCTTGTGGCTTATAAAAACTTACACTTATTCCTGGCCAGTTGGTCTGCAGGGTGACTGTAGGCCAGATGTGGATCGGCTTGGCTAGGCTGTGCCCAAAACTTTGGGTGACGTTTGAGTGGGCCTCCGTACTTTCATCCTGAGTCATACTCCATTTGCCAAGAAAGTCGCGTGACCAACTCCAAACAGGTGGGATAGGACATGTCCTCCAGCCAGTGAGNCAGTTGGTCTGCAGGGTGACTGTAGGCCAGATGTGGATCGGCTTGGCTAGGCTGTGCCCAAAACTTTGGGTGACGTTTGAGTGGGCCTCCGTACTTTCATCCTGAGTCATACTCCATTTGCCAAGAAAGTCGCGTGACCAACTCCAAACAGGTGGGATAGGACATGTCCTCCAGCCAGTGAGGCTGTTAAATTGTGTCCATTCAAATTCATCTGATGACATCCTGAGCTCCCACATTTCACCAGTTCAGTTCAGTTCAGTTGCTCATTCCTGTCCGACTCTTTGCGACCCCATGAATCACAGCACGCCAGGCCTCCCTGTCCGTCACCAACTCCCGGAGCTCACTCAGACTTGCGTCCATCGAGTCAGTGATGCCATCCAGCCATCTCATCCTCTGTCGTCCCCTTCTCCTCCTGCCCACAATCCCTCCCAGCATCAGAGTCTTTTCCAACGAGTCAACTCTTCACATGAGGTGGCCAAAGTACTGAAGTTTCAGCTTTAGCATCATTCCTTCCAAAGAAATCCCAGGGCCGATCTCCTTCAGAATGGACTGGTTGGACCTCCTTGCAGTCCAAGAGACTCTCAAAAGTCTTCTCTAACACCACAGCTCAAAAGCATCAATTCTTCGGCACTCAGCCTTCTTCACAGTCCAACTCTCACATCCACACATGACCACTGGAAAAACCATAGCCTTGACTACATGGAC
>SJYA01003188.1:612337-630325 GCA_006410615.1 Neotragus moschatus | reverse complement strand
AAAGTTATGACCAACCTAGACAGCATATTCAAAAGCAGAGACATTACTTTGCCAACTAATGTCCTTCTAGTCAAGGCTATGGTTTTTCCAGTAGTCATGTATGGATGTGAGAGTTGGACTGTGAAGAAAGCTGAGTGCTGAAGAATCGATGCTTTTGAACTGTGGTGTTGGAGAAGACTCTTGAGAGTCCCCTGGACTGCAAGGAGATCCAGCCAGTCCACTCTGAAGAAGCTCAGCCCTGGATTTCTTTGGAAGGACTGATGCTAAAGCTGAAGCTGCAGTACTTTGGCCACTTCATGCGAAGAGCTGACTCATTGGAAAAGACTCTGATGCTGGGAGGGATTGGGGGCAGGAGGAGAAGGGGACGACAGAGGATAAGATGGCTGGATGGCATCACTGACTCGATGGACATGAGTCTGAGTGAACTCTGGGAGTTGGTGATGGACAGGGAGGCCCGGCGTGCTGGGATTCATGGGATCGCAAAGAGTCGGACACAACTGAGTGACTGAACTGAACTGAACTCTGTATGGTAACACACAGTAAAGGAATGTTTCCCATCATTTTGCAATGTATATAAATATCTGATTATTATATTGTACAACTGAAACTAATGTAATTCAATCACACAAATATGTTAAAAAAAAAAAAACCACCTAGGTTCATCTGTTTCACTCTCTCACTCTTAGAGAGTGAATGTTTATGTCCTCTCAGAATTCATAGTTGACACAGAACCTTCAATTATATGGTATTAGAAGCGAGAACATTTGGGAGGATATTAGATGAGACCATGAAGGTAGGCCCCATAAGGGAAAGATTGTCACCCTTATAAAAGTCAGGAGAGCTTGTTCCTCTCTGCTCACCACATAAGGACACAGAACATGGTTTCTAGGAACCAGGAAGCAGGCCCTCACCAGACACAGAACTTGACGATGCAGGCACCCTGATTTGGACTTCCAGCCTCTAGGAAAAAAACTCCTGGTGTTTATAAGTCATCTAGTTTACAGTACTCTGTTATAAACACCCATGCAAAAAAAGACAGTTTCCTTCTCCATTGGAAAATCTAGTCAACTCATAATAAATCATATCCAGAATCGAGCCACTTCTAAGCTACCACTCTGTTCCCTAAACCCTCAAGTGGACTACTGTAGGAGCCTCCTCACTGGTTTTCCTTTCTCTTCCCTCAATCTCACAATCTGTTCTCCACTGTGTAGCCATGGGGACACTGTTAAGAGCTAGGTAAGGGCTTCCCTGGAGGCCGTGTTAAAGATCCACCTGCCAGTGCAGGAGTCACGGCTTCGATCCCTAATTCAGGATTCCACATGCTGCAGAGCAACCGCAAGCCCAGAGGCACAGCTGCTGAGCCCATGGACCACAGCTACTGAAGCCCACGCGCACCAGCGCCCACGCTCTGCCACAAGAAGCCACTGCAATGAGAAGCACCCCCCCCAAATAAATGAATGACTGGAGCTGCTGCTGCTAAGTTGCTTCAGTCGTGCCCGACTCTGTGACCCCACAGACGTCAGCCCACCAGGCTCCCCTGTCCCTGGGATTCTCCACGCAAGACCACTTAAGTGGGTTGCCATTTCCTTCTCCTACGAATGGAGCTAGGCAAGGTCATTCCCCTCTTCTGATTCAAACTTCCTATCACCTCCAGAACAGATACCCAATTTCTTAGGCAGCCATTCCAGTACTGAATTCTGTTCCCTTGCTCCTTCTTCCCACCTCATGGAAAGATCTTAATGATCCCACCTCAACTCTACCTCTAAGCACTTTCACATCCTGGTACTTGGATAACATTTCCACATCCATTTACATTAGGTGCCAAAAATGGAAACACTTCTATACAGTCTTTGGTAGACTCGGGACCCTAGGCTTAGGTCCTTAAAGAATCCCACAGCAGGAACTTCTCTGGTGGTGCAGTGGATAAGAATCTGCCTGCCAAAGCAGCGGACACAGATTCGAGCCCCGGTCTGGGAAGATTCACAAGCCGCGACAGTAACTAGACAATGCACCACAGCTACTGAACCCATGCTCCACAAGAGAAAGCACCACAGTGAGAAAGCCGGTACACCTGGCAGAGTAGCCCAAGTCACGGCAGCTAGAGAAACGCCTGCGCAGCAAGGAAGACCCAGCACAGCCATAAACAAACAATGTATAAAAAGAATCCCGGGTCACCACAATACAGAGAGTATATGGGTGGGGGACGGGAAGCAGCAGTCTGGGAGAACTACACATACCTATACAGGTCCCACAAACGTTTCTGCAGTCATGTTTTAAGACACAGGCTACAGATGAATGAATATAATGTCAGGTTTCACGGGGTTCAGGCCGCTCTGAGCGCACGCCTGGCCCTTGGGCTCAATGCCTAACCTCTGTGCCTCAGTGTCTCATCTTACCAGCTCTGCGTGCTTGAACAAAGATCCAACCTCCTGGTGCCCCAACGTCTTCATCCTCCTCCTTCGGTCTGCTTATCCAAAGGCTATTAACAGCTTTTGGAAGACTTTTGAAAACCTAGCGTAGTTTGCTTTAAAATTTCCCACAGCTCTTAGAATCCTGAGAATATATACAGAGCCCTCAGCCTGCTATTCTAGGAGTAACTCCGCCGCAAACTTTGTTCCTCGCCGGGCACAACGGAGCCCAGAGTTCCCGAATCCCCAGAGCTCAGTCGCAGCTCCAGGCCTTCGTACATCCCGGTTCCTCTGCCTGTTCCCCTCTCCCTCATCTAATCACACCCCAGATGGTTAAGATTAAACTGGAAACCTTAAGTGTTAAGTTTATTCACAACCACTGTCAGAAACAAGAGCACGTGTACTAACGCCTCACCGTCCCGGACACCGGGGGCTGGGCTGCAGGGGCAAGGGCACTCCGGGCCTTAGTGTCTGGTGGCGAGAGGGTGGGGAGGGCCCGAGGACGAGCACTTACCTGCGGCGGGTCCCTCCGACAGGCAGCAGCCATCCAGGCCTTTGGGCGGGGTGGGTCCGGGAGCGGGCCGGCGGGTCTTAAACCGGCCCTGGTGCGAATCATCTCGCGCGGTGCTGCGGCCGAACCTTAGACTCGCTTCTGTGCAGCGGGACTCCTCTGACGCTTTATCGGTCCCGTTCCGCCGGCCCCGGCTGACGGCTCCGGAACTTCTGGCCGGACGAACACACCCGAGCAGCCAAAATGACCGCCCGGAGGAGGACGCCGGAAGCCCCGCCCCTCGCTAGGAGACACGCACGGAAACGCCTGTTCTGAGCCTTCATTGGCCCAGCAAGGCTGCTCTGCAGAGTATTCTGGGTTATGTAGTTCTCACGCTTGGGGGTAACTCACCCCACCCGTTTGCACCCTGACAAGTTTAGACCCGAGGGGCGCTGGGAAATGGAGTTCACCCGTCCAAGGACTTAGAAGCCTCTTGTTCGTTCTTAAAGGGGCAGATCTCAGGACTTCTGGGAGATGTTGTGTTGTCTGAAGACATTCACCCAAGATTGTTCTGTGAACTTCAACATGCTGCCTGAGGCTACCTGTATTATTTCTGAAGTTCTCAGAGGACACAGAGCCAAGTACACATATCATTCCTAGTCCTTCAGATACAAAATGTGTCCGCTGGTAGCAGAAGCTAATAAACATTTCACGGGGGAGAGGCAAAATAGGGCTATGGGCCTAAGAGACACAAACTACTGTTACCAAACCAAACTTGGGCCAGTCACCTGATGCACAGAAAAGCCAAACCATTGATATTCCCTTGTGGTGAAAGGTAAGTACAGGGTTTACTGCAAGAACAGGCAGCTCATGCTCAAAAGACCTGAAGTCCCCAATGACTTTCAAAGAAGAGATTTTAAAGACAGTATGAGGAAGAGGGTAGCAGGATGTGTGATCAGCCTGAGCACAGTTCTCTGGTTGATGATGAGATAATGGGGATATTTTCAGAGTATTAATTATCAGTTTTCTAACTCCAACTGGTCTGGGAGGCTACATCCTGGCTGTCAGCATGCAGTTAACTTCTTCCACCTGGTAGGGGTTTTAGTAACTGCAAAGTAGCTCAAGGACATGGCTCAGGATATTATCTATAGCCCCTGAGGAGGAACTATAAAGGTCCTTCACTTTGTTTTATGGCTAAACTATTATTATGTTGTCACAGTTGACTGCCTTCCTTTGTTTCTGCATCTTCTCACTTCTCTGATTTTGCTTTTTGGAATTCCAGGAAAGCCGAGGAGGATAAAATTTTCCATAAACAAGAGTCAGGAAAGGAATTTCCTGGTGGTTAAAGGGTTAGGACTCCATGCTCTCATTGCGCAGGGCCCAGGTTCAATCCCTGGTCAGGGACCTAAGATCCCACAAGCTGTGCAGCACACCCGGTGGGGCAAGTGGGAGTCAGGGGACATGAGCGTTGGGAATGTCTCAGCCATGAAGGTCCACAGGGTCCTGCTCAGTTTAACTATGTATAAAAAGAACAAGGATATGTTGCACAGCGCAGGAAAATATAGCTTTTGTTTTTAATAACTTTTTAAAGATTTATTTATTTTTGGTCACGCTGGGTCTTTGCTGCTGTGCGTGGGCTTTCTCTATTTGCGGCGAGAAGGGGCTGCTTTTCGCTGTGTTGCTCAAGCTTCTCATTGCTCTGGCTTCTTTTGTTGCAGAGCACAGGTTCTATGGCATAGGGCTTAGCTGCCCTGTGGCACGTGGGGTCTTCCCAGAGCAGGGATCGAACTCGTGTTCCCTGCATTGGCCGGCTGCTGCTAAGTCTCTTCAGTCGTGTCCGACTCTCTGCTACCCCAGAGATGGCAGCCCACCAGGCTCCCCTGTCCCTGGGATTCTTCAGGCGAGAACACTGGAGTGGGCTGCCATTTTCTTCTCCAATGGGTGAAAGTGAAAAGTGAAAGTGAAGTCGCTCAGGCGTGTTGGACTCTTCGAGACCCCATGGACTGCAGCCTACCAGGCTCCTTTGTCCATGGGATTCTCCAGGCAAGAGTACTGGAGTGGGGTGCCATTGCCTTCTCGGATTCTTAATCACTAGACCANCATGGACTGCAGCCCACCAGGCTCCTCCATCCATGGGATTTTCCAGGCAAGAGTACTGGAGTGGGCTGCCATTGCCTTCTCCAATTTAGCAGCATAGTAATTCTTAAAGAATTGTAAATTTCAAGTAAGGCAAAGTGAATTCTTGCTCTTCAATCAGTTCAGTTCAGTTCAGTCGCTCAGTTGTGTCCTACTCTTTTCGACCCCATGAATTGCAGCACGCCAGGTCTTCCTGTCCATCACCAACTCCCGGAGCTCACTCAGACTTGCGTCCATCGAGTCAGTGATGCCATCCAGCCATCTCATCCTCTGTCGTCCCCTTCTCCTCCTGCCCNTTGCTCTTCAATCAGTTCAGTTCAGTTCAGTCGCTCAGTTGTGTCCTACTCTTTGCGACCCCATGAATTGCAGCACGCCAGGTCTTCCTGTCCATCACCAACTCCCGGAGCTCACTCAGACTTGCGTCCATCGAGTCAGTGATGCCATCCAGCCATCTCATCCTCTGTCGTCCCCTTCTCCTCCTGCCCCCAATCCCTCCCAGCATCAAAGTCTTTTCCAATAAGTCAACTCTTCGCATGAGGTGGCCAAAGTACTGGAGTTTCAGCTTTAGCATCATTCCCTCCAAAGAGGCATTTTCCCCCCTTCTTTCTGCTACTACTACCAGGCTTCAGTACGTTTACTATCCACTGTAAGCTAGTGAAGGAAATAGACAAGGGAGAGCTTTTCCCTTTAGGAAAATGTGCAGCTAGGATTCTCTTGGCTGCAAGTAAGAGAAAAGCCCACTTTAATATATACAATAAAAACAGAAATCGCCTATTTCAAAAGAAGCACAGAATGAGGATGGGTTATAGATGTGTCAGGAGCAGAGGCTCCTATTAAAGAACGAGGACTTTTTATCTGCACCTGTCCATCTCCATGTTCACGCACAATGGCTGCTGCGTTTCTAGGGGGCATCCCCAGGTGTGGACAGGGTCCAGGGCAGGGATGAGTAAGCTATGAACGCAGGTCAAATCTGAATGACCATCTGATTTGGTAAGTTAGGTTTTATTGGGAAGCATTCTTCTGAGGTCCTTTACATACGGTCTGTGGCTGATTTCATCTTATCATAGAACTGAGCAGTTGCCACAGGGAATTTGAAAAGTTCTCATGAAGCACTCCAAACAAAAGCAAGCCAGACTCCTGCTGCTTACTGCTCACAATATCCATCCCTATGGCCAATAATTCACCTATGCATCCACCCACCCATTGACCCATACTTTCAGAAACATTTATTGGAAGAACTTTCCTGGTAGTCTAGTGGCTAAAAATCAGTGCTCCCAATGCAAGGGGCCCAGGTTCGATCCCTGGTCAGGGAAGTAGATTCCACATGTGGCTACTAAGAGTTTGATGCTGCAACTAAAGATTTCACCTACTTCAACAAGAACAAAGAGTGTCGCAACTAACACCCAGTGCAGCCAAATAAATACATATTTTAAAAAACCCAAAAACCATGTATAGGGTACTATCTGTCTCTGTATGATGTATAGGGTACTATCTGTCTCTGTATGGATACCTTAAGCATGTGCACACACACACACAAACACACTACACTATTTTAAGAGATTCCCAGAAACTTGCTTCCTAGAAATTTGTTTCTGAACTGGCTGATTCTGAACATTTCTCAACCTTTGTTCCTTATGACTCCCAGTCCTGGACTAATCATTCTCAATCTTCTCCTCTTTCAGTCTTAGAGCACCTTCTTCTTGGGGCTCCTTTGTACACTGGGTCTGATCCTTTAATAAGTGAAGACTGTGAGAGTGTATGGTAAGGAGAAGAGAGGAAAGGAAAATGGAACAGCATCTACTGAGGGTCTCATTGTGTAGGGCACCCTCTGGGCTTCTTATCTTCGCACCTGAAGTCAGGGACAGGCAGGTATGAGGAACCTTGGCAAGCAGCGGAGGAAGGGAACACAGAAGAACACTTGTATTAATACTTACCAGCGAAAGTTCCTTGCTCCAAATTATTTGACAATTCCCTGGGATCTTTTCAGATCAGGCTCCTAGTAAACTAGATATTCTTTTTAGATTTTCCCTTTTCTTGTCTTTCTGAGGCCCTGAAAATTTAAAATGAGAGTGAAACTAAAGATGGTGTTGAAAAATATTCCTTTGAAAGGAGTTTGTGCAAAATGTTAACAATGCTGATCACAAAGGTAAAATCAATTTTATGTGAAATGAAATATGAAGAGAAGCATGGTTTATTGAGCATCTATTATGTGATTTTCATATTAATCTCATATTCCCAATAAACCTGTGATATGTTAAAATTACTTAAGGAGAGATTTCATTGCAAAATGCAGAAAATCTAACCTGAGTGGTTTAACAGCTTAGGGATTTCGAAATCCAGTAGCTGGTGCTGGCATCAACTCAGCATCTAAGCGATTGACATCAAGGAACTAGTCTCTTTTTCCACATCACTCTCCTTAGAAAGTTGGCATTTAGTCTTATGTTTGGCATCTCATGATTGCAAGAGGGCTGCATCAACACGAGATATCATATCTGCATTCAAGGTATAATAGAGAAGGAAGCCTAGGGCCTCCTGTATGAGTCCCCATTTTATCAGGAACACCACAACTTTTCCCAACCCCAACCCCCCACCCCCTGCTTAGACTTCTAGTTAGATATCATTGGCCAAAACTAGATCAGATGGATACCTTTAGCTTCAGAAGAAGTGAACAGAGTAGGAAATAGGATTCCAGGGTGGCCTTAGACTAGGGATGGGGAAACAACAACCAAACCTGGACCACTGCCTATTTTTGTAAATAAAGTTTGTTGCCACATATCCACACTTGTTCATTTACGTATTGCCTCTAACTGTTCCCACGCTTCAGTGGCAGAACTGTGACAAAGACTCAGTGGTTTGCAAAGTCTAAAATTTGCTATCTCATCTTCTACAGAAAAGTTTGCCGACCTTTGCATCAGACCGCTCATGAACCATCACGTAGTTGAGGTACTTTCCTCTCCCAAACAAAACTGGGAGAGCTTCTGACAGCCCAAAGGACGGACCCCGTCCCTGGGGAGGCCCCCAGTATGCCTGCCACGCTATTGCTGTGTTTTCAACGTGGAGACCAAGGCTCCGAGAATGTTAGCCAACTGACAAGGACACAGGTTGAGAGACTGCAGCCTCAAGGTCAAACTCAGGGCTCCCTGGCTTCATATCCTTTTGACCCTACCATATTTTTGTGTGTATTCTCATCTGCGAAGGAGCTGTGAGATATCCATTATTCAACTCCACCCTTCATGAGTTGTACAAAACAGGACAGAGAGCCAATGGATCTATCTTAATAAGTTCAGAAGATAATGCAACATTTACTTTTTTAAAAAAACCTTTTGTCGTCTTTTTTTTTTTTTTTTTTTCTGGCTGCTCTGGGTCTTTGTTGCAGCAGGCAGGCTCTGCGCTGCTGCACGTGGGGCTTCTTCTCTAGTCTCATACTCAGGCTTAATTGCTCCAAAGGAGCAACTTAGTTGCTTTTAGTTGCAACTAAGTGCCCTTAGTTGCACATGGGATCTTAGTTCCCCAACCAGGGATCAAACCCACGTCCCCAGCATTGGCAGGTGGATTCTCCACCTTGTACCACCAGGGAAGTCCTAAGAAACATTTACTTTTAAATTGCATCCCCCTGCTCATTTTCCATCTTGTTTTCTTTCCACTACATGTCCTCATGGGCTAGTAGACCCTGAGGAGAGGTGTTTTTTCGTTTTGCTTTTCATCTTTTCTCCTCAGCACGTCACATACACACAACCCCTCATACATAATAAGAACCTGATAAAAGTCTGTTGTGCCCCTCTAACCTGTTCTTGTCTCAGAACAAGCACATTATAAACCATTCATGTTTGCGTGCATTACCTCCTCAGTGGGTCTGTGAATTACATCAGTGAGTACCCACAATGCACTCAGCATATGCAGAATGACTGAATGACATCTCCACCCCACCACTGGCCCCTTGGGACAGCAAATGATTGCAGCTGCAGTGTTAAAAGGCAGCACGGATCACCTTTGGCTGGACTGCCTGGTCTCATCTCTGTGTGATTGCAGCAGCCTCGATATGGATCTCAGATCTCAGCTTCCGCCTGCCTCTGTCCGTTCTCTGCAACCTTGAAACAACGGCACGAGGGTTAAGACAGCTATTAACCTTTAGCTGTTATCAGCTGTTATTAACCCGATCAGCTGTTACCAGCGTACTCTGGGATGGATACAAAGGGCAAAGTTTTGAACCGAAGCAGAGGAAGGCTTTTGCAAATATATTTTTCTTGTTTTTCTTTTCACCTTTCTCTGTAACTCTGTCTAAGGGAAACAGGAAGAGATCCCTTTGCCTCTTCCCATCTTCCAGCCCAGACGTCTTCAGCTTCCTCAGACGCTCTCTCTATCTCTCTTGCCTGCCGGTCTTAGCCATTTCCTTAGCTCAGGAGATCCTTCCTCTGCAGTCCCTTCCCCTTCATCAAGCTACCTCCCCTTCTAAGATTCTACTTTAGAGTCAGCTTTCTTCCCCAAAGCCTGCTTCAGCATTTAAAGATGCTCCTTATAGCACAGCCAAAGCATCCTATACCGTTTGGCCTAATTGCCTGTCCCCCAGATTATCTCGTTTGGGCCTGTAAGTAAAACCTCTGTGGAGCCGCTTGCAGCTTATCCCATGCGCTCAATTAGTGACTGATCTGTGAAAGAATGAGAGCAGGGGTAAGAATTCCAAGGGTCAGGCTTGGGAATTCCTAGTTACAGTGGATTGACTCTTCCCTCGAGGTTTCTATTTGTTCCTCAGACTTTGGGAACTGTTGACCAGAAGGAGCTTCTTTGTTTGGAGATCTTATCCTCCTCTTTCACCATGGGGTGTCGTTTCCCTCTTGTCTCTCCAGCCAGGCCTTCCTCTGCAGCCAAAGCGACTGCACCCCAGCCCTGTAAGTGTTGGAGCCTGGCGCCCTGGACAGAGTGCAAAAGCTACAGTGTAATCTTGCTTATTCTCAGGGCCACGGACCAGAGGAAACAAAAAGCACACTGATTGGGCTCCCCTGATGGGAACCAGCCAGTGACTCTGAAGTTTCCTTCGGTGTTTAAAATTCCTTATCTGGCATTGCTAGCAAGTCAGCAGGCCCACAGGTCAATGGAGCCTTATCTCCAGAGCTGGCTCTTCAAAGAGATATATGCACACCACTCCCCTGGGTCAGATAGCTGTGCCAGGGAGAGACGGGAGTAATTGGGTTCCGTCAGCTTAACACATATATAACACAAGCCATTCACCAGTTTTTAAAAGCAAAACTTTTTTTTCCCTCCACCACCATTGTAAAACTAATCAGCACTCACTGAAAATTTGGCAAATACCACGAAGTGCAAAGCAAAATACTCCTCAACAATTTAGTATATTTGACATGTTTCTCTTTAGTTTTTTTAGTAGGCAAGTTCCTTAATAGTTGTCATCGTATACATTTTGTTATCAATATACATTTTGTATTCTGGCTTTTTTTTTTTTTTTTGCATTTACAAGTATAACAGAAATATTTCCCCAACTTTTTACATAATTGGGTAAATATGGTTTTAATGGCTGCCTTGTGTATTTATTGAATATTTTAGGTGGTTTCCAGTATTTTTCATTTGAATTGTTGTGAATGTTACTGAACATAAAGCCTTTTCTAAATTTACACTTACTTCCTTAGGCTAGAATCCCAGGAGAGGAACCAAATAATTTGAGTATTTAAGATTCTTGGCTTTCCTTGCAAGATAATCGACAGAAAGGAACTACTAATTTATGCTTCCATCAGCAATGTTTGAGAATGCCAGTTTATTACACCCTAGCCAAAACTAGATGGTCTTCTTCAATATTGTATATTTTTTTTATTTGGTAGGAAAACATTTCATCATGAGTTTAAGTTGCATTTCGTTTATTTATTATTAATGAAGTTAAACATGTTTATCAAGTATTTCTTTTTTAGACATAATCTATTTATGTCTTTTCTCTCTCTCTCTGTTCGGCCTTATACTATTTTTCTTGTTAAATTTCATGTGACTTAATTCTTATCTTCCATATACACTGGGAATACGTTCTCTCTATATGTTGTTTTCCATTTGATATTGGCTTGTCTGGGGTACAGAAAATTGTTTTTTGTACTTCGATGTATTGCTTTTTAACATTGTGTTATTGTCTGTTTACTTTTATTCATTTATTTTTAAAGATCTTTTTTCTTGACATAGACCATTTTTAAGGTCGTTTAAAGAACTTGTTACAATATGTCTTCTGTTTCATGTTTAGGTTTTTTGGCCACAAAGCATGTAGGATCTTAGCTCCCCAATCAGGGATTGAACCCACACCCCCTTCACTGGAAGTCAAGGTTTTAACCATTGGAGCACCAAGGAAAGTCCCTCTTCTGTTACTTTTAATTAGTTTACCTCCCACACATTTGATAATCATTCTTTTCTTTGTTTGCTTTGATTATGTTAGCTTGTTATATTTGTTTAGCTTATGAGAGTAGTGATTAAGAAGCCCAAATCCAGAGTCAGACTGCTTGAATTCAAATATCGCCTCTACAACCCACCAACTTTATAATGTGGGGCAAGTTACTGAAATTCCCAGCATCTTGATTTTTTCATCTGCAAAATGTAGACACTAATACACATGTACTGGAAACAGTTGCTGTGACAATTAAATCAGAACTGTTCTTAGAAGCTTATAGCAAACTGTTGGATATTAATTTTTAATCATCGTAGACTTACGTTGATTTAAAATCTAATGAAATAGTTTCTGGTCTTACATTTAGGTCTTTAATCCATTTTGAGTAGGAGAACATAGGCAAAACACTCTCTGACATAAATCACAGCAGGATCCTCTATGATCCACCTCCCAGANGGGACTGATGCACGGGGATGATCCAGAGAGATGGTGTGGGGCAGGAGGGGGGAGGGAGGGTTGGGATTGGGAGCTCATATACACTCGTGGTTGATGCATGTCAATGTATGGCAAAATGAATACAGTATTGTAAAGCAAAACAAACTAAAAAATAAAAATTAAAAAGAAAGAAAAAAGAAATCTAATGAAATAAAGTTCTAGTTTGCTATTTTAAAAAATGTTGGGAATTCCTTGGTGGTCCAGTAGTTAGGACTCCACGTTTCCACTGCAGGCAGCACTGGTTCAATCCCTGGTCAGAGAACTAAGATCCTTTTTGCGGTTTGGCAAAAAAAAAAGAAAAGAAAAAAAGAAAAATTTTTATTTCTCAAATATTTGGGGGGTAATTTCACCTACTTGATTTTCGAAATTTCAGGCATGCTCTTAAAAAGATTTACAAAGAGAGTTTGATTGGCCCTTCCCCATCTTTTCTGTGAGCTCATAAGGCTGCATAGGATGGTAAATGACAACAGTGCAGTGATTAAGATAAGAATTAAGGCATCAGTACACCAGGGTGAGTGTGCATCTCGGTTATGCCGCATTCTAGCTGCCTAACCTTCGTCAGGGTACCTCCCTGAGATGCAGATTTCTCACCCCTCCAATAAAGCAGAATTCATACTAGTAGAAGCTGCTACAACACAAATGTGTATCAACTGATGAATAAATAACCGGAACATGATGTATCCACACAATAGAATAGTATTTGATCGTAAAAAGGAAGGAAGTGTGGTATACGTTACAGCAGGGATGAACCTTGAAAACATTATGCTAAAATGAAAGAAGCCAGTCACCAAAGATCACATATTAATATTTTATGATTCCATTCATATGAAATGTCCAGAACAGGCAAATCTATAGAGACAGAAAGTAGATTCGTTGTTGCT
Organism: Neotragus moschatus; assembly: GCA_006410615.1. Taxonomy (NCBI): domain Eukaryota; kingdom Metazoa; phylum Chordata; class Mammalia; order Artiodactyla; family Bovidae; genus Neotragus; species Neotragus moschatus. Next base: position 617,545 of record SJYA01003188.1, on the reverse strand, counting down.
TAGAGCTTGAGGAGATGGGGAACCTGGAGGATGATAAGTAAAGGCTGTGGGTTTCTGTTGACTCTCGTGTACTTTTAACTGATCGATGGCACCAAAATTGTGTGCTCCCACTCTTGTTGCAAAGGATACCGCCTACGTTTGNAGAGACAGAAAGTAGATTCGTTGTTGCTTAGAGCTTGAGGAGATGGGGAACCTGGAGGATGATAAGTAAAGGCTGTGGGTTTCTGTTGACTCTCGTGTACTTTTAACTGATCGATGGCACCAAAATTGTGTGCTCCCACTCTTGTTGCAAAGGATACCGCCTACGTTTGTGCATGCCAAGTCGCTTCAGTCATGTCCAACTCTTTGTGACCCTATGGACTGTAGCCTGCCAGGCTCCTCAGTCCATGGGATTCTCCAGGCAAGAACACTGGAGGCGGTTGCCATTTCCTTTTCCAAAAGGATACCAATTACTACACTGGAATATTTACTATATAATTTATATTGCCATATAAATATGGGAATTTCCCCCAACATAGAAAGGTCCTTCAAAAGATGATGAAGAAGACTTCCCTGGTGGTCCAGTGGTGCATTGCAGTGGACATGGGTTCGATCCCTAGACTGGGAAGATTCCATGTGAGACAACTAAGCCAGTGAGCCACAACTACTGAAGCGCGAATGCTCAAGAGCCCGTGAGCTGCAAAACCTGAAGCCTGCGTGCTCTAGAACCCACACTCCACAATGAGAAAAGCCGCCACAATGAGAAGCCCGCACGCCGCAACTAGTGAAGGTCTGCATGCCGCAACAAAGACCCAGCACAGCCAAAAATAAATAAATATGTTTTTTTAATTTAGAAAGAGAAATTTTTTAAAAAAAGACAGTGAACAGTCATGATTATAATCAGATACAAGGACAAAGACTCTCAGAAAACCCCCAAATCTTAGAGGTGGACAAAGGAAGGGGATCCAGAGAATACAGAAAGGAAGAAGGGTATCAATGGGAAGAAAAATAATGGAAGAAAAGGATTAAAGAGCTTCCCTGGTGGCCCAGAGGTTAAAGCGTCTGCCTGGAATTCAGGAGACCTGGGTTCGATCCCTGGGTCGGGAAGATCCCCTGGAGAAGGAAACGGCAACCTACTCCAGTACTCTTGCCTGGAGAATCCCATGGAGGGAGGAGCCTGGTAGTCCATGGGGTCACAAAGAGTCAGACACGACTGAGCGACTTCACTTTTGAGAAGGAGAGAACAGCGATCAAGAATGTTAGTTCTCTACAGGAGTAAGATAAACACTGAGACGTATTCATTGTCTTTAGTCATTAGAAGTTCATTTAACAGTCTTAGTAACAGAAGTTTAATTCATGTGATGAGGAGGAAACTGAAATTCAACTCAGTTCAATTCAGTTTCAGTGGGTTGAAAAGGAAATGAAAGATGATATAAAGACATACAGTCTCTCAGGACTTAGGGATCTAGTCCAAACATGTGTGTGCTGTAATAAACATCATCCTATTTGATCTATGTGAAGTCGTACGAGGTAGAGGCTGTTATTATCCCTACATTACAAAGGAGACCCAAAGTCATGCAAAGGGCAGATCTGGATCTCACACTCACCTGACATCAGGATCAGAAAGAACCCTTGGGCACTGGAACACCCTGCCAACATTTCACAATAGCTGTGTGTCCTAGGGCAATCCCCATCTTAACAGATTCTGGAAATAGGAAGGGGTTTGAACTCTGTTCCATCTCTTGGTTCCACTTTCATGCTTCTTTCTTAGATCCTTAAAGCCAAAGTGTGTCTTTACCCCATCCTCTCATCGTTCTAGAGCTTCCCAGGAGGCTCTACTGGTAAAGAACCCTCCGGCCAGTGCAGGAGACATAAGAAACGTGGGTTTGATCCCTGAGTTGGGAAGATCCCCTGGAGCAAAGAATGGCAATCCACTCTAGTGTTCTTGCCTGGAGAATTCTATGGACAGAGGAGCCTGGCAGGCTACAGCCCATAGGACCACAAAGAGCTGGACATGACTGAAGCAACTTAGCACGCTTGCACGCATCATTCTATGCTTATCCTTCTTTATACTTATTTTTGAATCATTCCTCTCCTTCCTGGTAATAGCAGTCTGCTTGTTTTTCCTCTGAGGAACTGCCCATTCTCCCAGTCCCTGTCTATTTGCTTCAGCAAGTGCTGCCTTGATCCTTGTCTCTAGGTCTGGGGAGGTCTGAGTTTTGAGCAGTTTCAGCTTGGCATCCCTCTGGCCATTATGATAAGATTAGGGTTAAGCTTGCAAACAAATTCAAGCCTCTCAAAATTGCATCCAAGACTTATATTGTGGTGGAAAGGAAGCCCTATTTTCTGTGATACTTGAACCCTGGAAGACATAGACCTGGAGCTGTGGGAAGTCATCATCTCTTCACATAGAATCCAAGAGTAAACCTATACTTGGGCGAGTAGACTCAGAAGAGGCTGAGAGGACTGGGCTTCCAGTGAGCCCTTGAATCAAGCCCCCTTTGAGACCAGCACTTTTGTACTTCTCATTTTTGCTGTTGTTTAGTCACTAAGTCGTGTCCGACTCTTTGTGACCCCATGGTCTGTAGCCTGCCCACCAGGCTCCCCTATCCATGGGATTCTCCAGGCAAGAATACTGGAGTGGGTTGCCATGCCCTTCTCCAGGGGATCTTCCCGACCCAGGGATCGAACTTGAGTCTCTGGCATTGGCAGGCGGGTTCCTTACTGCTGAACCACCAGGGAAGCCTTATTTTTCATTATGTGAGCTAATTTTGCTGGTTTAAGTTAGTTTGAACAGGCTTTTCTCTCACTCAATGCCAAGGAAGAGCTACTGGGTAGCTTAGCACCACCTGCCCAGTATCTTCTTCCCCAACAGAATGCTAGCCATAGAGTGCCCTAATCCTGCCATATTTCAATTTGTGCTGCACCCATTATACCAATGCCTACAATGGTGCCTTGTGTGTAGTATTTAGTAAATGCCTGATGGGTTCAGTAGAATTGAATGTGGGCTGATTCCTGAACAGTCCTTGAAAATTGCGTCAGAAAAATTCCTGTCTATAAGCTCACTATCGTTTTGTCTCATAATCATGGAAGTAACCTACAACAAAATCTCCAAATATTTGGTCTTTCCATTTGTTTGATTCCATCTTAAACAGGACTTTAACATCAACATGTGCTTGGAATGTTCACTGTGCGCTCTAACAGAACAGCTTGAAAGAGTCAGAGCGGATTGCCCTGTGAGTGCTTCCATAAAATGAAGTGTTCGTTTTACTGTCCTCTGCAGAAAGCCAATGTTTTTCTCTGGGGCTTCATTCCTTTCACACAGAGAGACTCACATCCTCTCAAGTAACAATCAGGTAGAGGAATAGGATGTTTTCCTGGGTATTTCTGTGAATATGTAGCAGCAATTCTGTGCCCCAAAGGCCTTGAGCTATTGCTGTTGTAGAGTTTAGGAACACTGCCCTCTCAAGCTGGCTGGGCTCATTTAACCAAGAAAGATTACAGAGAGAAAGATACACTTTCAGAATACTTTGAGAAATGCTGTTAAATGATGTGTCATAGCTATGGATGGCTGAAAAATCCTGATCTGCTGGTATTAATAAATGCTGAGGATGTTTCCCATTGAAAGGAAGGGAGAGTTTTCCGTGCCATATCTTTATGACAAAAAAATAAAAACACTAGGGGAAATATTTTGAGTTGATCATATTAATATTCCAATTCATCATAAATATAATCGTAACTGATCCTTACTGAATATTTACCATGTGCCAGAGCACTTTTCACATATCGATAATAGGTAGGGTCTGTTATTATCCCCATATTACAGCTGCGAAACTGGGATACCACATGATCACTCAACTTGCTCAAGGTCACACAGGTTGAAATGGAAGAGCTAGGCGTCATGCCAGCTAGTCTTGCTCCAGAGCTGCTGTCATTAACCATCATGCTTCACTACTTCTTGGAACATTTGCACAGACAAGTGCAAATAAGCTTGTGAGAACAGGGGGCTGTGACCTTTGGGAAAGTCATCTTGCAACATCTATTAAAATTTAAATTACACAGGAGACTTTCCCCTGGCAGTCCAGTGGCTAAAGCTCCGTGCTTCCACTATAGGGAACACAAGTTCAAACTAAGATCCTGCATGATACGTGGACTTCCCCCACCCCCAAAGATTATATTACACATGTCTTTGGCCTAACAGTCTAGGAACACATTCTACAGAAGAAATAAACATACTAAAGAATTCACATATGAGAATACGTATTGCAATGTCATTGCTAGGAACTGGAAAATGTCTGAATGTCCCTCAATAAGTGGAGACAGAATTAACTGTGAATCGGTCATCTTTGGCAGGTATATTTGGGAATGATTTGATCTAGATCTGTTAACCTAGAGGTATATCCACACTGTATCATTTAGAAAAGCAAAGCAAAGAGCCGAGGACTGTATATAGTGTGATCCATTTTTACAAAACAGTGATCAAAGAATATCTATATTTGTATGTGATTTCATGAGAGTTGAGTGGAGTTAGAATATATCAGTCTTTTTATATTGGGAGTGGGAGGAAATGGACTCAAAGAGAGGTAAGAAAACAAAATGGAACAATATGCATGGTGTAATGTCAGGTTAAAATGAAAAGTCCGTAGTAGTATTACTGTAAATATGTGCCAACTGAGTAGACATTTAGGAAAGATGGTAACAAGGACAAATGTTATTTAACATTTTTTATTTAAAACATTAATTTGATTAAATGGTAAGTGTGTGACAATTTTTTTCTTGGATTTTGGTTGTCTTCTAAGGTTGAGTTTTGTAATAGAAGATTATGAGTGGGAAATAGGGGAAAGGATTTAAAACTTTTTTAGGAGAAGAGCAAGCCTGGAACTCAGAGGTGAAGTTAAGACAAAATTAAATAGTGTGGCCAGTGCAGAGCAGTGTGAACACGGGCTCCGTGAGACGTGCTGGGGCAGCGTTATCAAGCGCCACGGCCGGGGCCAAGGGGAGACCGTGGCAGCAACACTCGGCTATGTGGGTACCTGCTCTCTTGATTTGCGACTTGTTTTGGTCCAATCACAGCTTCTTGGATACGTTTAGTCATTGGACCCACTAACAACTCTAGGGTTTTGGAAACTATTTATCTGTATTACAAAGGCACCTGCCATCCACCTACCCTCCCACCCATGCAGCCAGCCAGCCAGGCACCCACCCACCCACCCATCCATCCAACTCTTC
>SJYA01003188.1:539095-611658 GCA_006410615.1 Neotragus moschatus | reverse complement strand
CTTGCTGAGTGCCCACTGTGTGCTGGGCCATACGTCAGGTCTTCATTCTGTGGTAAGATTGCTTCCACCACAGAAGATGAGACTTACTCTTTCCTTCCTCCCCAGACCCTATCTGAGCATATCCACCTTCTCACTAGGCGGAAGAGAAAGGCAGTGCTTCTTCTTAAATTGGGGCTGGGGTGAGCAGTAGACTTTTCACTGGGGTCCATGTTGAATACCCATGACCCACCATGGCAACATGAGGCTCTCCATTACCCTGACCCTGACCCATTCGCCCTGTTTCTTCCCCTACCAGTTCCCATCCTCTATCAAAACAACCATACTAAATGTCTGAGCGTTCCCAATAGCATGCTTTTTGTAAGTCTCTGCCTTTGTAATCGCCAGTTACTTTGCCTGGAAGATCTACACTTATCCTTTAAGAATCAACTCATATGTCACCTCTGAGGCTCACAGTCAGTTTCTGAAAGGATTAATTCCTCCATTCTGCTGATCAGTACTAGTTGTTGTCAATACTTGAGGTCTAGAGAAAGTTCAAGAAGTTGGAAGCCTTTGGAATAAACTGCCTACATGACATTGAAACCCTAAAGACAATGAATCATCTCTGGATCAGAGCTGCTGCTGCTGCTGCTAAGTCGCTTCAGTCGTGTCTGACTCTGTGCGACCCCATAGACGGCAGCCCATGAGGCTCCCCTGTCCCTGGGATTCTCCAGGCAAGAACACTGGAGTGGGTTGCCATTTCCTTCTCTAATGCATGAAAGTGAAGAGTGAAAGTGAAGTCGCTCAGTCGTGACCAACTCTTAGCGACCCCGTGGACTGCAGCCTACCAGGCTCCTCCATCCATGGGATTTTCCAGGCGAGAGTACTGGAATGGGGTGCCATTGCCTTCTCCGCTGGATCAGAGCAGATACCAAAAATCACCTAAAAACAGGAAAATTCTCAAACCTAGAGGATTTGACTGCAACTTGACTGAAAGAAAAAAGGTACAACTCTCAGAGAGACTGTTCCATTGCAAAGCACAGAAAAAGAGTCTGAGAAGCACACGTGAGTGTTTCCCATCACAGCACTGCCCCAAGGGGAGAAACTTACTGCTGGAGAAACTATGTGAATCATTTCTAGGTCTACACGGTGGTTCCTACTGTGGTGATAGACACAGGAAGTTATCAATTTCCAGTCTCATCAGAGAAAGATATAACAGAATATCTTAGCCACGCCTACAAAGTAATATTATGACTATAGACTTCCAAAGTAGCTTAATAACAAGAAGCGTCCTTCAGTGTCATATTGACATTGCAATCTATTTGACCGTTTTAGTACTCACTGAAAATTATTCAGAAATAATCCTGGTGTCTGGTTTTAGCCTCCTGCGCATTTTATTTATCCTGAGTCCCGGAACACCCAACTCAAAGACTATATATTCTGGCAAAGCAAAGGAAGAGGTTTTAGAATTTGGCAGTCATCAAGACACAGGTCAGTAGTTCTCAACCTCTGTTCCACAGCACACGTGATGAACAGTGTTCACGTGAACAGTTCCCATGGACGGTCCTAGGCTTATGTGACTTCCCAGTGTGCTGGGTCTCACTCTGTTTCTTTCTTTTCTATTTAAGAAAGCATATCAAATGGAAGTAAGAACCATATGGTTATAAAGTCACCATGGAGACCTTGAATCTGCTCTAATTTCTTTTTAAATGTAAATTACTTTTTTTCCCTTTCCAGCAGCTCCACTCTGGTCTGTCCAGTTTTTGGTTGGTTGTTTGTTTTTAGCTTATAAACAACAGAACTTTATTTCTCACAGCTTGGGAAGCTGGAAGGCCAAGTTGCCAGCACGGTCATGCCCTCGTGAGTGCCCACTTCAGGGTTCATGGACAGTACCTTCTTGCTGTGTCCTCAGACAATGGAAGGAGCGAGAGGTCCCTCTGGAATCTCTTATCTAAGGCACTAGTCTCATTCATAAGGGCCTTACCCTCATGAGTTAAGCATCTCCCAAAGGTCTCACCTACTGACAACTATCATCTTTGGGGGTTAAGATTTTAACACATGAAATTGGGGGAGGGAGGGCAACAGCAAACACTTTGGTCTGTTTAGTTTTGAGGGTGCAGTCTGTAAACGCCTTGAGTAGATGAGTGACGTGATTATATTTGTGTTTTAGAAATGCAAAATGGCAGCTATATAGAATGCTACTGCAGATTTAGGCAAGAGCTACTGATGGCCTAAGTCAAGGTTGTGGCAGTGAGGACAGAGAAGAAAGGACAGAACTGAGAACTGTTAAGCAGTGGGATGAACAGAATGGTTGAATATTGAGGTGGGGGACAGATGGGGAGGAGAAGTTATAAATAAAGCCAGTTTGCTTGAATGATTGGAGGCATAGTAACACCACTAAATAGGAAAAGGGTCAAAAGATAAGGAGCTGCATTGGGATGGGAGAGGACACATTTTACTATGTATGTATGTTAGGTTTGAGGTTCCCAAGGGAAATCCAGATGTCAGTTACAATGTCAGAAATACATGTCTAGAGATTAAGATCCTGGAGGCGCGCATGGCAACTCACTCCAGTAATCTTGCCTTGAGAATTCCATGGACAGAGAAGTCCTGGTGCGTTACATTCCATAGGGTCACAAAGAGTCAGACACAGCTGAAGCTACTTAGCACGCATACAGAGATTAAGATGGATGTATAAATATAAATTTAAGGATAATAGGGTTATAAAGGATTGCAGCCAAAAGAGCAGTGTATGAGGTGAAAAGAAAACAGGTGAAGGACGAAATCTGGGGATAGATGTATAAAAGGACCGACTACGAAGGAAGAAGATGGGTAAGAAAGTTGAGAACAGAGATGTTGAGATTCATCAGAAGAATCAGGAGAATGGATTGTCATGGAAACCAGGAGAGGAGAAAATTCCAAAAAGAGAATAGAGTTTGATGATATCAAATACCCCAGAGAAAACAGGAGGAACAATGGGAAGTATTTACTGCCCTTGGCAATAAGAGGGTCATTGAAGATCGTTTAAAAGGACGTCTGAGTGTGTGTGGTGTGTCTCTGGAGTTCTGTGGGTCCAAGTGTGAACATGAAATAAGGAGTAAAAGGGAGCAGAGAGTTTGGTGATGAAGGAAATAATAAATAGTAGTGATAACTAATATTTATTGACTGCTTATTCTGTGTCAGGCACAGTTCGTAACATATAACTTCTCATTTCATTTTATAAACCATGTACAATTATAACCCCCCTTTATACACCAGCAACACACTATGGAAATTAAATGAGTTGCTGAAGATCACTCAACTAATAGGTTATAAAAACGTGATTCAAACTGGATACACGTATATGTATGGCTAAGTCCCTTTGCTGCCCACCCGAAGCTATCATAACATTGTTAATCAGCTATACCCCAATACACAATAAAAAGTTTAATTAAAAAAAAGATTCAAATGTGATTGAATTGGTGCTGATTGACCCAAAGCCCAAGGTCTTGCCCAATACAGTGGAGCTGGGAGACAAGGCAGGACCAAAGGGTACTGTTGTTTATCCAGTCATAAGATTATAAATGGAATGCTTCTTTTGAAATGATAGATTTAATTTTTAATAATGAAACATCACACAGACACAAATAAAACCAGAAAGAAGTAGTTTCCTTGAATTGTCATTCTGATCTCATGTCTGGAACCAATTGATAACTACTCTGTTTTCTTTCAATGTCAAACCTTTGCACCTAGCCAGCTAGCTAGTCAGTCATTAACACAAGCTGAGCACACATTGTACAGGATGGTAAGCCTGAAGTGGAATTAAGGCGTCAGCTTCAACTTCATGGACTTTCTAGGAAAAGCGGCAGGTGAAATACAGAATAGCAGGGAAGGAGGGCTTGAGACCCACCTGTCTGTTTCCTATCTGTGGTAGAGGCAGCCCAGAAAAGTGTTTTGGTTATAGTATCCTTGTGGGGACCCGGCTCCATTCTTGAGTTGGCCTGGAATCTGTTTCACACTGGGACTCTGGGTTCTCTCTGAAAACACTTGAATTCTCAGTTGTATTAAGAAAGTAGACTCCCTGAGATCCCTTGGTCTCATGGATCACCCATCATGTGTCAGATGCTCTGAGCCAATGAGGATAAGAAAGAAGACCTCATTTACCATCCTGGAATCCAAATATAATCACACCTAATTTTTTCCGGTTCACTGCTCTCCCTATATATCTCCATTGGCAGAAAGTCCAACATCTCGTTTGCCTGAGTTATTTAAGAATTCAAGGGAGTTCCCTGATGGTCCAGGGGTTAAGAATCTGTCTTGTAATGCAGGGGATGAGGGTTCAATCCCTGGTCAGGGAACTGTCTCCAATGCCACGGAGTCACTAAGCATGTGTGCTATAACTGAAGAGTCATTACTCTGTGGTGAACAAGCCTACATGCCACAACGAAGACATAACTAAGTAAATGAATACTATTATTCAACACAGCTAAATAAATGAATATTTTTTAAAAAGAATTTTAAAAAATGAATTTAAAACATTTCCTTGGTCTAAAGGGTTATAACCTGCCACCAAGAGCCAGGTTGAAAGAGAAGTGGTGAGTCAATAAATTCAAAAGTTTCTTTGTTCCGAGTCTGCCATACTGGGTCCCCACTGGCCCTTCATCATCTACTGGGCCTGTCTATGGTGGACGTACTGCTGTTGCTGTTCAAGATATTGCCCTGGCCATGTAGTGCACCAAGGTTTGCCTTCAAGATCCAGCTCCTCAGTTCACTGGATAAACAAGTCCATGTATTCTGTCCTAGCTTCCTGACGGCATCCTCAGAAAGCTTTGCTGGCCCCATCCCTTTAGGGGCATCCCAGCTCGCTCAGAGATAAAGAGTCTGCCTGCCAATTCAGGAGACTCAGTTTCGATCCCTGGGTTGGGAAGATCCTCTGGAGGAGGGCATGAGCCCACTCCAGTATTCTTGCCTGAGAAATCCCATGGACAGAGGAGCCTGGTGGACTATAGGCCATGGGGTTGCAGAGTCAGACACAACTGAGTGACTAAACAACAGCTAATTTCCCATTCAGTTCATTTCAGTTCTGTTCACTCAGTCGTGTCCGACTCTTTGTGACCCCATGAACTGCAGCATGCCAGGCCTCCCTGTCCATCACCAACTCCCGGAGTCCACCCAAACCCATGTCCATTGAGTTGGTGACACCATCCAACCATCTAATTCTCTGTCATCCCCTTGTCCTCCTGCTCTCAATCTTTCTCAGCATCAGGGTCTTTTCCAGTGAGTCAACTGTTTGCATCAGGTGGCCAAATTATTGGAGTTTCAGCTTCAACATCAGTCCTTCCAATGAACACCCAGGACTGATCTCATTTAGGATGGACTGGTTGGACCTCCTTGCAGTCCAAAGGATTCTCAAGACTCTTCTCCAACACCACAGTTCAAAAGCATCAATTCTTCGGCGCTCAGCTTTCTTCACAGTCCAACTCTCACATCTATACATGCCACTGGAAAAACCGTAGCCTTGACTCATTACACAAATAATAATAGCTGTCATTCATTTGGCCGATATGGCACTAGTACTTTACATACATTATTTCATCTCTCTTACAGAAGAATTCTGAGTCTAATAATGGAGTTAAAATATACAGAAATGATAGTATAAGGAAGAATGTGAAAAAACTGCAGGGGTGAGGTAAGTGCAACACGCCAAGAAAGCTTAGAGAAGGGAGGGCTTATATCCAGCCAGCGAGGCTCATTCAATCAAACTTAAGCACATAATTATTGCAAGATTTTTACATCCTGGTCTCAAGAATTTCCCAGACGTAGGGAAAAAGGACAAGGAAACAGATCATCTTGACAGCATGATGTCAGCTGATGCAATCTGACCATCAGGGCAGACTCCTCAGAAGAGGAGGCATGGGAGCTACAAGCCCTGAAGGTTTGGGGATCTTCTGAACAGATAAGCTTGGGGATCCCTGATATCCCACAGTTGCATCTGGATCTCATTACAAGAGCCGCGTCCTCTAGAAGGGAGAGAAAAGGGAGCGGTTGTTAACTTCCCCGTTCAGTTCTCCTAGAAGGCCCTCATTTTGATGCTGTTAATGGTAACCAGTCCTTCCTTTCTGTGCAACTGGCTTTACTCCCACTGAAGATTGCAAGGCACTTTTTTGTACTTAACTTCATTCAGTTTGTGACCTCCTCTCTAATTTACCAATTCCAGTTCACATCCTCCATCTTTTCTCCCACTGAGAAGAAGCAGCTGACTTTTGGACTTCCAAGCTTCCTGGAAAAAGGCCAAGCTTCCATAAACTCCAGAAATATTATTGTGTGAATTAAACTGTTCACATGGTATCAGCCATGCAGTTACTCCAGCGTTTATTTTGGAAAATATTGCATTTGGAAAATGGGAAGCATTCCAGAGCATTCTCTTACCTTGAAGTATCAGTAGACACAAGGGTATTTGGAGATAATTTCTTGTTCAAAAGTTAGCAAACAATCTGTACAATTAGACACATAAAACTGCCTTAAATAACATTAGTTAAGGGCTCTGGGGCTTAAAAAATTGCCCATAGAATATTTCTAGAGAAATTTGGGGCAAAAGGCTCCAATTCTAACTCACCGAAGTAAACTTTCAAAATGCCTTTGAATTGGTTAAATCCCAGTTGGCTCTTATTGCATATTTCTCTTCCAATAACTGATGATTAGACCTTGCTCAGTTGCACACTTTCCAAGATCTTACATGCTTCAGACTTCATCCTTATGGCTACAAGAGGCAATAAGTCTAGTGCTCCAGTGAGAACTCCAGCTAAACTTGAAGACCCGAGGAACACGTCCATCTTTCCCTTCCTTTTCTCTTCCTTCCATCTGTTTCTCTTCAGCGCTTTCATGCAGTGTTAAAGCTGTGAGAGGAGTGCCGAGGGTCCGCTGTCCCAGGGAGACCTCATTGGTGCACCACTTTCTTTGATGTGGCTCAGTTCCCAGAGCCTATGATGTGTTTGCAGTGGCTCCAAGTGGGACTGGAGGGTCTTGAGAAGAAAAGTCCTGGAATGATGGATGGGTTGCAATCCATCTTATATGTTCTTTCAAGCTTTGAAATTTGATAATACCTGAAACTCAACATTGTCTATGATCCCATTTAAGAAAAAGAAAATCCAGTGTGTGTATGTGTGCTTATGTGTAGATAAATAAAGAAAAAGTAGGAGGACACATGCTAACAGATGACGATGCTTAGCTCTGGCTTCCCAGGTGGCACCAGTGGCAGAGAATCCCCACCTGCAAATGCAGGAGACGCAGAGATGCCGGTTAAATCCCTGGATCGGGAAAATCCCCTGGAGGAGCAAATGGTTACCCACTCCAGTATTCTTGTCTGGAGAATCTCATGGACAGAGGAGCCTGGCGGGCTACAGTTCATGTAATCGCAAAGAGTTGGACATGACTGAACATGTATGCATATTTTAAGTTCTGGGAAAGGCCATGTAATTAGATAGGAGTAGTAGCAGACTATTGATTAACATACATCACTTTTTTTTATATTACCAATTTATTTATTTAACGTGTGAATAAACATAAAGAGTAAATGATTTAAAGTAGAAAAATTTCAAAAGAACTAAATAGAATTTGATGTCAGTCAATTCAGTTCAGTTCAGTCGCTCAGTCGTGTCTGACTCTTTGTGACCCCATGAGCCGCAGCACGCCAGGCTTCCCTGTCCCTCACCATCTCCTGGAGTTCACTCAGACTCATGTCCATCAAGTCAGTGATGCCATTCAGCCATCTCATCCTCTGTCATCCCCTTCTCCTCCTGCCCCCGATCCCTCCCAGCATCAGAATCTTTTCCAATGAGTCAACTCTTTGCATGAGGTGGCCAAAGTACTGGAGTTTCAGCTTTAGCATCATTCCTTCCAAAGAACAACCAGGGCTGATCTCCTTCAGAATGGACTGGTTGGATCTCTTTGCAGTCCAAGGGACTCTCAAGAGTCTTCTCCAACACCACAGTTCAAAAGCATCAATGCTTTGGTGCTCAGCCTTCTTCACAATCCAACTCTCACATCCATACATGACCACAGGAAAAACCATAGCCTTGACTAGACGGACCTTAGTCAGCAAAGTAATGTCTCTGCTTTTGAATATACTATCTAGATTGGTCATAACTTTCCTTCCAAGGAGTAAGTGTCTTTTAATTTCATGGCTGCAATCACCATCTGCAGTGATTTTGGTAGCACGTAAAACTTTCCAAGAAATGTTAAGTTAAACATAGCAAGTGTAAAGTTCAATTTGGAGGAAAAATGCAAATATATCCACATATAATGGGTCGTATATGCATAGGAAAAATCAAAAGGAAAATACAATAAATTATTGCTGTGGTTATTTGTGGGAGATGGAAAAGGGGATGGGGATTTTAACTTTCTACATTGAGTATTTCCTAGAATAGTCAAAATGTTAAATATTAGCGTGTATTGATTTTTCTAGCAAACAAATTGACTGAATAGTATTACGCCCCTATGTACTTGACATTGCCCTCAAAAGACTGACCAAATTGGCTTCAATGGGCCAATATGGAACACCACACTGACTGATCTGAACTGCTAACTCACCTCCCAACCTAAATGCTTGTGTTCATAGGAGGTTCTCATACTTAATAAAGATCCTATCTTTCACATCTGTACCTACCTTAAATAAGTAGTTTCTTCTGCTACAATTCCCTTCTTCCCCTGGTAAACAAACTCCTATTCTCCTTCTTTAAAACTCAGCTCAACTATTAACTTTCCTTAACTTCCTGGAATGAACTAGTCATTTCCACTTTGCTCTCATATCATTTACGCATACCTCTGTTTCCATAAGCTATTCCATATATTCTAGTTCTATTTTCAACAATTCTCCTCTTCTGAATTGATAGCTCCTCAGAGCAGAGAAGGGCTTCCCTGGTGGCTCAGACAGTAAAGAATCTGCCTGCAATGCAGGAGACCTGGGTTCCATCCCTGGGTCTGGAAGATCCCTTGGAGAAGGGAATGGCAATCCACTCCAGTATTCTTGTCTGGAAAATTCCATGGACACAGGAGCCTGGCAGGGTATAGTCCATGGGGTCTGAAACAATTGGATATGACTGAGCAGCTGACACTTTCAGTTTCACAGAGCAGCGATGAAAAGTGAAAGTGTTAGTTGTCCAGTTGTGTCCAACACTTTGCAACCCTATGGACCATAGCCCACCAGGCTTCTCTATCCATGGAATTCTCCAGGCAAGAATGCTGGAGTGGGTTGCCATTCCCTTCTCTAGGGGATCTTCCTGACTCTATGTATCTGTCTTGGAGCTTAAAATAATTAACAATACTTAGTGTTCAATTGATTTGTTTCCTCAGCCCACCCTAATATAAGACTTTTAAATCTGGTGGACCCCAAACATAGTTATTTTTTTAAACTTTCTTTTATTGGAGTATAATTGCTTTACGATTTTGTGATACTTTCTGCTGTGAAACAAAGCGACTCAGCTATATGAATAAGTATATCCCCTCCTTCTTGGACCTCCCTGCCACCTCACCCCCCATCCCACCCATCTAGGTCATCACAGAGCCCCGAGCTGGGCTTCCTGTGCTTTATAGCAAGTTGGCACCAGTTATCTATCTTGCTCATGGTAGTGTATGTATGTCCGTCCTCATCTCCTAGTTTGTCCCACNCAGGAAAAACCATAGCCTTGACTAGACGGACCTTAGTCAGCAAAGTAATGTCTCTGCTTTTGAATATACTATCTAGATTGGTCATAACTTTCCTTCCAAGGAGTAAGTGTCTTTTAATTTCATGGCTGCAATCACCATCTGCAGTGATTTTGGTAGCACGTAAAACTTTCCAAGAAATGTTAAGTTAAACATAGCAAGTGTAAAGTTCAATTTGGAGGAAAAATGCAAATATATCCACATATAATGGGTCGTATATGCATAGGAAAAATCAAAAGGAAAATACAATAAATTATTGCTGTGGTTATTTGTGGGAGATGGAAAAGGGGATGGGGATTTTAACTTTCTACATTGAGTATTTCCTAGAATAGTCAAAATGTTAAATATTAGCGTGTATTGATTTTTCTAGCAAACAAATTGACTGAATAGTATTACGCCCCTATGTACTTGACATTGCCCTCAAAAGACTGACCAAATTGGCTTCAATGGGCCAATATGGAACACCACACTGACTGATCTGAACTGCTAACTCACCTCCCAACCTAAATGCTTGTGTTCATAGGAGGTTCTCATACTTAATAAAGATCCTATCTTTCACATCTGTACCTACCTTAAATAAGTAGTTTCTTCTGCTACAATTCCCTTCTTCCCCTGGTAAACAAACTCCTATTCTCCTTCTTTAAAACTCAGCTCAACTATTAACTTTCCTTAACTTCCTGGAATGAACTAGTCATTTCCACTTTGCTCTCATATCATTTACGCATACCTCTGTTTCCATAAGCTATTCCATATATTCTAGTTCTATTTTCAACAATTCTCCTCTTCTGAATTGATAGCTCCTCAGAGCAGAGAAGGGCTTCCCTGGTGGCTCAGACAGTAAAGAATCTGCCTGCAATGCAGGAGACCTGGGTTCCATCCCTGGGTCTGGAAGATCCCTTGGAGAAGGGAATGGCAATCCACTCCAGTATTCTTGTCTGGAAAATTCCATGGACACAGGAGCCTGGCAGGGTATAGTCCATGGGGTCTGAAACAATTGGATATGACTGAGCAGCTGACACTTTCAGTTTCACAGAGCAGCGATGAAAAGTGAAAGTGTTAGTTGTCCAGTTGTGTCCAACACTTTGCAACCCTATGGACCATAGCCCACCAGGCTTCTCTATCCATGGAATTCTCCAGGCAAGAATGCTGGAGTGGGTTGCCATTCCCTTCTCTAGGGGATCTTCCTGACTCTATGTATCTGTCTTGGAGCTTAAAATAATTAACAATACTTAGTGTTCAATTGATTTGTTTCCTCAGCCCACCCTAATATAAGACTTTTAAATCTGGTGGACCCCAAACATAGTTATTTTTTTAAACTTTCTTTTATTGGAGTATAATTGCTTTACGATTTTGTGATACTTTCTGCTGTGAAACAAAGCGACTCAGCTATATGAATAAGTATATCCCCTCCTTCTTGGACCTCCCTGCCACCTCACCCCCCATCCCACCCATCTAGGTCATCACAGAGCCCCGAGCTGGGCTTCCTGTGCTTTATAGCAAGTTGGCACCAGTTATCTATCTTGCTCATGGTAGTGTATGTATGTCCGTCCTCATCTCCTAGTTTGTCCCACTCTCGCCTTCTCCCTCTACATGTCCATACACTACATCTGCATTTCTATTGCTGCCTTGGAACTAAGTTGATCTGTACCACTTTTCTAGAGGCCACATGTATGCGCTAATATATGATACTGGTTTTTCTCTTTCTGATTTACTTCACTCTGCATGACAGGCTCTATCTAGGTCCATCCACATCTCTACAAAATACGGCTATTAGCAGAATCTCCTGGGAGTGCATTTACAAATCCAGGTACTAACACCTCCTGAGAGCGATCCTCAAGTCCAATCTCCCAGATGGCTCTTCTTCTTCCTCCCCCTCCTCCTCTTCCCATTGCTTTGCTTCCTGAGCGGTTCAGTCCAAAGCCATTGACTGGCTCTGAACAAAGTAGGCATCCACGTGGTGGGAAGGGGAAAGAGACCCAGTGAGCGGGTGACAAAGCCCAGGCTGGATGCTGGAGCCTCAGCAGAGTGAGGAGAGCATTTAACAGGGGATCACGCAGAGGTGGTCAGGGAGTGTCACAGCCTAACAAAAGGGTGTCCCTGGGAGGAGTCGAAGCAAGATGAGAGGCCCCCTCAGTGCAGTGTTTTCCTGCTTGGATGGAGCATCTATGCCCAGAGGGGTGGGGAGAGTATCCACATGGGTGTTAGGGGTCTAACACATGGGTGTTAGGGGTCTAGGAGAAGAAAAAATTAGTAAATAAGTGTGTTTATCACTGGGAAGTCTCTTTCTGTCACAGAGCTACAAATATGGAACAGCAGAAAACTAGAATGAATCTTCTGGTGTTGGATGAGAGTTGGAAACTCCCATGGTTTTTAATATAGAAACAGACACAGAAATAAATACAGGTTTAAATGCTGTGCATGTATAATACACAGGAATGGGTGTGTTTATCTATTCATCTATTCTTTAGCCCTGTCTACCTGAAGGGCTTGAAAACAGCAGCACTTCAGGAGCAAGGAGCATCTTGATTTAGCATCTCCATTTCTAAGAGTTCTTTGCAGGACTGGCTGATTTCTGTGCTGGGGTGGTAAAAGTAAAAAGCGAACCTGGACATATTGTGCCAGAAAAACAAGTGAAAGAATAATGACTGAAGAGCTCCTGAGCCAGCTTGAAGGAGTTCTCACTGGACATACCTGGGACAATGGGAGCATCAAAATAAGTAAGGACAGTAGTGGGTTATATACAGCTCATTGAATAAAATCAGAATCCATGAGTACATACTGACATAAATTAATACATAAATAATTTAAAATTTTGATGAGGAACCAGATATTTATATAATCTTGAGGCTCTCTCTCATTAAAAACTTATTAATTACAGAGACAGAAAGAATGACTTCATAGTGGACAGTTTGGCAGGCACCATCTTAAACATGTCATTAAAGTGCCGTACCATTAAAGTGCCCATACCGGCAACGGGGCATGGCAAAGTCACGCACCACCGGATCACATGCGATGAGAACGTGGCATCCCTTCTATGATATTCCCTTCTCAGGTGTATAACTCGAGTCTAGTCATGAGAAAACATCAGCCAAGCGAACTGAGGGTCAGTCTACAAAATAAAAGGACTGTAATTTTAAAATGTCAAGGTCATAAAAATCAAGGAGCATCTGAGAAACTGTTTTCAAAGTAAGGAGATTGAAGAGACATGGCATAAATACAACACATGATTCCATCCTCTTTTACTTTAAATGATGTTTTATGATCAAATGGCAAAACTTGAATGGGGTCCAAGCAGTAGAGATGATATTACATTTATATATCACATGATGATATTACATTTCCTTGTTCTGATGGGTTTTCTTTGGCTATATAGTAGAATGTTTGTAGGAAAGAATAAAGTATCCGAGAAGAAAAGAAAACAACTTAAAAATAAAAAGGTATTGAAGAGTGCTAGGGCACCACATTAACAACCAACACTTGTATGGTTCAGCAAAGTGAAGTTATTTGTGATCTTTTTGCAACTTTTCTGTAAGTTTGAGATTGTTGCTATTGTTTCCCTAAGTCATGTCCAACGCTTTGCAGTTCCATGGACTGTAGCCCACCAGGCTCTTCAGTCCATGGGGTTTTTCAAGCAAGAGTACTGCCATTTGCTTCTCCAGAGGATCTTCCTGACCCAGGGATTGAACCTGCAACTCCTACTTTGGTAGGTAGATTTTTTATCACTGAGTCAACTGGGAAGCCAAGTTTGAGATTTTTCCAACTAAAAAGTGAAAAAAATGTCCAGGGGAGTCCAGGGATCTCTTGTGGAGCACAAGCTTCCCAGATGATTCCACTGTTCTGCATTGAAAGTTACTGGGCTATACTATGTGAATAGGTCTTTATTAACTTGGGTATTCCTTTCTCACATGGGCTTCTTTGTCATACAAGAGGGCTTGGAAAAAATATAGATTCTTAGGTCCAACTGGAAGCCCACTGGATCAGAATTTATAAAAGTAAAGCCTGGGGTATTTTCATTTATATTAAGTAGCTCCTAGTGGACTTCCTGGAGAAGGCAATGGCAACCCACTCCAGTACTCTTGCCTGGAAAACCCCATGGATGGAGAAGCCTGGTGGGCTGCAGTCCATGGGGTCGTTAAGTCAGACACGACTGAGTGAATTCACTTTCACTTTTCACTTTCATGCATTGGAGAAGGAAATGGCAACCCATTCCATTGTTATTGCCTGGAGAATCCCAGGGACGGGCGAGCCTAGTGGGCTACCGTCTATGGGGTCACATAGAATAGGACACGACTGAAGTGACTTAGCAGCAGCAGCAGCAGTGGACTTCCAGGACCAGCTGGAGGTCCAGTGGTTAAGACTCTGTACTTCCATTCCAGGGGGCACAGATTCAATTCCTGGTCAAGCAATTAAGATCCCACATGCATGGTATGGCCAAAAAAATTAAAAATTAAAATAAATGACTAGATAGTTGTTAAAACACCCTTAAAAAAAATAAGTAGCTCTTAGGATCAGCGATATTTGGGAAACATTAAAATTCATCACTGTGGTCACGGAACCTTTTCTCCAAGGCATGCAGGTGTGTCAGTTTAGTACCAAAATGGTGAACAATGTCTGTTCATCAAGGAAGAGGAGGTGGCCAGAGCAAGGTTTCTAAATTCTACTGCCAAGGAAGGGCTTTTGTTGTCCAGGTGTCAACAGAAAACTGTGGCCTGGAGAGGGATGGCCCTGGAGGTCACCTACACAGATGCTTTAGCTGAGGACAAGAAAGGATCTGTTGTTTGGGAGAGGAATGAAAATAGTTCCATATTTTTTATCGTTGAAAAGGCAAGTTCGCTGGCCTGTGGTGGGATCCCAGTACTAGAATAGTCATGGTTTTGCAGTCTGTGAAGGGCTGACTCCTGAATTGGTCTGAGTACTACAATGATGCAATTGCTGTTGGGGCTGGAAGGAGGATGATTATGTGTGATTAAAAGGACCGAGCACTAAATACCACCACCTTGGAGATCTAGTGAGGGCTATTCTCTGTCGACCAAGGGAATGGAGTCTCTTACGAAGTCACCTTCCATGGAGGTAACATGCTGGCCTGTGCAGTGAATGGGACCAGCCTCTGACAGTGCCTGGCCTATGACGGGGGACCAACTTTCAGCAATGTCTTGAGGCATCATGGGCTAGCATGGATGCTTAGATACCAGGGCTCTTCTTAACCTGAAGAGGAACTTCCTAATTGAACTTCCTAATTGAACAGTGTACACCCTTTAGGGTTCCCAGAAGATCTAGAACAGTGGTCCCCAAACTTGAGATCCATTTCATGAAATATAATTTTTCCTTGAGAGGGGCAGGGGGGAGGAAGGCAAATGGTTCAGGCAGTAACGCTAATGACGAGGAGCAGCAGATGAAGCTACACTCATTCGCCAGCTGCTTACTTCCTGCTGCGTGGCCTAGTTTCTAACAGGCCATGTACCAGTGCTGGTCTGAGGCCCAGGGGTTGGGGACCCCTGATCTAGAAGAAGGGAAAATGGCCCTAAGGAAGTGACACCAGATTCCACACTAAACTCACAAGAGGGGGGCCAAGCCATTTTTCTCTTTAATTAGGAGAAATGGGTATGTAATCCTAGCTCTACCTTGAGCATGAAGAAGCAGTTTATACCAGCTACGTTTCATGGGATCCACTTTGATTTCTACCTCGATATTTGGCATGTGGTGGGATCCAGTGCATGATTACTAATAAATGGATAAACAGCTCATGATGATTACGATTTCAACAGATTTGGACGCGAACTCCTTTTAGGCTCACTTTTAAACTCTGCAAACCTTATGTTTAATAGGTTACTAAGATACAGAGTTTATTTTATCGTGCATTCCAGATGCACATACCCAGCCTCTGAGACCTCACCAGACTATGATTAAAAATGAGGACAGGTTTACCCTGTAATGTCCAAATTACTGTAGCTCAGACGTTCATCGTGTCTGATGACAGGCAGTCTCATCATTTATGAGCTTCCTCTCTACACCTAGGTCTTTGCGCTTCCCAGTGGTTCACAGGCTCCACAAATCCATACTCCACAAACCCCGGGCAGTGGTGTTTCCAAACTGTTCATCCCAGCTCCCTGCCCGCTGCCTCTCTCCTCCTGCAGACCCACGATTGCAGCCACCAGTTATGCTGGTCTCAAGGGACGTCTCTTCTCTTTACTGAATGTTCCCAAGGATGGACACAGATCCTTCCCTTCATTTCCCATCACATGACAAGGACTAGGCAACAACGTTTAGCAAAATCTGATTAAAAGATTCAGGATAAGAAAGAGGAACGCTAGGGACTTCCTCGTCAGTCCAGTGGTTAACACTTTGCCCGCCAGTGCAGAGGGCACAGGTTGAATCCCTGGTCGGGGAGTTAAGAGCCTATTTGCCTCTTGGCCAAGAAGCCAAAACATGAAACAGAAGCAGTATTGTAACAAATTCAATCAAGACTTTAAAAAAAAAATCCATATCAAAAAAAAGAGAGAGAGAGAGAAAGTAAGGATAAAACACGAATTTAAAAATGGCCATGAGTTCTGAACATGCTAGGAGGCAGAGAACCGGAGCTCAGGCTGTCGGGGGCCATGGAGGTGCCTTCTTGCCTAGTTCCCAGGCTTGGGCTCTCTGGCTCAGGCTGCTTGTCTTCTCCCTGTGGGAGTGACCTCTGGCGAGTCCGCTCTACCGAAAGTCAGGCCCCCATCTGCAGAGTCCTCAGGAGAAGACCGCATTTCTCCCTGCAGTCCCTCCAGCCTCAGGGCTGCCCCTCCTACCCCCGTTTCCTGTCCGCTTCCTCTGAGGAAACTCCAGCCATTCCCGACTCCCGGGGTCAGGTCCGCTCCTACAGCCTCTGAGAGATCATCTCAGCAAAGCGAAAGATCCGATAGGTCGACATTCCCTGCGTCTGTGTTTGAGTATTACCACATGTGAGATAATCACAGGCCCGTCTATTTGTACTAAGCCTCCACCAATCCCCATTTCTTCTCCTGGCATTTTCCTCCACATAGAGTAAAAACCCAGAAGCTTCCCTGTTGTCCCAAGCTCCTCACTCCCCTGTCTTCTTTAAGAAACTCCTTAAACAGGAAGCACAAGCCATCTCTACGAAAATAAACAATCCCATACAGGCTAAGGGAGTTTACACCCACACCTTAAAGGACATATTTCTCCAAAGTCATCTTCAACTGCAGAGATGTATCTCCACCCATAATCAAGGCAACTTTTGATACCATGCTGCAGAAAAGTTTAGGTTTCTGGAGTTGGAGCTGTTAAATTTCCATTTCAGAAATTGGTCCAGTTTAGTACAGAATGTCTGTGCTAAGGCGCTTCATTTGTGTCTGACTCTGTGACCCCATGGACTGTAGCTCTCCAGGCTCCTCAGTCCATGGGATTCTCCAGACAAGAATGCTGAAGCGGGGTGCGTGCCTTCCTTCAGGGGATCTTCCCCGCCCCCGGGGGTTGATCCCACCGTCTCTTGCACTGCAGGCAGATTGTATACCTGTGAGCCACCCGGGAAGCCCATCAGTATAATTTAACCTTGGCCATTTAGATCATTCCCCCCAAACCAAAACTACCCTTGAAAAAACTCCTTGAAGATCTGAAATTACAACATTCAAGCCACTCTCCCCATCCTGGCCTTCAAAAAATCTCTGCCCATTCTTTGTTAGGGCTCTGGTTATAAAGATCACATGGCTGTTTACCCCTGGAGATTATGGATTTTCCCAAGCATTTAACTCTAAGGTAGTCAAACTCTAAGAAGGGAAACTGTTTCCTCCTTCCAGGGACCACAGTCCTTTCCCTCCCCACATAAATATGGAACTAATTTTGATTTTTTTTTCTTGCAACTTAGATACCTGGCTTGTCAATAGTCATTCGAAAAGAATTTTATAAAGCTTAAAGAATTAGAGTTAGCCAAATTGTGAAATTGAGACTCTTTAGGGACTCAATTTCTGTAGTCATAGGTCAAGCAGAATTAAATGAATTTGGAGGTGTGGATTTTAGTGGGTTTAGGTTGTGGAGATTGTCAACTCAGATAAACTGAAGCAAAAGGTGGATTTTCTCAATATTTCTGAATAGGCTTTAAGTATAATTAATAACAGCTGGCAAACGCTTACGTCTCTTTCCATTTGTACTGGCCACTAGCCCAAATAAGAGAAATGGATTTTTGCCAGTCGTAAAGCTAAAATCATCAAAATAGGGAAAGCCATTTTAAATTACAAAACCACAAGTGGATATACAGTGTACAGAAATGGAACTTTCCATTCTTTTCTCAGCATCAGTTGCATTTATTCAAATATTTATTGCCTATGTGCCAGGCACTGTGCTAGGTCCTGAAGCTGCTATCAAGATGAGTGAAGGGGACTTCCCTGGTGGCTTGGTGGTTAAGACTCTGCCTTCCAATGTAGGGGGTGTGGGTTTGATCCCTAGTCAGGGATCTATGGTCCCATATGCTGAAGGGTATGGTCAAAAGTTAAAAAAAAAAAAAAAAAGATGAATGAAGAAGCCTTCCCTTGAGTTATTTACCAACCAGTTGGGAAGCGAGGTGAGAGGAATGGCAGGAAACACTGCTAACTAAAGTATTAAAATAAAAGTCTGTTCTCAGTTGATAACGCAAGGGTGAGTCATGCATAATAGAAGCACAGAAAATCACTAACTCTGCCCAGAAAGCTGCAAAGAGAAGATGAACTTGAATCTGATCTTGAAAGATGAAAAGAAGGTCACCAAAGAAGGGGAGAGGAATTCAATGCCCGTATGGTCCCTAGCCTTCTTATGGACACTGCTAGTAAATTCCGTGTAGTTGGGATTAATCTTGTTCATTGTTGTATGCCTGGCACCCAGCTCAGCACCTGGCACACATCAAGTGTTCTAAAATATTAATTGACCCGATTGACTAAAAATATCCTTGGCAGAGAGAAGCACATGTACAATAACAAATAAACAACACAATGATTTTTCTAGACTGTGGTTTATAATATCAGCACCATCAGCTCCTGGAAAGGAAAGAGAACTCTCCCAAGATAGCTCAAAAGAGTAGACTCTAGAGAGGAAGCTGTGACCTGAGTTTTAGACCCAGTCCTGCTATTAACGAGTTACCTGACTTTGAATCAATGATTATCCTGTACTGACCTAAGTCTTCTCACTTGTAAAATATCATTTATTATTACAATATTATATACTGCAAAAACAAAACAAAATGATCACTAGAAGGGAAAAGAATGTAGCACCATGTCTTTTCTCTTATTTTCTAAATGCAAAATTAATACATGCTTCCCAGTTTTAGGGCTTCCCAGGAGGTGCTAGTGGTAAAGAATCGGCCTGCTAATGCAGGAGATACAGAGACTGGGGTTTGATCCCTGGGTGGAGAAGATCCCCTGGAGGAGGAAATGGCAACCAACTCCGGCATTCTTGCCTGAGAATTCCATGGACAGAGAAGAATGGCAAGGTACAGTCCCTGAAGTTGCAAAGAGTTGGACATGACTAAGCATCTGAGCTCATTCCCAACTTTTAAGATGCAGACGGAGTACATACCGGTCATTTCTCCCTCCCTCACCAAAACTGAAAGGCTGATTTAAAAACATAGATTAGTGAATACTCAGAAACAAAGAAGAAAGTTTCTTTGGAGCAGAAGCTATGATCAATTGGAAACCAGAGTGGCAGGCTGAGGCTCCCACCACTCCAAAGCTCTTGCTCTTTGTCATGTGCTGCCCCGACAGGGGGCCTTCCGGTTCTCTCTGATCTAACCAAAGTGATGAAGAGATAGAAAATAATTGAAACTGACAGGAAAGATAAGAGGCCTTGAGGTTACAGAGATTTTATCATCAGTCTAATGCAGGTGTTTTGAAATAGTTTTGTGCTGTGGATCTCACTTTAGCAGTTTAGTAAAAACTGTGGAAGCCCTTCTGTTGTAAGTCCTGTCTGGCTGCTATAACAAAATACCACAGACTGGAGAGCTTATAATAACAGAAATTTATTTCTCACAATTCTGGAGGCTGAACAGTCTAAGATTGAGGTGTTGGTATGGTCGCGTTCTGTTGAGGGCTATTTTCCTGGTCCATAGCAAGTACTCCTGCTATCCCTCACATGATGGAAGGGGTGAGAGAGGGGCTTCTATTACAAGGGCACTAATCCCATTTATGATGGCTTCCTGGTAAAGAATCTGCCTGCCAATGCAGGAGACGAGGGTCCATTCCCTGGGTCGGGAAGATCCCCTGGAAGAGGAAATAGCAACTCACTCCAGTATTCTCGACTGGGAAATCCCAAGGACAGAGGGGCTTGGTGGGCTTTAGTCCATGGGGTCACAAAGAGTCAGACAAGACAGAGCAACTAAGCAACAACCACAACAAATTCCACTTATGAAGGCTCTATCCTCACAACCTAAGCACCTCTCAAGTCCCTCCCTCCTATCACACTGGGCATTAGAATTTCAACATATGAATTTTAGGGGAACACAAACATTCAGACCAGATTAATACCTTCACATGCATAAAATAAAGCATACAAAATTATATAATAAATCAACTCTATTGAAATGCAGTTATCAAAATATTAATATTTCATCATGGGTTAACATGTTAGCAAATCGAATAATAAGACATGGTGTGAATGTGAGAAAGTCGCTCCATCGTGTCCCACTCTTTGTGACCCCCGTGGACTATATGGTCCATGGGATTCTCCAGGCCAGAATACTAGAAGTGGGGAGCCTTTCCCTTCTCCAGGGGACCTTTGCAACCCAGAAATCGACCCAGGTCTCTCGATTGCAGGCGGATTCTTTACCAGCTGAGCCACAAGGGAAGCCCAATAAGACATGATAGGCAGCTTATTACCATTTTTGAGATATCTGCCACAGTTGTAACATAATATGATAACATCCATGATTTCTGTTGGTGACAATGTCACTGATACTGCATTTTGGTGCATTAATGTATTTTGTTGCCTATATGCAAATAGAACAATTTATTTCTATTTTTTATCTTATTCAAAATAAAATAATTTATTTCAGTTAGAGGCTAGTGAAAATTAAAACATAATAGGTTTTTCATCTAATTACATTGACTCCCCTGAACTCTATCCAAAGACCTCAAGTTAAAAATACTCTGGCCTGATAGAACTTCCAGGATATTTCCTTGGAACAGAGGATATGTGATTCTTTAATTTCTAGATCTGCAAAAAAAGATATGACACTTCAGATTAAGAGAGTTCATGAAATTCTAGCAGAATAATTTAAAAAATGAAATAAAGAAACATGACTGAAACTTATGGTAAAGTATCAGTCATAAAGAGAAAATGCAAAAACTACCAGAGTAGAAAGATGAACTACAAGGGAAGGAGGTTCAAATAACCCTGGGTATCTGATTAGCAAATTCTATACAAGCAAACAATGCAAATGTTTTTTTTTAATACTGAGGGGAAATTTACTGTGAATCTACAACTCCATTCATTATCAGTAGTTTTATGGGAGAGTGAAAATAAAGCCTTTTTTGGACATTAAAGATTTAGAGTCAGTAGCACTTATGACCTAAAATAAACTGTATCAAGAAAAGGAAGTGTTGGATTGCAAGTATAATGTACACTAAGTGGGAAAACATTAAGTAATACAGTAGTATAAAACATAAGTAAAAGAGTACCCTTACCCTTCAAAGCACTAGTAGGTTTTTAAGTACCAGAGTTTCAAAAAACGTGTTTAAAGAAAAGCAGTAGAATTTTCACAAAGAGAAGCAAAACGCTGGTTCATGCATAGGTTTTTAAAGAACTTGTGAAAATTTGGAAAAAGAGGCACCTTATTAAGGAAGGACGGGGCTTCCCAGGTAGCTCAAGGTGGTAAAGAATCTGCCTGCAATGCGGGAGACCCCTGGTTCAAATCCTGGGCCAGGAAGATCCCCTGGAGAAGGCATAGGCTACTCACTCCAGTATTCTTGGGCTTCCTGCTGGCTCAGTTGATAAAGAATCCACCTGCAAAGCGGGAGACGTGGGTTTGATCCCTGGATTGGGAAGATCCTTTAGAGGAGGGTGTGAAAACCCACTCAAGTATTCTTGCCTGATGAATCCCCATGGACAGAAGAGCCTGGAAGGCTGCAGTCTATGGGGTCACGGAGTGTCGGACACGATTGAGTGACTAAGCACACACATTAAGGAAGGACACAAGATGTAGCTAAATCCCAGAACGAACAACTGTTTGAGTCTCATTATGGTCAACAATAATNCCTGATGAATCCCCATGGACAGAAGAGCCTGGAAGGCTGCAGTCTATGGGGTCACGGAGTGTCGGACACGATTGAGTGACTAAGCACACACATTAAGGAAGGACACAAGATGTAGCTAAATCCCAGAACGAACAACTGTTTGAGTCTCATTATGGTCAACAATAATGGGAAGGACTAGAAATCTCTTCAAGAAAATTAGAGATACCAAGGGAACATTTCATGCAAAGATGGGCTCAATAAAAGACAGAAATGGTATGGACCTAACAGAAGCAGAAGAAATTAAGAAGAGGTTGTAAGAATACACAGAAGAACTATACAAAAAGATCTTAATGATCTGATAACCACGATGGTGTGATCAATTACCTAGAGCCAGGCATCCTGGAGTGTGAATTCAAGTGGGCCTTAGCATCACTACAGACAAAGCTAGTGGAGGTAATAGAATTCCAGCTGAGCTGTTTCAAGATATATGTTGAAATAGATGATGCTGTGAAAGTGCTGCATTCAATATGCCAGCAAATTTGGAAAACTCAGCAGTGGCTACAGGACTGGAAAAGGTCAGTTTTCATTACAATCCCAAAGAAAGGCAATGCCAAAGAATGTTCAAACTACTGCACAATTGCTCTTATTTCACATGTTAGCAAAGTAATGCTCAAAATCCTACAAGCTAGGCTTCAACAGTACATGAACTGTGAACATCCAGATGTATAAGCTAGATTTAGAAAAGGCAGAGAAACCAGAGATCAAATTGCCAACATCGTTGGATCATAGAAAAAGCGAGATTTAAAAAAAAACTACTCTGCTTCATTGTTTACACTAAAGCCTTTGACTGAATGGATCACAACAAACTGGAAAATTCTGAAAGAGATGGGAATACCAGACAACCTGACCTGTCTCCTGAGAAACCTGTATGCAGGTCAATAAGCAACAGTTAGAACTGGACATGGAACAACTGACTGGTTCCAAATTATTGGAAAGGAGTACTTCAAGGCGGTATCTTGTCACCTTGCTTATTTAACTTATATGCAGGGTACATTATGCAAAATGCCGGGCAGAATGAAGCACAAGCTGGAATCAAGATTGCCAGGAGAAATACCAATAACCTCAGATTTGCAGATGACACCACTCTTACGGCAGAAACCAAACAGGTACTAAACAGCCTCTTGATCAAAGTGAAAGAGGAGAGTGAAAAAGCTGGCATAAAACTCAACATTCAATAAACTAAGATCACGGCATCCGGTCCTATCACTTCATGGCAAATAGATGAGGAAACAATGGAAACAGTGACAGACTTTCTTTTCTTGGGCTCCAAAATGACTGCAGATGGTGACTGTAGTCAAGAAATTAAAACACGTTTGTTCCTTGGAAGAAAAGCTATGAGAAATCTAGATAGTGTATGAAAAAGCAAAGACATTATTTTGCTTACAAAGGTTGGCATAGTTAAAGCTATGGTTTTCCCAGTAGTCATGTACTGTAATCCATACAAAGGATTACAAATGTAAACTACTCCTTTTTGTATTTTTTTCTAATCCTAAAGCAGAGATCATTCTCCCTTCAGTTCAGGTCAGTTCAGTCGCTCAGTCGTGTCCGACTCTTTGCGACCCCATGAATCACAGGACGCCAGGCCTCCCAGTCCATCACCAACTCCCGGAGTTCACTCAGACTCACGTTCGTCGAGTCTGTGATGCCATCCAGCCATCTCATTCTCTGTCGTCCCCTTCTCCTCCTGCCCCAATCCTTCCCAGCATGAGAGTCTTTTCCAATGAGTTAACTCTTCACATGAGGTGGCCAGATTACTGGAGTTTCAGCTTTAGCATCATTCCTTCCAAAGAAATCCCAAGGCTGATCTCCTTCAGAATGGACTGGTTGGATCTCCTTGCAGTCCAAGGGACTCTCAAGAGTCTTCTCCAACACCACAGTTCAAAAGCATCAATTCTTCAGCACTCAGCTTTCTTCATAGNCATGAGGTGGCCAAAGTACTGGAGTTTCAGCTTTAGCATCATTCCTTCCAAAGAAATCCCAGGGCTGATCTCCTTCAGGATGGACTGGTTGGATCTCCTTGCAGTCCAAGGGACTCTCAAGAGTCTTCTCCAACACCACAGTTCAAAAGCATCAATTCTTCAGCGCTCAGCCTTCTTCACAGTCCAACTCTCACATCCATACATGACCACTGGAAAAACCATAGCCTTGACTAGACGGACCTTAGTTGGCAAAGTAATGTCTCTGCTTTTGAATATACTATCTAGGTTGGTCATAACTTTTCTTCCAAGGAGTAAGTGTCTCCCTTAGACTTATTAGAATACTCTTTGCATTCCTTCGGATCTGAGAGTTTGACTGAAATTTCCCATTCACCATCCAACTCACTGAAAGTATGAAAGTGTTAGCTGCTCAGTCGTGTCCGACTCTTTGTGGCCCACCAGGCTCCTCTGTTCATGGAGTTCTCTAGGCAAGAATACTGGAGTGGATTGCCATTCCCTCCTCCAGGAGATCTTCCCTACCCAGGGGCTGAACCTGGGTCTCCTGCAATGCAGGCAGATTCTTTACCATCTGAGCCACCAGGGAAGCCCTCATTAGCACTGTCATTTTTGGCATCTGTGACAACAATAACTGTGTTCTCTTTTCAAATATCTTTTAAGCTTCAAGTCTCCATTTAACAGTTCATTAAGAGAAACTGCATGCTTTTAATTGTAATTTTAAAAATTTCCTTATTTCTTGGTCAGTATTTGCTGTGCCACATTGTAAACATAATTCTTATCATTATGCATGCAAACTACAGGTGCTATTACATTCAGAAGCAACTGATAATTAGCGACTGTGTTCCTTGTTTGGTGATTAAAATGCTATTCTTTAAGTATTGTACATCCTAACTCGACAGTTTATTGCTCATAATTGGCATTTCACTTTATTTTAAATATGTGTTAGGAATTTCGGGATTGACATATTTTATTTTTTCCCATTTGATACTAGGTTTCCCATTCAGCCTTTGCTTGAGGACCATCAGATTTTCAGGAATGGATTACTGAAATTAAGTAGGATAAGTCTGTGTGATCAGTCCTTTAATTTCCACGGACAAGTTTATGCTGTCTTTCTTACACTCTTAAATTTTTTAAGATTTATTTGTTTGTTTATTTTTGGTTGCACTGTGTCTTCATTGCTTTGTGCAACCTTTCTCTGGTTTCAGTGTGCGGAGGCTACTCTTGGTTGCCAAGTGTGGGTTTCTCATTGCAGGGGCTTCTCTTGCTGTGGAGCATGGGCTTTAGGTGTGTGGGCTTCAGTAGTGGCGGCACACAGGCTCAGTAGTCGTGGTACACAGGCTTAACTGTTCTGCAGCATGTGGAGTCTTCCTGAACCAGGGATCAAACGCAGGGACCCTTGCATTGGCACGTGGATTCTTATCCACGGCACCACCAAGGAAATCCATAAGCTGCTCATATTTTCAACTAGAGATTTAAACAAAACAAAACAAAACTGCGATTATCCTGTTCCTATCCTATCATTGTGTACTGGCTGTGTTAAAGAGGGAGATGACTTGAACGTGAGAGTGTATTTGTTCCTATAGAAGATCCTGGATGTTGAACAAGATGGGGTAAATGCATGGGAATTTAGGTTGTACCCCTTGAGAAGGAGAAGTTACTGTTATCTGAGGAAAAGGATGTTCCCAGATATTTGGGCAGCCAGAGGCATAGAACTACAGCAGACACTCCTGGTTGCCCCCAGTATCTGTGCTTTCATTTTGCTCAGTAATGAAACTCCAAATGTTAGCTGGGCATTTGTCCAACCAATAAAAAATGTTATATTTCCCAGTCTCTCTTGCAACTATGTGTGGCCATGAGACAAACTTTGCGCAATGTTTATAAGGGGAAGTGGTTTGCATAGATCTACTGTGGAGTTTACTTAAGAGGAAGTTATGTCCTCTGTTCCCCTTTGGCTGGTCTTCCTCTCTAGCATGTGGATGTCATGGCTCCAGGTGAAGTGGCCAACTTACAAGTTAGGATGGAAATCACAGGTAACAGTTTGCAGAGCAATCTGTCAGAAGGAATTTGGGATCCCTGATGGATATAGAGCCACGATCTTAGACTAAGACTGTCTATGTTGGTCTGAGAGAGAGACCAACATTTATCTTTTCTACCACTGTTACTCTGGACTTTCAATCTGAGTACTTTCATTATCTCAGTTTATACTGCTGCTGCTAAGTCACTTCAGTTGTGTCCGACTCTGTGCGACCCCATAGACGGCCTCCTACCAGGCTCCTCTGTGCCTGGGATTCTCCAGGCAAGAACACTGGAGTGGGTTGCCATTTCGTTCTCCAATGTGTGAAAGTGAAAAGTGAAAGTGAAGTCGCTCAGTCGTGTCTGACTCTTAGTGACCCCATGGACTGCAGGCTACCAGGCTCCTCTATCCATGGGATTTTCCAGGCAAGAGTACTAGAGTGGGGTGTCATTGCCTTCTCCACAGTTTATACTATCAATATATTATTAGCATACCTATCTTATCTTGTTTGGCTTTCTTGTAACTTAGTTTTCAGGTAACTAGCTGTTTTGTTTAAAATATATGGGAATATATATTTCTTGAGTTGTGCATAAAAGTAATGGTATTAAACAGTCTAATGGCAATCTTTGATACATCGCTTAAATGAATGATATTTCCTTCATTTATTGTTTTGAAAGGGCCCATTGGGGAAGTTCAGGTCAGTTCAGTTGTTCAGTCGTGTCTAACTCTTTGTGACCCCATGGACTGCAGCAAGCCAGGCTTCCCTGTCCATCACCAACTCCAATTTCTTTACTGGGGTAGAGGAAAAAGAAAAACAAAATCTAACACTATTCCAACTGACTGAGCTGTAGAAGTGGAAGCTGCTTAACACTCCAGATGGTATTCGACTGTCATTTTATGAGTTTTCCCTCAAGTGAGACAACTACAATGTTTCCCAGTTTCTCTCCAAGTGACAAATGCTCCTTAATTTCATCCCTTCCATTTACATGTCACTCGAGACGCTTACTCCTTGGAAGAAAAGTTATCACCAACCTAGATAGCATATTGAAAAGCAGAGATATTACTTTACCGACTAAGGTCCTTCTAGTCAAGGTTATGGTTTTTCCTGTGGTCATGTATGGATGTGAGAGTTGGACTGTGAAGAAGGCTGAGTGCTAAAGAATTGATGCTTTTGAACTGTGGTGTTGGAGAAGACTCTTGAGAGTCCCATGGACTGGAAGGAGATCCAACCAGTCCATTCTGAAGGAGATGGGCCCTGGGATTTCTTTGGAAGGAATGATGCTAAAGCTGAAACTCCAGTAATTTGGCCNGGTCATGTATGGATGTGAGAGTTGGACTGTGAAGAAGGCTGAGTGCTAAAGAATTGATGCTTTTGAACTGTGGTGTTGGAGAAGACTCTTGAGAGTCCCATGGACTGGAAGGAGATCCAACCAGTCCATTCTGAAGGAGATGGGCCCTGGGATTTCTTTGGAAGGAATGATGCTAAAGCTGAAACTCCAGTAATTTGGCCATCTCATGCGAAGAGTTGACTCATTGGAAAAGACTCTCATGCTGGGAAGGATTGGGGCAGGAGAAGGGGATGACAGAGGATGAGATGGCTGGATGGCATCACAGACTCGATGAACGTGAGTCTGAGTGAACTCCAGGAGATGGTGATGGACTGGGAGGCCTGGCGTGCTGTGATTCATGGGGTTGCAAAGAGTCGGACACGACTGAGCGACTGAACTGAACATATTTAATATGGGCTTCCCTGATGGCTCAGAGGTTAAAGCGTCTGCTTGCAATGCAGGAGACCTGGGTTCGATCCCTGGGTCAGGAAGATCCCCTGGAGAAGGAAATGGCAACCCACTCCAGTGTTCTTGCCTGGAGAATCCCATGGATGAAGGAGCCTGGTGGGATACAGTCCATGGGGTCGCAAAGAGTTGGACACAACTGAGTGACTTCACTTCACTGCACTTCACATTTAATATATGTAGATTTCTTTTAAATGGCCTCTTTAGAGCTAGCATAAATCTTCTTGTTTTTAAAAGATGCACTCTTAGAAGTCCAGACTATCAATACTGGGTATTGATAGTAGATATTCTTAGTCTTTTTTGTTGTGTATATGGCATCAATAGATCAATATTAGGTATTCTTAGACTATAGATCAATACTAGGTATTCTTAGACTTTTTTGTTGTTTATATGGCATCATACATAGCAAACGGGTAATCATTCAGAGGTAGCAAACAACAAACTGTGTAGGGGTCCTCTGTAGTATCACTAGTGTCATTTGTTAAGATCAGTTTTGCTTCTCCTATTATAATTATTTGTCTTTCCTCCTCATCTAAACAGAACTTTCTTTCATCTTCTTTTATGTAGAATATTTTTATTTTCTTATCATTAAAACCTTTGACTTCATCATTCACTGTAACTCCAGAAGTCATAGTGCCTGGGGCTGCAATGCCAGCTCTGGCCCCAGCTCTATGGCACTGGGAGGAGATGGAGAAGTAGGTGGAAACCTTTTTTGTTCACAGCAAAGCTTAGAATAGTGTCTGAAAATAACGTGTGTGTATGTGCGCGTGCTCAGCCATGTCTCACTCTTTGTGACCCCATGGAGTGCAGCTTGCTAGCTCCTTTGTCTGTGGAATTTTCTAGAGAAGTATACTGGAGCAGGTTACCATTTCCTACTTCAGGGGATCTTCTTGACCCAAGGATCAAACTCGCATTTCCTGCAGGCAGATTCTCTGCCACGGAGCCGTCTGGGAAGCCTGCCTGAAAATAGTATGTGCTTGGTAAATATTAAAGACTAGATTAGAATGGGATTCGTCTAAGGGCTGTATATAAAAATAATAGTATTTAACAGTCTAATGACAAGTTCCTACTTTAAGACACTTTAGAATTTGAAATTCTAGGGAACCTGGAAAGTTATGTGTGAGGAAACTGACTCTTACAGAGTTTATAAGTCTCATGGGTCACACAGGTTCCTTGTCAAGCCAATTGTTGGCAGCCCTCTAGCCAGGCACCAGTTCTAAGACAATGGCTGCCTCTACTAGGTGTACGATTTGAAGCAGAGTCTCCCTAAAATCGAATTCCCTTCCCCAGTTTATGATTAATCTCACCATCTAAAACTTAATTTCCTTTCTCACCCTCCCACGACCTCAATCCTGTGCTAAGTGAACACTAATCAACTAGTCAGATGACTAAAACTGCTGTTGCTGATGCCATTGCTAATATACTAAAATAGCTATTATAGATAACATCATTAATGTACAAACTCAGCCTGTTTCTCCACAACAAGATGAACTGACAGACCCCCCAAGCCATGGGCCACCTGACTTGAGAATCCAAGATATCCTGATTTCCAAAACTATGATAAAAAAAAAANCTGAACTGTAAAATTTAAGTGATATAGGCACAGGTTTTTTTTTTTTTTGTAATGTTCTCATATAGTTTTATTTTATGGGAAAAAACCAGTAATTCTACAAAACTTCCCAAGCTTACCTCAACTTACAAGATGCTGTTCAGATTTCTATATTTCAGTATGGCTTAGGAGGGGGAATTCTGGATTCTGGGATCAAATTGCCTGTGTTAGAATTCTTGCTCACTTCTTACTAGCTGGGTAATCTCAGACAAATGACCTGACTACTCTAAGCATCAGTTTTTGTGTCTGTAGTGTGGGAGAAATGGTAAATTTTAAGTCCGGAGGCCCTGGTGAGGATTAAAAGAGGCATAATATGTAAAGTGTTTCTGGCATGTAGTATGCACTGAGTTTTTAAAGGCTCTGTTTTAGCAGATTTGCTCAAGAAAATGAGACCAGAAATGAGACTTTTTGAAGCTTTTGGTTTTTTTTTAACTTAAAAAAGGAGAGAATTTAAAGTCATTAAGCAATATAGACTGCTGGGAATATTTGCATTATTTGATATTTGGAGACCATGGAATTTGTAAATATGTTGGATGAATCCCCCTTTGATTTTCTACCTGAGACCTACTTTAGAGGTGAAGGTAAAGGGCTCATTGTATCCTTCTAGTCCATAAGTAAATAATGATTTTTTTTTTAAACAAGATTTGTTATTGTCCCTTTTGAGGTGTTAACAGTCACTTGGTCTTTGTCTTTCAAATGAGCAATTAGATGGTGAGTTTTCCTATTCATTAATAAGAGATTGTGAGTATGTTGAGCTTGGTTTTCTGTGTGACATTTTGTTATTCTTTGCTGATCTCTGTTAAGTTCAAAATACATTTCCAGCATATTACTTCTAGTTGAAAGTTGAAGACTATGGTACTGAACACTTTTGTAATTCACCCTTTTCTGTAGCAGTCTGAGTATATAGCTGGCCAAATGTTCTTTACTGTTGCTTGTCTCTTTAGTTATCATAGATCAGGATAAACATTAATATAATATAAACATTGGAATATAGGATCTAAATAATTATGATCCATTCCTGTTCCTGTTTCTAAGTCAGTAGATTCTTATTAAAATGGATATTTATTTGATTTAAAAATTTTTTTAAAGCCTTTAAATCCTTAGTAAGTATTTTTCAGTGTCAGCATTATTTCTGCTTGCCTTGTCACTAGAGAATTCTCTCCAAATCAGGAGTGGGAATTTCCTTGGTGGTCCATTGTTTGCATCTTGGAGCTTTCACCTCAAGGGGCCTGGGTTCAATCCCTGGTCTGGGAACTAAGATCCCACAAGCTGCACACCGTGGCCAAAAAAAAAAGATGCTGTTGTGATCTAAGATTTTTTTGGGTACATGGATTTGTTATGGGAAGGGGGAACTCTTCCAGGGCCTGAGGGTGGGCTCTTGTCCAACACTTGGAAATGAATTGTCTGAGGAGTCACACATGCTGAGAAAGCAAGAGAGTTTATTAGGAAGGGATACCTGGGTGGAGAGCAGGAGGGTGAGGGAACCCAGGAGGACTGCTGCACCACGTGGCTCGAAGTCTTGGGTTTTATGGTGATGGGGTTCGTTTCTGGGATTTCTTTGGCCAAACATTTTGACTCAGTTCTGACTTGGGTTCCATCGGTGTGCTTTTCCTAACAAATCTGTTTCATCTTGGGAAAATAAGTGTACTTAATAAGTATTTGTTAATGAACCTGATTTATTAGTGAATCAAATTGGAATTGTAAATCGATATTATAAATTGTATATGAAGCTCTCTCCTCATAATTATACTTGCAAGGAATCAATGTCTGTAAGTGGATGAGGATTTTAAGTAATTTTGCTTTCAGCTGCATTGAGAAATATTCAATGAAATGGATTTATGTATGGAAAAATGTGTGAAAAGACGGAAGAATGCTGGATCAAGTATCATCAGGTTTGAGCAGGTTGCTTTTATATAAATGCTGAATTTACTGCGTTTTTAACTTCTCATCATGTTTTGTCTAGTCTTTGGACTCATTACATGTGTTAACTTGCTTTGGCTTCTTGCATTTAGATCTTTGGAGTTTGCTTTGTGCTTAGTCCAGTTTGGGAGTTGCCTTGAAGGATTCCCTATCTATTGGCAGTGACAGAAGAAAGCTTGTTATTCTGATCATTTTTGATTTCTAACCCTTGAAAAAAGTAGACATGGTCCCATCTTTGTCAGATCTGTATCTCAGAAATCCTCTAGCCCAGCAGAGAGGGATTTAATCAGAATTCAGATTGAATTTCAGAGTTCGTGAGTTCGTACCTCCATTTGTAACTCATGGAATGTAACTGCATTTACCTGACTCTCTATTTTCTCTCTCTTTCCTATCTTTATTTTATTCTTCAACTATTACAGATTACCTACAATGTATCAGAAATACAGGGGTGGGGTAACAAAATGTATGTGGACATTTAGGTTAAGGGGGAAGATAAACTTTAAGGAAGCATGCAAGAATTGATTGCAACTGTGTTAAGTGTTATTGAGAAGTACAGGATGTTACTGGAGAGTGTTACATGAGACCCTGTCCTGGTGTGGTGGGTTTGGGAAGACATTCCCAATGAAGTAACAAAGTAAATATGTGAATATCTATTAAGTGAATATGTTATCAGGCTTAACATTTATGGCACATAACCCAAATTTTAGCATGTGGAAATTCAGAGAAATAAGAAGTAGTTACTTTACAGAAAGAGAGATTATTTAATGATTTTTAAATCTGATACCCTGGGCAAGAATTTGATTTCTTTCCTTTTGACTTTAAGTCAAAGGCAATAATACTGAACACTTTTGTTCAGTGAACATCAGTTCACTCAGATGATACAAATACCTGGGTTAACAGATTCTCTGGGGTTGGATCCCTTTCTAATAAAACATATTTTAAAGTAGTCAGAAATTTTCAGTTACAAATGTTAGAGAAACTGTTTTAACCTCTATTTTCCTTCACTGATTTAAAGGTAAATCAAGTTTGTTTCGGGCTTCCCTTGTAGCTCAGTTGGTAAAGAATCTGCCTGCAATGCAGGAGATTCAGGTTTGATCCCTGGGTCGGGACGATCCCCTGGAGAAGGGAATGGCTACCCACTCCAGGATTCTTGCTGGGAAATCCCATGGTCAGAGGAGCCTGGTGGGCTACAGTCCATGGGGTCACACAGAGCTGGACTTGAATGAATGACTAACACTTTCACTTTCAAGGTTGTTTTAGACAAAATTGTCCATAAAGATCTGGGAAGGTCTTTTTAAAGCTTTCTTTTTTGTGTGCTCTCTCTTTCTCTCTCTCTCTTTTTTCCCCTGTGGTTAAATTTCTTTTCTGATTTAGACTGATGGTCAGGGTCCTCCCCATCAAAAAATAGTCAGGGATTCTGTATTTGTTAATTATCAGACTTCAGTGTGGGTGAGTTTTAGCAAATGTGTGACTACAAGTACAGTTTAACCCTTTTGAGACTAGCTTTATTTTCTGTTAAAGGAAATTCGTATAACAACAAATGATGAGGCAGTTTGATAGTTTTTAGCCACATGAGCTTCTGATGTCTGTGATTTCTTCTCTTGCTCAAATTGTCCCTACTTCTTTGGCTTAAACTCTTAGTTTACTATGGTTCTGTTTTAAGGATTCAATTCAGTATATCCACTATTCTTATTGGAGAGACTGGAATATATGTACGTACCTTCTATTTTTCATCTGAACTTAGTTCTTCAATAAGAAGTGTATTATTTGAATTTTTCTTCATTAGGGTATTTTCATATTAGAGGCCATGATATTTGTATTTAAGTATGCAGAAGATGGCAGGTTATAAAAATTGTTTTTAAGATTATAGTATTCCTTGGAGAATTATAGCAATAAATTGAAGTAACAGGTGTATGTTTTCAAGACTATCCCTATATTACCAAAAATATTAATATTACTTACTCAATTTGGAACATGGCTATAATATACATAGGGCTCAATCTGAGTTTTGTTTTTGATCATATTTTGTCTCAGTGTTATATGTGAAATATATTTTCAGATTTTTCTTTAAAGCCTGTGTCAACTTCCTTATAAATGTGAAAGCGGCCCTTTTATTGAGAGTAGATAATTATAAGCTTAATGGTCGTCACTGAAGCCTGATAGTATGATTTTCATTACAGGGAGGTTTAATAGTAAGTAGCTAAGGAAACTTTTGAAGATTCGCTTGTATTCTCTGGCATATATTAGTAACAAAGTTTTTTTTTGTTTTTATTAGTATTTAAAATTTTTATATTTAATAAAGTATAGTTGATTTACAATATCATATTTATTTCAGGTATACAACATAGGGATTCAAACTTTTTATAGATTATACTTCATTTAAAGTTATTCTAAAATGTTGGTTGTATTCCCTGTGCTATCAGTTCAGTTGCTCAGTCATGTCCGACTCTTTGTGACCCCATGAATTGTAGCACACCAGGCCTCCCTGTCCATCAGCAGTTCCTGGAGTTCACCCATCGAGTCCGTGATGCCATCCAGCCATCTCATCCTCTGTCGTCCCCTTCTCCTCCTGCCCCCAATCCCTCCCTGTGCTATATAATATATTTTTTATGTGTAGTAATCTCCTGCCCCCTTCCTTCTTGCCCCTCCCCTCTTCCTTCGCCTCAGCGGTAATCACTATTTGGTTCTCTGTATCTGTGAGTCTGTTTCTGTTTCACTCATACTTTTGGTTTTTAGATTCCACGTAAGTGGTTTGTCTTTCTCTTTGTGACTTATTTCACAAATCTCAATACCTTCCAGACCATCCATGTTGTTGCAGATGGCATACTTTCTTTTTTTTTAAGACTGTGTTCTTGATCCGTTCGTCTTCTTTATCTGTTCATGTGTTGATGGACACTTAGGTGGCTTCCATATCTTGGCTATTGTGAGTAGTGTTGCTGTGGACATTGTGGTGCCTGTCTCTTTTTGAGTTAGTGTTTTTGTTTTCTTTAGGTGTGTACTTAGGAGTGAAATTGCTGGGTTGTATGGTAGTTCCATTTTTAGTTTTCTGAGGGACCTTTATACTGTCTTCCACAGTGGCCGCACCAATCTACATGCCCACCAGCAGTCTATGAGGGTTTCCTTTTCATATACATCCTCGCCACCATTTGTTGTTTTTGTCTTTTTGATGATAAGCCACTCTGACAGGTGTGAGGTGATATGCTCATGGTTTTGATTTGCATTTCTTCGATGGATTAACAGTGTTAAACATGTTTTCATGTGCCTGTTGGCCATCTGTATATCTTCTTCAGAAAAATGTCTGTGTAAATCTTCGGCCCACTTTTTTTTGGGGTATTTAAAACAATTTTTATTTTTTGGTTGTGCCGCACAGCTTGCAGGATTTTTTTTTTTTTTTTTGCTTGCAGGATCTTAATTCTCTGATCAGGGGTCAAACCCATGCTCCCTGCAGTGCAGACACAGAGTCTTAACCACTGCACTGCCAGGGAAGTCCCTTCTGTCCATTTTTT
This sequence comes from Neotragus moschatus, assembly GCA_006410615.1. Taxonomy (NCBI): domain Eukaryota; kingdom Metazoa; phylum Chordata; class Mammalia; order Artiodactyla; family Bovidae; genus Neotragus; species Neotragus moschatus. The sequence goes on along the minus strand of SJYA01003188.1, from coordinate 576,980 downwards.
GATTGGAATTTTTGTTTTTGTTTTGATATTGAGTTCTATGAGCTGTTTGTGTATTTTGGATATTAACCTCTTATTGGTCATATTATTTGCAGCTATTTTCTCCCACACAGTGGATTGTCTTTTTGTTTTGTCAGTGGTTTCCTTNTCCCTTCTGTCCATTTTTTGATTGGAATTTTTGTTTTTGTTTTGATATTGAGTTCTATGAGCTGTTTGTGTATTTTGGATATTAACCTCTTATTGGTCATATTATTTGCAGCTATTTTCTCCCACACAGTGGATTGTCTTTTTGTTTTGTCAGTGGTTTCCTTTCCTGTGCAAATGCTTTTAAATTTAATTATGTCCTATTTTATATTTGCCTTTGTTTCTTTTGCCATTGTAGACATATACCAAAAAAAAAAAAAAAAAAGGCAACAGTTTATGTCAGAATGTTCTGCCTATGTTTTCTCCTAAGAGTTTCAAGGTTTCTTGTCTTACACGTAGGTCTTTAATCCACTTTGAGTTTACTTTTGTGTGTGATGAGAGAAAAGATCCTAATTTCATTTGTTTATCTACAACTGTCCAGTTTTCCCAGAACCGCTTATTGAAGAGACTGTCCTTTCCCCATTGCGTATTCTTGCTTCTTTTGTTGTAGAAGATGAATTGTCCTTAGAAGTGTGGTTTCTTTTGGGCTCTCTGTTGTGTTCCATTGAGCTATTGTCTGTTTTGTGCCTGTACCATACTGTTTTGATTATTGTAGCTTTGTAGTGTACAGTTTGAAGTTAGGAAGATGATTCCCTCCAGCTTTGTTCTTTCTCAGAATTGCTTTGGCTATTCATGACCTTTGTGGTTCTGTATATTTTAGGATTATTTGTTCTAGTTCTGTGGAAAATGTCATGGATATTGTGATAGGGATTACATTAAATCTGTAGATTGCTTTGAGTAGTGTGGTCATTTTAATAATATTAATTCTTCCAATTCTTGACCATGGGATTGCTTTCCAATTCTGTATCATTCCTTTGTCAATGTTTTATAGTTTAGAGTATAGGTCTTTCACCTTCATGGTTAAGTTTATTCCTAGATATTTTGTTCTTTTCAATGCAGTTAAAAAAATTATTTTAAAAAACGTTTATTTTATATTGGAGTATAGTTGACTTATAGTACTGTTTCAGTTTCAGGTGTATAGTAAAGTACTTCAGTTATACATGTACTTCTATCCTTTTTCAGATTCTTTTNTCAGGGGATTCTTCAGGCAAGAAAACTGGAGTGGGTTGCCATTTCCTTCTCCAAGTTCCCCAAGTATGATTTATTAAAAAAAGAAAAAAAGATATAATTTAAAAGTGGGAAAAAAGAACTCTGTGTCATATTTTTAGTGTTGACTTTTTACTTTTCAACATGATGTTTTGATATACACGCATACTTCAGGGATACTGCAGGTGCAGTTTCAGATTACTGCAATGAAGTGAATGTCGCAACAAAGTGAAGGTTTCCGTGGTACCTGAAATCTACCTTCTTCACGTATTTTCAGTATTCGGTACAGTGTTATTAACTATAGTCATTATGCTTGATCTTTTATTAGATTTATTCATCCTACATAACTATAACTTTGTATCCTTTGATCAACATCTCTTTGTGTCCCCTACCCCTCAGCTACTAGCAACCATCTACTCTGCTTCTGTGGGTTTTTAGTTTCCACATATAACTGAGATAATGTGGAATTTGTCCTTCTGTGCCTGGTTTATTTTACTTGGCATAATTTCGCCCAGGTTTATCCAAGTTGTCCCGAATGACAGGATTTCCTTCTTTTTNTTGTGTCCCCTACCCCTCAGCTACTAGCAACCATCTACTCTGCTTCTGTGGGTTTTTAGTTTCCACATATAACTGAGATAATGTGGAATTTGTCCTTCTGTGCCTGGTTTATTTTACTTGGCATAATTTCCCCCAGGTTTATCCAAGTTGTCCCGAATGACAGGATTTCCTTCTTTTTTAAGGCTGAATAATCCATTGTATGTGTGTGTGTGTTTGTGTGTGTGTATGTGTATGTATACCCCAAGGATTCCCTTTTCTCCATACCCTCATTAACACATGACTTTTTGTCTTTTTGATAGTAGCCATTATAACAGCTGTATGGTGATAGCTCATTGTTTTGATTTGCATTTCCATGATGTAATTAGTCATGTTGAACATCTTTTCATGCTCCTGTTGGCCACTTGTGTATCTTCTTTTGAGAAATGTGTTTTCAGGCCCTTTACTCATTTTTTAAATGGGTATGGTTTTCTTGCTATTGAGTTGCTTGAGTTTCTTCTATGTTTTAGACATTACTCTCTTATGAAATTTTGCAAATGCTTTGCAAATATTTTCTTCCATTTTGTAGGTTGTTTCTTCACTCTGTTAATAACTTTTTTAGTTTCTATGGAGGAGCTTTTTAGTTTGATGTAATTTCAGCTGTCTGTTTATGCATTTGTTGCTATGCTTTTATAATTATATCCAAAAAAGTAGTGTTCAAACAAAAGCCAAGAAGCTTTTTATCTCTGTTTCCTTCAAGTAGTTTAGTTTCAGGTCTTACATGGAAGGATTTAATGATTCTGAATTGTTTTATGTATATTGAATAAGGTAAGGGTTCAGTTTCCTTGTTCAACATGTGGATAAACAAGACCATTTATTGAAGAGACTGTCCTTTCCCTGTGTGTGTTCTTGGAACCTTTGATGAAAATCCTTTGACCATAAATGCAAGATTTTATTTCTGGGCTCTATTCTGTTCCTTTGGTCTGCATGTCTGTTTTCATGCCAGTACTCTGCTATTTTTATTACAGTGGCTTTGTAGTGTATTTTGAAGTCCAGTATAAGTGCATTGTGTCCAGCTTTGTTCTTTCTCAAGATTGCTTTGGCTGTTCACATTTTTATGTATGTGATTCCATATGAATTTTAGGATTTGTTTCCATTTCTATGAAAAATGCCTTTGGGATTTTGATATGGATTGCATTGAATCTATAGATGGCATTGAGTAGTGTGGCCATTTTAACAATATTAAGTCTTCCAATCCATGAATATGGACTGTCTTTCCATTTATTTAGACTGGTGGCTCAGATGGTAAAGAATCTGCCTGCAATGCAGGAGACTTAGGTTTGATCCTTGGGTTGAGAAGATCCCCTGGAGAAGGGGTTGTAACCCACTCCAGTATTCTTGCCTGGGGAATCCCATGGACAGAGAAGCCTGGAGGGCTAGAGTCCAAAAGGTTGCAAGGAATCTGACATGACTAAGTGACTTTCACTTCACTTCCACTTATTTGCGTCTTCTTCAGTTTCTTTCAGTACTCTTTTAAAGTTTTCAGTGTATATATCTTTCACCTCCTTGGTTTACTTTATTCCAGAGAATTTTATTGATAATGTAATTGTAAATGAGATTGTTTTCTTAGTATCTTTTTTCAGATTGTTTGGTGTAAATGTTTAGAAGTGTAACTGATTTTTGTATGTTGATTTTGTATCCCACAGCTTTACTGAATTCATTTATTAGTTTTGATGTCTTTCTCTCTTTTTTTTGGTAGAAATTTCAAGGTTTCTGCACACAGAGACAATTTTACTTCTGCTTTTCTGATATGGATAGCTTTTATTTATTTTTCTTGACTTGCTACTCTGGTTAAGACTTCCTGTAATAAAGTTTAATAACAGTAGTGAGAGTGGGCATCTTTGCGTTGTTTCTGGTCTTAGGGGAAAAGCTTTCATTTATTCACTTTTGAGTTTGATGTTAGCTGTGGTCTTATCATTTATGACCTTTTATTATGATAAAGTTTATTGATGTTTATATCTTGAAAGTGTATTGACTTTTGTCGAAAACTTTATCTCCATCTCGTGAGATGATCATGATTTTTAGCCTTCATTTTGTTAATGTATCACCTATTGATTTGTATATATTGAACCATTCTTACACCCTGGAGGTAAGTCGTTCTTGAGCATGATATATGTGCTGTTGAATTTGGATTGCTAGTATTTTGTTGAGAATTTTAATCTGTCTTCATCAAGGATATTGACCTGTAGTTTTCTTTCCTTTAGTGTCCTTATCAGGCTTTGGTATGATGGTAATGCTGGCCTCATAAAATGAATTTTAAAGTTTTGTGTTCTTTTCAAGTTTTTGGAAAAGTTTGAGCAGGATTTGCTTCTTTCAGTGTGTGGTAGAATTAATTGATGAAGCCATTAAATTTTGGGATTGATTCAATCTCCTTATTAGTTATTGGTCTCTTCAGATTTCCTATTTCTTCATGATTGGTAGGTTGTATTGGTAGGTATTGGTAGGTTGTATGTTTCATTTTTTTCTGGGTTATTCAGTTTCTTGCTGTATAATTGTTCATAGTAGTCTCTTTGTAGTAGTAGTTTCTATCATCCTTTGTATTTCTCTGATGTCAGTTGTAATGTCCTCTCTTTCATTTTTAATTTTATTTATTAATATCTTGTTTAAAAAGTTAGGCTAGCTAAAGTTTTTTCAATTTTATCTTTTCCAAACAACTTTTTGTTTCATTGATCTTTTGTGTTATTTTCTAGTCTCTGTTTTATTTTTGCTCTGACTTTTATTATTTTCTTCCTTCTGCTAACATTTGATTTAGTTAGTTCTGCTTCTAGTTTCTTGAGGTATGAAGTTAGGTTGTTTATTTGAGATATTTTTTCCCCCTAAAAGTAGGAATTTATCGCTGTAGACTCCCTTTATAGAACTGCTTTTGCTGTATCCCAAAAGTTTTGATATATTGTTTCCTTTTTCTCAAGATAGTTTTTTATTTCTCTTTTTATTTTCTTTGAATTATTTATTTTTTTATGAGTGTACTGTTTAATTTCTACGTTTCCACATATAAGACCTGTTTTGAGCCATAAAACATGATGTGTCATTAAGAATGTTCTCTATGACTTGAAGAGAATGTGTATTTTGTTTTGTTGGTTGGGATATTCTCTATATGTCTGTTCAGTTCAATACAGTTCAGTTCAGTCGCTCAGTTGTGTCTGACTCTATGTCTGTTAGTTCCAGTTAATTGATAGTGTTGTTCAAGGCCAAATATTCTTTATTGATTTACTCTTTAGATGATCTGTCCATTGTTGAAAGTGGAGTATTGAAGTCCCCAATTATTATTATGTTGGTATTTATTTCTCCCTTCAATTCTGTTAATATTTCCTTTATATGTGTAGGTGCTCTGATTTGGATCCATCAGTCAGTTCAGTTCGTTTGCTCAGTTGTGTCTGACTCTTTGCGACCCCATGAACCACAGCACGCCAGGCCTCCCTGTCCATCTCCATCTCCCGGAGTTCACTCAGCCTCACGTCCATCAAGTCGGTGATGCCATCCAGCCATCTCATCCTCTGTCGTCCCCTTCTCCTCCTGCCCTCAATCCCTCCCAGCATCAGAGTCTTTTCCAATGAGTCAACTCTTTGCATGAGGTGGCCAAAGTACTAGAGTTCAGCTTTAGCATCATTCCTTCCAAAGAACACCCAGGGCCCATCTCCTTCAGAATGGACTGGTTGGACCTCCTGGCAGTCCAAGGGACTCTCGAGAGTCTTCTCCNATTTTTTTATGAGTGTACTGTTTAATTTCTACGTTTCCACATATAAGACCTGTTTTGAGCCATAAAACATGATGTGTCATTAAGAATGTTCTCTATGACTTGAAGAGAATGTGTATTTTGTTTTGTTGGTTGGGATATTCTCTATATGTCTGTTCAGTTCAATACAGTTCAGTTCAGTCGCTCAGTTGTGTCTGACTCTTTATGTCTGTTAGTTCCAGTTAATTGGTAGTGTTGTTCAAGGCCAAATATTCTTTATTGATTTACTGTTTAGATGATCTGTCCATTGTTGAAAGTGGAGTATTGAAGTCCCCAATTATTATTATGTTGGTATTTATTTCTCCCTTCAATTCTGTTAATATTTCCTTTATATGTGTAGGTGCTCTGATTTGGATCCATCAGTCAGTTCAGTTCGTTTGCTCAGTTGTGTCTGACTCTTTGCGACCCCATGAACCACAGCACGCCAGGCCTCCCTGTCCATCTCCATCTCCCGGAGTTCACTCAGATTCACGCCCATCGAGTCAGTGATGCCATCCAGCCATCTCATCCTCTGTCGTCCCCTTCTCCTCCTGCCCTCAATCCCTCCCAGCATCAGAGTCTTTTCCAATGAGTCAACTCTTTGCATGAGGTGACCAAAGTACTGGAGCTTCAGCATTAGCATCATTCCTTCCAAAGAACACCCAGGGCTGATCTCCTTCAGAATGGACTGGTTGGACCTCCTTGCAGTCCAAGGGACTCTTGAGAGTCTTCTCCAACACCACAGTTCAAAAGCATCAATTCTTCGGTGCTCAGCCTTCTTCACAGTCCAACTCTCACATCCATACATGACTACTGGAAAAACCATATATACTTGCAATTTTTATATCCTATTGGTGAGGTGACACCTTTATTATACAGTGTCCTTCTCTGACTCTTTTATGATTTTTGACCTAAAGTCTGTTTTGTCTACTATAAATATAACCACCCCTTCTCTATTTTGGTTATCATTTGCATTAATATCTTTTTTTCCATTCCTTCACTTTTGGCTTTTGTGTGTGCTTAGAGCTAACGTGAGTCTCTTGAAGGCAGTGTATATTGTGTCTTGGTTTTTTTTTTTTAATTCGTTCAGTCATTGTGTGTCTTTTAGGAGACATAGTAAATTTAAATGTAAAGATTTACTGTTGCTGTTTTGTTCATTCTTTTTTCACCATTTTGTAGTTCGCTTGTTCCTTTCTTCCTTCCTCTCCTTGTGATTTGATGCCTGCTTTGTGGTAGTATTCTTTGATTCCTTTCATCTTCTCTTTTCTGTATCAATTATAGATTTTTGCTTTGTGGCTACTGTAAAGTTTATATAAAACATACTGATTAAAAACCAAAACAACATATTTAAGCTGATGATAACTTCATCAGCTTAAAATTTATAAAAAAATATAAAAAACATATAAAAAATTTACCTGGTTACTCCTCACTTTACAATTTTGATGTCACAATCTTTTTATATTGTTTATCCAGTAATAGATTTTTTATAGCTATAGTTATTTTTAATACTTTATATTTCAACTTTTATTCTGAGTCACTTGATTTACACAGCACCATGACAGGATATGCCATGATATTTGACTATATATTTAGTTTTACCAAGAGCTTTCCCTGTGGTGTAGACGGTAAAGCGTCTGCCTACAATGTGGGAGACCTGGGTTCGATCCCTGGGTCAGAAAGATCCCCTGGAGAGGGAAATGGCAACCCACTCTGATACTCTTGCCTGGAAAATCCCATGGATGGAGGAGCCCGGTAGGCTACAGTCCATGGGGCTGCAAAGAGTCGGACACAACTGAGCGACTTCACTTCACTTCACTTTACTTTTACCAGTGAGTTTTATATTTCCAGTGAGTATCTTTTCATTTCAGCTCAAAGAACTCCCTTTAGCATTCCTTATAAGGCAGGGCTAGTGGTGACTAACTCACTTAGCTTTTGATTTTTTTAGAAAGTCCTTATCTCTTTTTTTATTTTGAAGGACAGATTTGCAGAGAAAGTATTCTTATTTGGCAGTTTTTCTTTTTTTCTTTCACCACTTTGAATAAATATTTTCTTTCTGCTGAGAAATCATGGGTATTTTTGAGGTTCCTTTGTATTTGATGAGTTTTCTTTTTTCTTCTTTCAAAATTCTCTTTTTGTCTTTGATTTTTGAGAATTTGATTGTAATGTGTTTAGGTGAAGATCTCTCTCTTTTTTCTTTTATTTTTGTTGGGAAATACTCAACTTAAAGCACTGTGTAAGTTTAAGGTACACAGTGTAATGATTTGACTTACATGCATCACGAAATGGTTATTACGCTATGATTAGTGAAGCTGAAACTCCAGTACTTTGGCCACCTGATGTGAAGAGCTGACTCACTGGAAAAGACTCTGACGCTGGGAGGGATTGGGGGCAGGAGGAGAAGGGGACGACAGAGGATGAGATGGCTGGATGGCGTCACTGACTCAATGGACATGGATTTGGGTGGGCTCCGGCAGTTGGTGATGGAGTCGGACACGACTGAGTGACTGAGCTGAACTGAACTGAGTAAACATTCATCGTCTCAAAATTAGTGGAATAGAAAAATAAGAAATAGATTCCTTTGTATTTAATCTATTTGGGATTCTTTGGACTTCATGAATCTGGATGTCCTTTTATCCTCTTCTGATTGAGGAAGTTTCTAGTCAATATTTCTTTTTTCCCCTATTATTTCTATGCTTTCTGACCCTTTCTCTTTCTTATTCTGGGATTCCTCAAGGTATATATAATTTCTTTTGATGGCATCCCATAATTCTCAGGCTATCTTCCTTCTCTTTCAGTTTTTTTTTTTTTGTTCTTTTGCTTGTGTAATTTCAAATGATCTATCTTGAGTGCACTGTTTTCTTTTCCTTTGGCTTGGTCAAATCTAGTCATTGTGTTTTTTAATTCCAGAATTCCTCCCTTCCTTTACTACTTCCCTCCTTCCCTTCCTTCTCTTTGTGTCTTGTTTAACGTCTCATTTTGGTTATGTATTGCTTTCCTGATTTTGGTTTTAATTGTCTATCTGTGTTCCCTTAGAGCTCACTGCAGTTCTTTAAGACAGCTATTCTGAATTCCTTGGCTGGCAGTTCATTGATCTCTACTTCTTTAGGGTTGGAAACTGGTGCTTTATTTTGTTCCTCTTTTACGTCTTGTTTTCTTGAACATTCGTTGTTACTGTAGCCTCGTTTTGGTATGTGTGCAGTTGAAGATGTGAGCACCTCTTCCAGTCTTTACACTGGCTTCTGCAGTGAGAGCCATTTGGTGGAGTCTGTGAGTGGGTTTGCTGCTGGAGTCTTCCGCAGGCTACTCTGGTGTCTTGGGGTGGGCTTGAAACCTGAGTTCGCTGTTATGTACCTTATACTTGAGTTGCCCTCAGCACGCCTGGTGTTTGAGACTTCAGACTGGGGCCTGAAACCTGCATTCATGGGGTAAACCTGGAGCCTGGTTTCTTGGAGTTGGACCTGGCACTGGGATGGGCCAGGAGTCTGAGTCGATGGAGGCACAGCTGAGTCCTTGATCTCTGTGGCCTGGCCTGGTGCCTGATTTTACTTGGCAGGTGTGGAGCTGGGGTTTGTGGCGATGTTGGACGCACACTTCACTCTTCTTCCTCCTCGGTAGGTGTCTCTCTGCATGCTGCACTGCCTGGGGTTGGAGGTGGGGCGACGTGAGTAATGTGAGATTGTCTTTGATGCCCTCTTCAGTGCATCTTTTCTTATTTCTGTGTATCACCTGGGTGCTTTAATTTCTCACCTAGAATCTTTAGCTCTTATGAAGGTAATTTTGCATGGGGATATTTGTTCAGATTGATGCTTCTGCAAGGAGATGAGTGCTAGAAACGGCTATTCTGCCATCTGATTGATGTCACTCTTGCTTGTTTCATGCCTCTTTATTTAATAAATGAGGAAGATGAAATCTAAAGAGCATTGAAACAAGTAGCCTCCATAGAAATTGTTAGTTATAAAACTAGAGTAAAAATTGTATCTCCTCATTATTTTATATTCTGTCATGCTGAATATTTCTATTCTCTATTCAGATCTTTTCCTATAGTCCTCTCTTTCTCATACTTGTTCCCTTCCTACCAGTTTTATAAATGTAACATGTTGGTTGCAGAATGTCTAGAAATTACCCAAAACAAAAAGATGAAAATAATCTGTTATGACCTTTCAAAGATAACCCAATGCATAATGTTCTAGTATTTGGTTCATATGTTCATTAGAAAATATTGTTTTGTAGTCTGTCTTATTGGTGTATATATTTTGATTTTTTTTTTTCCTGGTCATTAGTCTTCAAAAGTTATATTAATATAAATAAACAAACAGAAGTATATATTTTAATCATAGTGTTATTATGTACTTTGTTGAGCTAAGTGTTTGTATGCATATTTGGAAAATTGATAAGGAATTTGAAAGTGAAAGAAGTGAAGTCACTCAGTCATGTCCGACTGTTTGCGACCCCATGGACTGTAGCCTACCAGGTTCCTCCGTCCATGGGATTTTCCAGGCAAGAATACTGGAGTGGGTTGTCATTTGCTTCTCCAGAAGATCTTCCTGACTCAGGGATTGAACTCAGGTCTCCTGCATTGTAGGAAGACGCTTTACCGTCTGAGCCACCAGGGAAGTCCCAATAAGGAATTTACTACTGTGGAATTACTTTATCAAAGTATATGAACACTGCAGCATTATTTTGCTATAAAATGTGATGTTTGTAAAGGTATCTGATGGTGTCTGATAATTTTATACACGTGTGCATGTACCCTTATAATTCCTACATGGCTAGTACAATTACTGTTATGTTATTTGTTTAGATCAGTGCTTCTAAACTTTTTTCTTACTGTAGCATGCTGTGGTATACACAGTTCAGTTCAGTCACTCAGTTGTGTCTGACTCTTTGTGACCCCATAGACTGCAGCGGGCTATGCTTCCCCGTCTATCACCAATTCCCAGATTCTATTCAAACTCATGTTCATTGAGTCGGTGATGCCATCCAACCATCTCATCCTCTGTCGTCCCCTTCTCCTCCCTTCTTCAATCTTTCCTAGCATCAGGGTCTTTTCTAGTGAGTCAGATCTTCACATCAGGTGGCCAAAGTATTGGAGTTTCAGCTTCAGTATCAGTCTTTCCAATGAATATTCAAGACTGATTTCCTTTGGTTGGTTTCCTTGCAGTCCAAGGGGCTCTCAAGGGTCTTCAACACCACAGTTCAAAAGCATCAATACTTCGGTGCTCAGCTCTCTTTATATTTATAGTCCAGCTCACATCCAGACATGACTACTGGAAAAACGATAGATTTGTCTAGACAGACCTTTATTGGCACAGTAACGTCTCTGCTTTTTTAATGTGCTATCTAGGTTGGTCATAACTTTTCTTCCAAGGAGCAAGCGTATTCCAATTTCTTGGGTGCAGTCACCATCTGCAGTGGTTTTGGAGCCCCCAAAATAAAGTCTCTCACTGTTTCCATTGTTTCCCCATCTAGTAAATGATAACAATTGTGTGGCATACTAGGGAAAACTGAGATGGTTATCATGTTGCTGTGTTACCTGAGTCCTGGCCTGACTACCCAGACTGATGCGAGGATCAGTATTTTGGCCACATGAAAATCCTGGTTGAAAGCTCTGAGTTACAGCACAGTGTTGATAAGGTCTTAGGTTATTTCCTCTGGTATTGTGTCAGATTTTCCCTTTTTCTCACAATATACTGTTAGTTTGATCTACCAGTGTTGCAAATATGTACAATTTATCTGTCTTACTGCTGATGGACATTTAGGTATTTCGTGGTACTTTTTTTTTAATGTTTTGAATNACAGCACAGTGTTGATAAGGTCTTAGGTTATTTCCTCTGGTATTGTGTCAGATTTTCCCTTTTTCTCACAATATACTGTTAGTTTGATCTACCAGTGTTGCAAATATGTACAATTTATCTGTCTTACTGCTGATGGACATTTAGGTGTTTCGTGGTAGTTTTTTTTTAATGTTTTGAATATGACTTTTGGTGGAAATAAGCGGTTATTTTTCGGTTATATTCCTAGGGGTGAACTTGCCAGATCATAGGATAAGAGTACCTTCAGTTTCATTAGATAATAATAGTTTTCTGAAGTAAGTATGCAGTTTTACATTCCCATCAGCAGTGTGTGAAGTTCCAGTTACTTTATTCCTGACAGTGCTTCGCGTTGCCATTTCTCCTTGTTTTAGACATTCTAGGGTGTGTGTGTGTGTATGTGTGTAGTGGTATTTCACTGTATAGTTTTCTGATGACTAGTGATGCTGAGCATATTTCATATGCCTGTTGGCCATGTGGATGACTGCTTTTTCATTGAACTTTTAATTTTGAGATCATTATAGATTCTTAAGTCGTTGGAGGGTTTCCCTTGTGTCTCAGCAGACAAAGAATCCACCTGCAATGTGGGAGACCTTGGATTGATCCCTGGGTTGGGAAGATTCCCTGGAGAAGGGAAAGGCTACCCACTCCAGTATTCTGGCCTGAAAAATTCCATGGACTGTACAGGGGGAGCCCGGTGGGCTACAGTTTGTGGGGTTGCAAAGAGTCAGACACAAATGAGCAGCTAACTGTCAAGTAGTTAGAAGAAATAATAGATTCTCTGTACGCTTTTTCTGGTTTCCCCCAGTGGTAGCATCCTGCAAAATGATAGTAAAATAACAGAACCTAAATAACTGCCTTGATATAGTGTCTGGTGGCTCAGTGATAAAGAATCCACTTGCAGTGCAGGAGACACAGGTTTGATCCCTGGGTTGGGGAGATCCCCTGGAGGAGGAAATGTAGCCCACTCCAATATTCTTCCTGGGATAATCCCATGGACAGAGGAGCCTGGAGGGGTATCATTCACGGGGTCAGAAAGAGTCAGACTGACTTGGAGACCACACAGTAGCATAGTCATATACAGGACTTTTCTATCACCACAGGGATCCCTCATGGTGCCCCTTTATAGCATTACCTACTTCCGCCCCCTTGGCCACCTCCTCTTAACTCCTGGTCACCATTGGTTTATTCTTCATTTCTATAAATTTGTCATTTCATGTATGTTATATAAATGAAACTATATATATGTAGTCTTTGGTGATTGGCATTTTTCATTTAGCACAATTCTCTGGAAATTCATCAATATTGTGTCATGTATCACCAGCTCATTTCTTTTTATTGCTGAATGGTAACACAGAAATGATGCTGAAGCTGAAACTCCAGTACTTTGGCCACCTCATGTGAAGAGTTGACTCATTGGTAAAGACTCTGATGCTGGGAGGGATTGAGGGCAGGAGGAGAAGGGGATGACAGAGAATGAGATGGCTGGATGGCATCACTGACTCGATGGACAAGGGTTTGAGTAAACTCTGGGAGTTGTTGATGACCAGGGAGACCTGGCGTGCTGCGATTCATGGGGTCGCAAAGAGCGGACACAACTGAGCGACTGAACTGAAGTGAACTGAGCCCATAGTGTGGATACATACAACTTATTTTTTAAAACATTTACCTCTTAAAGGGCATATGGATTGTTTCCATTTATTGACTGTTGCGAACAAAGCTGCTGTAATTTGGGGTGAACATTTTCATTTTTCTAAGGTGAACACCTGAGACTGCAGTTGCTGAGTCATATGATAATTGCTTGCTTAGTTTCTAAAGAAACTGTCGAACTGTTGTTTAGAATGCTTCTGCTATTTCACATTCCCTTTGACAATGCACAAGAGATCCAATGTCTCTGCACTCTTGCCAGCATTTGGTGTTTTCAGTATTTTTAAACTTAATTACTCTGGCAGTTCTTTAGTGATAGCTTATTGTAGTTTTAATTTTCCTTAATGACGGATATGCTTATCTTCCACTTGCAAATTCTCCTTGGTGAATATCTGTTCATATCATTTGTATTTGCTAATTGGGTCATTTATTTTTTTACTGTTGAATTTTGAGATTTTCTTCTGTATTCTAGATACTAGTCCTTCACTAGGTCTGTAGTTTACAAGTATCTTCCACATTCTATACCTTGGCTTTTTATCTTCTATCAGGTCTTTCACAGAGAAAAAGTTTTAATTTTGAGGTGTAATTGATAGTTTTTCCTTTTACGGATTGTGCTTTTGCCTAGACTTAGATCTCTAAGATTTTCTCTGAATTTTTTCCTCTCAAAAGTTTCTTAGTTTTATGTTTTATATTTATGTCTCTGATAGTTTGAATTTTTGTATAAACTGTGAGACTTTGAAGTTAATTCTTTTTCTTTTGCCTATGGAATTCTTTTTACTCCAGTACCGTTTGTGGAAAAAGCTATTTTTCCTCCATGGAATTGGATATGTACCTTGTCAAAAATCAGCTGGATATATTTATGTGGGTCTGTATCTAGGTTCTCTATTCTGTTTCATTAGTCTATTCATCGGGCCCTCTGCTAGTATTGCAAAACCATTGCTGTAGCTGTATGATATGTCTTGAAATTGCCTAGACTCATTCCTCTCACTTTATTCTCTTTTTCAACGTTATTTTAGCTTTCATAGTTCCTTTGCTTTTCTATGTACATTTCAGAATAATCTTCTCAACCTCTCCAAAATTTTTTCTGAGGTCATAATAAGAATTGTGTTAAACCTATATATCACTTTGGGGCAGAACTGATGTTTTTCTGTGTTGAGTCTTTCTGTGTATGAATATTTATTTATATGTTCTTGATTTCTAACATCAGCATTGGGTAACTTTCAGCATATAAGTCCTAACAGGTGTTATGGATTTCCCTCTAAGTGTTTTAGTTTCTGAGCAGTTATAAATGCTGTTGTATTTTAAATTTGGGAGTCCATGTATTCATCAGTCTCATATAGAAATACCAGTAAGTTTTGTATGTTTAGCTTGTATCTAAAAGCTAAACTGCTTTGTTAGTTCTAGGGGGTGTGTGTGTGTGTGTGTGTGTGTGTGTGTGTGTATGTGTATGTAAATTGCTTGGGAATTATGTTTACTAGTCAGTTGGGTTATAGGGGTACTTGTACATAACCTGATTGTTATAAGAGATATTATGCGTGTTTCCAAGAACAGAAGAAATGTTTTTCTGTAACTACTTGAGTATGAAGCAGCATACCATATTCTGTCCATCAGTTCAGTTCAGTTCAGCTGCTCAGTTGTGTCCGACTCTTTGTGACCCCATAAACCGCAGCACGCAGCCTCCCTGTCCATCAGCAACTCCCGGAGTTTACCCTAACTCATGTCCATTGAGTTGGTGATGCTGTCCAGCCATCTCATCCTCTGTCGTCCCCTTCTCCTCCTGCCCTCAATTTTCCCCAACATCAGGGTCTTTTCGAATGAGTCAGTTCTTTGCATCAGGTGGCCAAAGTGTTGGAGTTTCAGCTTAAACATCAGTCCTTCCAATGAACACCCAGGACTGATCTCCTTTAGGATGGACTGGTTGGATCTCCTTGCAGTCCAAGGGACTCTCAAGAGTCTTCTCCAACACCACAGTTCATAAGCATCAATTCTTCAGTGCTCAGCTTTCTTTATAGTCCAACTCTCACATCCATACATGACTGCTGGAAAAACTATAGCCTTGACTAGATGGGACCTTTGTTGGCAAAATAATGTCTTTCTTTGCTTTTGAATATGCTGTCTAGGTTGGTCATAACTTTCCTTCCAAGGAATAAGCGTCTTTTAGTTTCATGGCCGCACTTACCATCTACAGTGATTTTGGAGCCCCAAAAGATAAAGTCAGCCACTGTTTCCCCGTCTATTTCCCATGAAGTGATGGGATTGGATGCCAAAAGCCTAAAATGAAAGAGACTGCTTTCTAAACCCTGAAGATAGTAGAAGACCATTAGAACTGAGATGGTTGAGAATCCAGGGAGTAATTGAAAATAGCACCAACATTTTATTCCTTAATTACGTAATTAGGTGAATGTGACACTATTACCTGAGGTTGGAACTTAGAAGTAAAAGCATTTTGAGGAAACACAAGAAGTTCTGCTTTGGAAAGGCTGATTTTTTTTTTTTTTTTTGGATGTCTCTGGTACATCTTTATTGACATGTCCAATAGACATTTGAAGTATGAATTAAGAATGTAGTGGAAATGTTAGGATTCTATTGGAATTTTTACTTTGATACGATAGATGAGCTGTGGGAAGGAACATATACAGAAGAAGTAGCGATCTGAGGAAGACATGCTAGCAAAGGGATAGCATTGAGAGATAAAATGGGAGAATGAGAAGACTGAAATCACAGAAACATAGAAGCTTCTCTTCTGTCAACATTTTACCTATTTGCTGAGATCCATCTTCCAGATATTATTGTTTGCCAAGTCCCCTCTCCATTTTGGTCATGTTCTAATAGTACTTCTATAGCAGTTTCTTCTTCTTCTGGTCTAGCATTTAACACACTGCCATATTGTCTTTAATTGTTTATATGTCTGTTTCTCTATCAAGTTTTTATGTTCCTTGCAGGCAAGAATTAGATCTTACTCACCATTGTGTTTCCTGTGTATGGCTTAATTCTTAATAACAGTTCTAAAATTGACTGAAGTAGATTATCAGAAGCTTCTAAGGGGTAGGATAAGAAAAGAACCGAGAAGAGGCCATTAGATTTCCCTTAGCACAGGGAAAGTGTTCTGCCCGGAATGGTGAAGAGTGAATGCAGGCTTCTCTGGTCTTCCTTTTCTCAAGTCTGTCTTGCCCTTTCTTACGTTCCCTCCCTCATTCCCTAGTTCTCTCATCTTTTGTTCCTTTGATCATATTGTTTCACCTTGATAGAACAGCATTTCTTCATGGTACTTGTGAGAATGCCTCTGATCTAGCTCATATTCCCTTTTCAGTGAAACTGAATGAATGGTTTTTATCATTTTCTAGTTTTTTGTCATTGAAATTCTCTAATATTCAGGTTGATTATGTCTGTAATGCAGTTTTGTTTAGCATTCAATTTCTGTTTGAATTGAACCTCACTTTTTTTTTCTGTTTAAAAATATATCTTATTTTTCAATTTAAAACTTTTTAAGGTACTATAAATATTTACCTCAAATTTGGAGGTTACTTATCATGTAATTGATCCATGTTGTGGTCCTTTACCTATTATACCTTCAATAAATGAAAGTGTCTTCTTTCTGTCCCGAAGATTGAATTTTCATAGAGGCTCTATAAAATATCAGGGTTTTTACAATTTTTAAATATATACTATTATTTCAGTATCTTCCACATAAGAGCTAACTTAAGTGGGAAAAGTTGGTTGGATTAAACAAAAGACCCTTTTTCTTTTCAGATTGCTGCAATTCTCCGGAAACGAAAATTAGACTATTATTTACACAAACTACTCCCTGAGATCCTCCAGTCTGCTTCATTTCTGACTGCTAATGGGGCCTTATTTATGGCTTTCTTTTGCATTTTAAGGTTGGTACTCATAATAACCACTGGAGATTAATGCAAATTTCCTTTATTGAAATTGAAACAAACAGTTGTTTATATAAATGTTGTGCAGGTTACTCCTTGTTTATTTTTTTTTCTCTGGGACATGGCCTTTATTTATCTCAAAGAAGCTTGCAAAACCAGGAATTGTGGCCTTCTTGGCCTAAGGTGTGATATAAACTTCAAATCATTGCTGGGATTATGTAACAAAAGTGCTTTAATACATCATATATTTTCTGGGGCCCACTATATTTACTGAGTTGTTAATGAGGATTTCTTAACTTTTCAGTTTTGTAGATTTGAAATTCAAAGCAACTGTCCATGATGTAGCTTAGGTCCATATGTAGTGAGTGCACTTCAAAAGGACCATAAGATGCTTGTGTTTATCTACGAAACTTCTGGCATATCCTAATGATGAAACTTTCGGTTGTGATTCAGTGCATTATCTGTGTCACGTGCTTCATGCTATATATATGCAGTTAGAATTCAGCTTTTGGTGTTGTGATGTACCTAACATATTTAGTAGATGCTTACTTTTTATCTTTCAGACAACCCAAACTAGTTATTTAATTTGTCAAGTTGAAATACTTCACATTCTGTTAATATTCTGTTACCCACTTAGTATTGCCCAAAGTAATTTTGCAGGTAGAAATATAATTTCCAGGTGTCTTTCATAGATTCTTTTTCCTTAAGAATGATAACATTTATAAACTTTTAAATTGTGCAGGAAATAATTGATATAATTTATACTATTGAGTAAATCATTCCTTTAAATTGACCTGAATAATTTGTGCAAGAAACTCTTTATCACATAGTCTCTGGAAAGTTTCTAATACTTGTTAAAACTGTAAAAATAGAGTTGTAGGATAATTAGATTGAATAATAATAATAAATTGTTCTTGAAGCTTATTTATGTTATGTGAACCCTTTGGTTAAGTTGTGAAAACATTAAACACTAATTATAAGGTAACACCTATGTTCCTCCTATGCCTGAGTCACTGAGTTATTTTCCTTTAATTCTTACACTCGATAATTTAGTAAGTCATTTATGGATTTTATTAGAGAGAGAACCACCTCCAGTTTTCTCAGGCAGAAAGTTTCTGATGCCCATTGCAGAAATATCCATGTTATTTGTAGATTTTCTAATTTTTTAAAGCTAAGCTTCAGTTGAAAAGATAATTTTTTCTGTGATTCTTGGTCCTTATCTGTATGTATATAGTGAATATTTTTTCCTATAATACATCATTTAGCAGTTGAGCACCTTTGTTCAGATACTTTCTTATTATATTTTTGTTTCTCCCCTTCTTAGGAATATATAATCTTTGAAAGGAAAAAAGAATTTCCTAATATCTCCAGACTTCTTTTTATTTTCTCTTTGAAAACCCAAGAAGTTAATGGCCATTTGTAGTGAGACACCATAGTGAGACACTTTGCAGATTCTTTCTTTCAAATGATGTATTCTAGTAAAAGAGAAGCTTTATATACATTATAACTAAAAGATATGAAACATTTTAGTAAGTAATGTAAGAAAAACTTATCCAGGGTTGTAGAAGCAAAAGAGAGACATTTGTTGACTATTTATCATGTGTTAAAAAATAGAAGTAGTACAAAAAAAAAGATATATAATGAACTTATATGCAAAACAGAAAGAGACCCGCAGACATAGAACTAACAAATTTATGATAGAGGAAAGGTGAGGGGTAAATTGGGACTATGGGATTAGCATATACACACTACTTTATATAAGATAGGTAACCAACAAGGACCTACTGTGGTAGCACAGGGAACTCTATTTGATATTTTGTATTAGTAATAACCTATAAGGGAAAAGAATCTGAAAAAATATATATATGACTGAATCACTTTGCTATACAAATGAAATGAACACGTTATGGTAAATCAATTATATATCAATAAAAGCTGAAAAAATTGTAGTAGTGATAATAAAACAATAACATTTTCTGAGTGTTTCATTTGTGCCATGCATGGTACTGGGAAGTATCTCATGTAGCCACCATAGCAGTTATGTGTGAGATAGGTAATATATTTATTCCCATTCGATAGATGAGGAAACTGAGAACCAAGGGTTTGCAGAGTAAACAGTATTGGGTCCAGGGTCTGAATGAATATTGGATCTGAATGAATATAACAGATTAAATGACTGCAAGGAGAGATACCTATTGGTTTGCTGTTGTAGTAGCCTGAAGAAGAGATGGTGAGGGACTTAACTGAGGCAAAGGCAGTAGGTTGGAGAGGAATTTGAGAGATAAATTGTATATGGACGTACTTAAGTGGATGATTTCATGTATGGAAGACAGAGAAGCCAAGGATGTCTCCAAATGCCACACGTAGATGAATAAGTGGTTGTTGATGTCATTAACCTAGGAACAGATGAGGAAGAGCAAGTTCATGGGGCCTGGGGAGAAGAAGAATGAGCTTGGCTCTGGCCATGTAGAATTTGATTTGCTGTGGGACGCCTAGGCAGAGGGTGAACTGAGAAGGGGAACTTCTGTGTGCAATGACTGCGGTGACCAACACGAAATTTTATTTAATCCTTCCAAATTTCAATTTCAGGAAGATACTTGGAAAATTCTACTTATGGAGTCCTGGCTTTGGTGCCGCTTTGCCAGCATCTTATGTGGCCATTCTAGTTGAGAGAAAAAGCAGGTAAAATTTTGCATATCTACATATTTAGTAGAACCATACGCACCCAAATTAGAGTTTTGTTTTTCGTTTTTGTGTAGTGTTTATTGTGGTCCAGGGAGGAGAAATATCTCCACATATATTCTTCAATCTTGCAAGTGTTTGATGGAAAATTTAATTTTATACTTATTTATGTTTTTAAGCATATGAAAAAGAAGATTGATATTATACAGTAATGATACCCATTAGTCTGTGTTTACTAAAAATCTAGAGAGTCCTCTGATGTGCCGAACTAAAGCATGACATGCATAAATTCCAGTTAAATATCTTTTCTGTAACCACAATGCCATTATCACACCTAAGAAAGTAAACAATAATTTTCTTTATTCATCTGTGTTTGTAATTTGCTTTAGACCCATTACCTCTGTTAAATCAGTTATTATTTTTAAGATATCTTCTCATTTAAAAAAACATTTTGTTATCAATTTGAAAATGTTCCATGTGGAATAATAAGGTTTCTGCAAAATACTACAAATGTTATGTAAGTTTTTCAGTCAAGTAAACTGTTGAAGTTAAACATTTGGCATAAAATAATTTTTGCCATCTCAAGAATATTTATTTTTACTGCTGAGACCTGCTTTGATTCCACCTTTATCCCAGATAATCAAGATAGTATCATGTGTTAATCAAGATGGGGTCATCTTTCAGCTGATGAAGATGTTTGTTATAATCATCAATCCTCTAGTAAGAATATAGATAGATCTTGTTATATAACTAAATATTTACCTAAACTACCTGTTATTTTTAAGTCACTAAGTTGTGTCTGACTCTTTGCGACCCTCTGAACTGTAGCCCGCCAGGCTCCTCTGTCCATGGGATTTCCCAGGCAAGGATACTGGAGTGGGTTGCCATTTCCTTCTCCAGGGGATCTTTTTGACCCAGAGATTGAACCCAAGTTTCCTGTGTTGGCATGTGGATTATTTTACCACTGAGCCAGCAGGCAAGCCCTAAACTACCTGAGGCCATTTTGATGCATTTTTGTAAATGTAACAATATCTAACTTTTTGTGATTCTCTGTTTGATCATGCTTTTGGACTAGTAAAATTACTAAAATCAAAGGGTGTTATGACCCCAGCAAAATCAAGTCAGTAGTGCTAGGAACATGAGCTTCCCTGGTGGCTCAGTGGTAAAGAATTCTCCTGCAAGCGTGAGATGCTGTGACATGGGTTTGATCCCTGGGTAGGGAAGATGCCCTGGAGGAGGAAATGGCAACCTGCTCCAGTAACCTTGCCTAGGAAATCCCATGGACNCCTGAGGCCATTTTGATGCATTTTTGTAAATGTAACAATATCTAACTTTTTGTGATTCTCTGTTTGATCATGCTTTTGGACTAGTAAAATTACTAAAATCAAAGGGTGTTATGACCCCAGCAAAATCAAGTCAGTAGTGCTAGGAACATGAGCTTCCCTGGTGGCTCAGTGGTAAAGAATTCTCCTGCAAGCGTGAGATGCTGTGACATGGGTTTGATCCCTGGGTTGGGAAGATGCCCTGGAGGAGGAAATGGCAACCTGCTCCAGTAACCTTGCCTAGGAAATCCCATGGACAGAGGAGCCTGGTGGGCTGCAATCCATGGGGTCACAAAAGAGTCAGACACGACTAAGAGACTAAACAAAAACATTGCCCAGGAATATAGGTTACCCCACCCAAGAGGAGAGTACAGAGTAGTCACTAAATAAGTGTGGATACTGGACCTATATTATCTGACTTGGGAGACTAGCTCTGCCACTTATTGTGTGACTTCTATGGCTTATTTCTTATCTGAAAAATGGAGGTAGTGATTAAGTACTCATATAGTTGTTCAGAGAATTAAATGAGTTAGTTATGTAAAAAGTGCTTAGAAGAGTGTCTGACACATGGTAACTGTGTTGTGTTAAGTATTTTTATTGTTTTCTCCTCCTTAAGTAACAAGAGTATTTTTCCGGTGATTGTAACTTCTTGATCAGTTTATAAATACGAATATCGGTTTTTGGAAATATGATTTCAAAGTATGTTACTCCTGTATGAAACTTTAAAGATGCTTTAGACCAAGTTTGCTTTGATTTATTTTTTAGCGCTTGAACAATAAGGTGGCATTTTTGAAGTTATTTGCCTGCATTTCAACAGAAAATGTTGAAATGAATACCTGTATAATCACCACCTAGAGTCAACCACAGTTAACATTTTACCATTTTTACCTTATGTGATTTTAAATCTGTGTATGTGGTATTAAGTGTGTGTGTATGAACCACATAAAAGTATGTTGTTGCCATCATGATATTTTCACTCCGAAATATGTTATCGTCATGCATATTCTAAAATAAGAATACTTTCCTACATAATTCTAGCACTGTTACCACACAAAAGAAAATTAGCAGTTATTCCCAACTACTGTCTTGTCCATACTGTCCTAAAATACTTCATAGCTGGTTTTTTTGAACTGAAATCTAGTCAAAGTTGATGTATGGTGTTCTGTTTCTTTATTTTCTCTTGATCTAGGTTAATCATCCATCCCACTTTTATCCTCCATGGCAGTGACTTATTGATAGGACCAGGCCAGTTATCTTGTTGTGTGTAAAATCATTTCTGATTTTGTCAGAAATTTTTCCTCACAGAATTGTTTAAATGGTATTTCCTGTGAACTTGAAGTTCAGTCGAAATCTTTGATTAGATTCGAATTAAATATTCTTGGTAAGAGTTTACTTCATAGATGATGCTGGTGCTATCAGGAGGCCCAAACTTCTGAGTAGTTCTAGGTTTGAATATGTGATTAAAGAGATAATCACCAGATCTTTCCAATGAATTGTTATTGATGATGAATTATTTAGTTATTCTAAATAAAAGCCATTATAAGATATATGACTTGTAAATACTTTCTCCCATTCAGTGCTTGTTTTTTATATCGTTGATCATGTCATTTGAAGAACATACATTTTACATTTTGAGGAAGTGCAATTTATATATTTTATTCTATTCTTGTATTTTCGTGTCATATTTAAGAAGCCCATTATCAAATCTAAGGTCACAAAGATTGTCTCTATGTTTTCTTTTAAGAGTTTTATAGTTTTAATTTTCATATTTCAGTCTTTAACCCATTTTAAGTTAATTTTTGTCTGTGATGTGAGGTAGGGACATACTATATTTTTAGTGTCATTTTTCACGTTTGTTGCTATACATAGAAGTGTATTGAGTTTTTGAATGTGATCTTGATTCCTGGGTTCTTGCGGAATTTACTTGTTAGTTCTAAGTTTTTCTGCATATTCCTTGAGATTTTTTGCATTGAAAATAACGCTGTTGCAAATAGGGACAATTTTATTCTTTCCTTTCCAGTCTGTATATCTTTTATTTCTTTTTATTGTGTTGGTATATCCTTCCCTTGTTCCTGACCTTAGGGGAAGGAATTCAGTCTTTCACCTTTACGTATGGTGTTACCTGTAGGGTGTTTTTTTAAGATACTGTTTATCAAGTTTAGGGAGTTCAGATGTATTCCTAGTTTTGTGAGAGCCTTGATCATGAATGGGTATAGCATTTTGTCAAATGTCTTTCCTGGATCCATTGATATGATCATGAGGGGTTTTGTGCTTTATTTTAGCCTGTTTCTAGCATTTTAAGAATATCAACGAGGTCAAATCGATACAGTATATCATATCTAGGATGGGTTTTCAGTCCTGGCACTATTGACTTGTTTTGGGCCAGATAATTCTGCGTTTGGGAGAGGACTGTTCTGTTTATTGTATTCATACATACCATTAGCACTCCCTTCCCCTCCCCACCAAATTGGGACAACAAATAATGTTTCCGTAGGAAACATGTCCCCATGGGATCAGTTCAGTTCAGTTGCTTAGTCGTGTCCGACTCTTTGTGACCCCATGGACTGCAGCACGCCAGGCCTCCCTGTCCATCACCAGCTCCNAGTCCAAATCTAAATTTACATTAGGGTTCTTGATTTTGTACGTTTATGGGTTTGGACAAATGTATAAGGACACATGTAGACCATTATAGTATCTTGCAGTGGAGAAGGCAATGGCACCCCACTCCAGTACTCTTGCCTGGAAAATCCCATGGACGGAGGAGCCTGGTGGGCTGCAGTCCATGGGGTCGCTGAGGGTCGGACACGACTGAGTGACTTCACTTTCACTTTTCACTTTCATGCATTGGAGAAGGAAATGGCAACCCACTCCAGTGTTCTTGCCTGGAGAATCCTAGTGACGGGGAAGTCTGGTGGTCTGCCATCTATGGGGTCGCACAGAGTCGGACACGACTGAAGCGACTTAGCAGCAGCAGCAGCAGCAGTATCTTGCAGAGGAATTTCACTGTCTTAAAAATCCTCTGTGCTTGCTTATTAATCCCTCTCTCCCCTTAACCCCTAGTAACCACTAATTTTTAGGCTATGTCCATAGTTTTATCTTTTCTAGAATGTTCTATAGTTGGAATCATACAGTATGTTGTCTTTTCAGATTAACATCTTTTACTTAGCGATATGCAGTTAAGTTTCCTCCATGTCTTTTCATGGCTTGATGGGTCATTTCTTTTTGGAACTGAATAATATTACGTGGTCTGGATGTACCAATTTATTTATCCATTGACCTACTGACAGACATCTTGATGGCTTCCAAGTTTTGGTAATTATGGATAAAGCTGCTGTAAACCTTTAGGTGCAGGTTTTTATGTAGACAAAAATTTTCAGCTCCTTTGTATGATTATTAAGGGTTGTGATTGCTGGATCATATACTAAGAGTTTGTTTAATTTTGTATGAAACTGCCTACTGTTTTCCAAAGGGTCTGGGCCATTTTGTATCCTCACTATTCCTGTTGTTCCATGTCTTCACCAGCATTTAGTATTATCTGAATTTTGGCCTTCCTAATGTGTGTGTGGTAGTATCTCATTGTTGTTTTAATTTGCATTTCCTTGATGATATATGTATGTTATGAGACATTTCTTCATGCTTATTTACTTTAATCTCTATGTATATAATATTTAAAGTAGGTTTCTTGTATTTGACATATAATTGGCTTATGTTTTAGATCAGCTTTGACAATCTGCCTTTAACTGTCATTCAGAGTAATTGGTGCAGTGATAAAGAATCCACCTGCCAATGTGGGAGACCCAAGAGATGTGGGTTGGATCCCTAGGTCAGGAAGATCCCCTGGAGTATGAAATGGCAACCCACTCCAGTATTCTTGCCTGGAAGATTCCATGGACAGAGGAGACAGGCAGGCTATAGTCTGGGGTTGCAGAGTCAGACATGACTGAGCAAGCACATAGCTAGCAAAGTGGTTATTGATATAGTTGGATTGATTTCTACCATATTTGTTACTGTTTTTTCTTTGTTGCCTTTGTTCTTTGTTCTGATTTTTATCTTTTAGTCTTATTCTGCCTTTTGTGGCTTTAGTTGAATGTTTCACGTGTTGGATTGGCAAAAACGTTCATTCAGGTTTTTCTATAAGATGTGATAGTCAAGCTCCTGGAGGTAAGACTCACAAAAGTGTGGGCCCCTCTTAAGACCAAAACCTGTGGAATTTTTAACTCCCAGACTGTGCCTCCCTCTGTTTATCCTAACTCCCACACTGAACCCCCTGCTAAATATCAGTTACAGTGCAGATTTTCCTCTCCTGACTCATTCCCTCAGAAGTTTCAGCTTGTGAGTTTGTGCTCTCTTAGGGTCTTATTCTCCTTATCTGCTTGCAGTTTCTGCAGTTTAGGGGGCAGCAGTTTGCAGTGTGACCTTACTTCTCTTGTGGAAGTTGACTTTTCAGTTAGTTCAGCTTTTTACTTGGTTTTAGGACCAAGTGATCACTTTCAAGTTCCTTACATATAAACTGGAAACTGGAAGAAGAATTTTATTTTAAGAATTTCATTTTTATGTGTTTATTTCTTTTTAAATTTTTCCAAAAAGTCACTCTTTTTTTTGAAGAGTAACATTTATTTAAATACCGTGATAGTACCAAAATAAAATTGTGTTATTGATATTAAAAGCTATAACTCCTTAAGACATAAAAAGGTTTCCTGGAAGTAGTTTATTTCCTATTCTCCTTTTACTTTTGATAGTAAACTGTTTTTCAAGTTTTCTGTTTTTATTTATTTAAGTGAGCTATTGTATTAGTATTTTATTCACAGATACTAGGGATTCATAGAAAATGTGTCCTAAGGTATGACTTGTTCTGAATATTAGTTGGAGTGGATTTACTCTGTTTGAGACCTGATTAGATTTTTGAGGCTTCCCTGGTGGCTCAGATGGTAAAGCGTCTGCTTGTGATGCAGGAGACCTGGGTTCAATCCCTGGATCGGAAAGATCCCCTGGAGAAGGAAATGGCAGCCCACTGTAGTACTCTTGCCTGAAAAATTGCATGGAGGGAGGAGCCTGGTAGCCTACAGTCCCTGGGGTCGCAAAGAGTCAGACATGACTGAGCGACTTCTCTCTCTCTCTCTAGAATTTTAACTTCTTTATGAGTGTTATCCCATGGTTTCTGAAGAAAAAAAATGATCCTTATCTTGATGTGATTGTTTAGTAGTTGAACTTTTTGTGACAGGTGTTGATTTAGTTTTGTTCTTTATTAGATGATGCAATTAAAAACCTGGAAATAGCTCTAAGTTTTTTTTTTTCTTTTTTTAAGCGTTGTGTGTTTATATGTACAGCAAGCACGAATGGTTTGGGGTCTGACTAAAAACTTTAAAATTAAATTTTATAGTATTGGTCAGAAGCTAGTGACTTTTTAAAATGCAGGTTTAAAAAACTTTTTTGCCTTTAACAATAAAACATAGAGAAGCAAATCTTTTAGCTTTGTTTCTTTATAAGTTGTTATATAGTGTATCTTACTTTAAGAAAGTCTAGTCTCTGTTTATCTGAAATTATGCAAAAGATAACAAGTGGTCTTACTTGCTTTGAAAACATTTTTTATTTAGCAACAAATTTTCTTAAGATCTCATTAAACATCAAGATACCTGATACTCAGATTACTGAGTAGAATCTGGTAGAAAGTAATCTACCAGAGTTTTTAAAACTAAGATACACTATAAAACAACTTATAAAGAAATAAAGCTAAAAGATTTGCTTTTCCATGTTTTGTATAAGTCATTTACAAAGGTTGAAGATAGGTGTATTTCAAAATTATTACATCTAGCCCCAAATGAAACATTAATATTATAGCATTTAAGGAAGAGGAATTTATAATTATGCCTTTAGTTCCCAAAGAAAGTCAATGATATGTTATTGGAGGTAGCCAGTAGGCAGCTGAAGTGTGAGTCTAGATTCAGGAAAAGCATGGTAGTTATAGAAATAGAATTGGAGGTTTCTTCCCACAGGTGATTATTGAAGCTATTGGAGATTAGAGTCTCAAAGCTCAGAATAGGAAGCCTGAGGTCAGAAGTTGGGAAATAGCAACATTTAAGGAATTAGTTTTGAACCAATTTTAAAATTAATTTATCGGTTATTAGTTCATCCTTTTAAAAGTTAATATCAGTAATATATTGGAAAGGATAGAAGAAAAAGAATGTGGAGGATTAACAGTTTTTTTCCAAATTAGCAAATCATGATAATTTAAATTTTTAAAATCTCTGAAGCTCTATTCAATAATGCAATCTTTACTAAAGTTATATGCTTTGTACTCAATTGTATAATCACTTTTTAAAAAAAAAGCATTTAATGAGGTACAAACATACAACATGGTTATATACACACACATGTGTATGATGGATATGTGTGTGTGTGTGTGTGTGTGTGTGTGTAGGTATAGATACATTAGTGAAAATCTATCTATATTCATGAATATGTTTTCATCTATATTGGTTTAAATTTATTTCCTCACAACTTTTTTCTCCCTCTCTCCTACTCATTTATCCTTTTATTCATCCATCCACCCATCCATCCATCCACCACCATCCATCCATCCATCTGTCCATCTTTCTCAGTCTCCTTCCATCTACAGAATTAAACATGCTTTGCCAACTAGTTTCTAACACCTTGTAAGAGGGCAGCTTACTTAAATCTTAATCGCATCACTATGGGGTTCTGCGAAAGCTTTGAAGTTGTTTCCAGGGTTGCTTAAAAAATTTGTGCCACAAAGAACTGTGATCTTAGTAACTCAGCAGGAAGCTTTGGTAACATCTAGTTTATCCCTAGGTGGGCTGTTAAGAACTAGTCTTCTCTTTCTTTTTCTAGGAAGTGCTTTGTTTGTGGTTCAGAAAGGAGTTGTTCTGATGGATTTTGTTTTGTAGAGTTGTTGTGGATTTGCTTTGATATTTAGTATTAGTTTAGATAAGTTAAAACTGCAGGGTGCTCAAACAAGGACAAGGATTAAAGTATCAAAAATTGGGTATTTATTCTGAGCATATTCATGGTTTAAGTTGTTAAATTACACTGTTGTAATTATGAAACTCCTAAGCAAAAGGAATCAACTATGTACTCTGTGGGTAAAAGAATACCTATAAACTGGCTTATAAAGTCTTGATATCTTCAGGTTTCAGTGTCTTGTTCACAGGAAGAAAATGAGATTACCTGGCAGTCTTCTGAAAAGCTTACCTCTCTATTATCCACTGTATACCATAGAATATAATTATGGAGCCTTTCTCTAGTCTAGAAGTTTGTCTTACCCATTCCTGTACCTTAAAGAAGTATTTTATACTGTTCTGAAATATTTTGACAAATGAAATTCTATTTTATTTTGAAAGACTTTCTGAAATGATTAAATATCTTGGTAAACTTAGTGTTTAGGAACATTCACTTTGTTTTTCTTTAATCTCTAATTTCTCCTTATCCATTGAACACAGACATATTTTATACATATATATAAAAGTTATACTATTCCTACTGTATTCTCTAGTGACCTTAGTTATGAAATGTGTTACATACAGTGTCATTCAGAAGTTTGAGAAAGTTAACTAAAGAATATTTACAGTAAAGTTTCCAGAAAATAAAAAGCGTTATTGTCCATCTAATTAGACAAAATAATGTCATTAGAAGATAATCCTTGAAATTTCAGTAGAATGTGAGGATACTTTTTATTCTACTGAGATGTTAGGAAAATTTAATTATTTTAATATTTCCCCATAAGGAATAGTGATACTCTGATTGCACAGTTCTTACAACAGTGGTTCTTAATACTTTTTTAGATAGTACCCCTTGATGTACATACCCACTTACATTTTTAATGGAAGTTTAAAAGATTCTCCTCCTTTCCCCATCCAAAAAAAAAATAGCTTATCTGTGGTTGAAAGAAATACTTGACTAACTTTAGACTGCTTATTCACCAGTCTTCTAATCTAGTGATTAGATTAGAAGAATGGAAGTATTTGTATCAGAGCCTCCTGTGAAGTTTAAAAAGTTATTGTCTTCCTTGGCCCCATCCCTTCCTCTAGGCCCACTTTTTTTCTAATTGACATCTCCCCCTTCCCCGCCACTGTTATAGCAGTGTTTTAATGTGCAACTTGGTTTCCAGAGAGAATTTACTCACTAGGAAGGGAGTGACTTGTTTGTCTTCAGACTTAGGCTAGATACAGTCAAGTGGTAAATAATAAAATGGTACTTAATCAACTTATCCATTTCCTGTAATACTGACCATCTCTGGAGAAGTGATAAAATAAATTACTGTTCTGATATTATAATCTGCCAAATAAAATACCGTCCCCTCATTCTTGAGGCTGTTAGCTTTGGGTTGGAATTCAGATAAAGCTGAGGAGGAGGTGATCTTCCTCATTATTTGGAAATGGTGAATTGAAACTTGGGGCTTCCCAGGTGGCTCAGTGGGTAAAGAATCCACCTGCCAATGCAGGAGATGTGGGTTGGATCTCTGGATCGGGAAGATCCCCTGGAGAAGGAAATGGCAAACGATACAGTATCCTTGCCTGGGAAATCTCACGGACAGAGGCCTGGTTGGCTACAGTTTATGGGTTGCAAAGTGTTGGACATGACTGAGCAACTGAACAACAATAACACGTTGAAGCTTGAGACTATAATAGTCTAATACTATTAGTACTAGAATAGTACTACAACTAATAATAATTATAATTATTATATATATTATATATAATAATAATAATTAATAGTACTACTACTAATAGTAGTACTTTAGTAGCAGTACATCCTTGGCTTTTTACTGATAGTTGGACACGACTGAGCAACTTCACTTTCACTTTTCACTTTCATGCACTGGAGAAGGAAATGGCAACCCACTCCAGTGTTCTTGCTTGGAGAATCCCAGAGATGGGGGGCCCTGGTGGGCTGCCGTCTCTGGGGTCCCACAGAGTTGGACACAACTGAAGCAACTTAGCAGCAGCAGCAGACTGTGTCAAGACGTTGTTTATCCTCATTGCACAGAAGCCTGTTAGGATACTATATTAGACAAATCAGTAAATTTTAGAATTGAAAGATAACTTAGTAAAGATTTCCTACTGTAGAAAGAGTACCTTGGAAAGAATGTGAAACTTGAGTCAGAACTTGCTTTTTTGCTGCCTTCATATTTTTAAATAAACCACTTCTCTGATTCTTGGTTTTTAATAGAGTGAGGACGATAGGTCTGCTTTATACTTTGTATAACTACTGAGAGTATAAAATCTGATTTCAAAATATTAATTATACTGTGTAAATTATTAAATTTGATACAAATAGATCAAGTTTTTGCTTGCTAATAAATTAGTGTCTTTAGTCAGTCATCCCTCTGTCTAGTGGCTATCTTTTGTGATTATATTTCTACAGTATATGTCTATGATGTATTCCTTCTTGTAAGACTGGATTCATGGTAACACTTTGCTTAGTAATTCTACCATTTGTTTAGTGTCTGTTAGATGCTAGGTACTATTGCAGGTCTGTGAAAATGTAATGGTTAAACAAGATCATCTTTGTTCAGTAAAGATAAACATAGATGGAAGCTAGTGATGATTCTAGAGTTGGGTTACTGTTATTTTCAGAGACAGAATGAAATTAGTGGAACAAATATTTTTGAAGATGGCATCATATATTAGTTCACTTCACTGTTGTTCAAATTCAGTTGTATCTGACTCTTTGCGACTCCATGGACTGCAGCATACCAGGCTTCTCCGTCCTTCAACATCTCCTGGAGCTTGCTCAAACTCATGTCCATCTCATCTGTGATGCCATCCAACCATCTCATCCTCTGTCATTCCCTTCTCCTCCTGTCTTCAGTCCTTCCCAGCATCAGGGTCTTCTCTAATGAATCAGCTCTTCACATCAGGTTGCCAAAGTATTGGAGTTTCAGCTTTAGCATCAGTCCTTCCAATGAACATTCAGGACTGATTTCCTTTAGGATTAACTGGTTGGATCTTCTTGCAGTCCAAGGGACTGTCAAGAGTTTTCTCCATCATAGCTCAAAAGCATCAGTTCTTCGGCGCTTAGCCTTCTATATGGTCCAACTGTCACATCCATACATGACTGCTGGAAAAACCATAGCTTTCACTAGATGGACCTTTGTTGGAAAAGTAATATCTCTGCTTTTTAATACATTGTCTAGGTTTGTCATAGCTTTTCTTTCAAGGAGCAAGTGTCTTTGAATTTCACTTCATAGTGAAATGTATTTTGGGGCACTACCACTGAAATTACAGAAATATTTTTGCTTTGGTTTTGTAATGAAGAATACTATTTTTTTTTTTTTTTGTTCATATGTCACCAGCAATTGAAAAGAACAGGTAAATCCTTGAGAAGCGTTTAGCTTTTCCATGTATGTGTGACTCTTAGATGATGATGTTACCCTG
Source organism: Neotragus moschatus (assembly GCA_006410615.1). Classification (NCBI taxonomy): domain Eukaryota; kingdom Metazoa; phylum Chordata; class Mammalia; order Artiodactyla; family Bovidae; genus Neotragus; species Neotragus moschatus. Next base: position 545,714 of record SJYA01003188.1, on the reverse strand, counting down.
ATTTTTCTTGATATATGATTTATTTAAAATAAGTACTATTGGAACATCTTTGATTTAGAGTTTGGTAGGAACTAAAGATTTGTAAGGATAAGTAAGAACAATACAACTGGTATGTATAAATCATAGACAAGAAGACTTAAAAGAAACCTTACAGAGATCATCATATCACTGATTTTGAAATTCATTTTTAGAGGAGCAGTGGAATTCTGTTGTTCTGCTAAGGACATTAGGACCTGCTAAAGAGGGACATTGCTGGGGGCATGGCCCAGTGGGTATGCCTAGGGTGCCTCCTCCTTTCAACCAGGATGGACCCAATGTTATGTTTTATATATTAGTGATAAATATAAGTTTTTTTCTTTAAATAGTTTTTATATTTAAAAATATAAGTTAGATAACTAGTTTCCTCATTTTAATGACAAAACTAGAGTACTAGAGAAAGTTAACTGGAACCTTGATTTCTTAACTTCGCTTCGACATTTTTCAATTATATCATACTGCCTCCATATGGCTTTAGTAAATTGAACATCCTGTTAAGCCATGTTAAGTGATGAACAATCAAGCTTTTGTATGACTGGATCTGACATCAAGAAGATTGATTGATGATGTTAATATCAAGATCTAGCATGATATTTAAATGAAAGTGATTAGATTTACTTTTTTATGTTACAAAGTAATTGTTTCTTTGAGTACTAAAATGTTCATTATTGAAACTCACATATATTTCTATGATTTTTAGAGCTTATTTGAGCCCTGCCCTTGAATGCTTTAAATATTAAAGACCTCTTTATTAGAGGAAAGTGTGTCATTTATGGTCTCATGTGCAGTGTAAGGTAAAGTTATAAGGGCATAAAATTTGTCCTTATCTTTGAGTTTCTAGGTGAATTCTTATTAAATAAGAGTGAATATGCATTTAGTAAAAATGTAGTTTTTCTGTAAAGCAAGTGTTTACAGATCTTTTGTTTATCCTTTGGTGTTAAAGAGTTCACTTAATACCTGACTTTTCACTTAGCAATGAAATTAAAACAAGGTAATTTAGCATGATTTGTAACAATGTCTAATGATCAGTTGCATTATGTGTAAAATGATAGAAGACCTGAATTTTTAAAAATAAATTTGCATTTAGTTAGAATTGTTATGCCCTTGACTTCTTGGCAAGATGAATTTGCTAGGATTCTTCATTAAGCTTAGAATTCTCTAACGTAAAGATAGACTAATAGCAAATTGTATCTCTCTTCCTATTAATAAATAATAAAATGTCAGTTAAAAAAATTGAGATGTAATTGATGTATATTTAACACTGTATTAGTTAATTTTGTTAGATATATGATCTTACAATAAGTCTAATTAGCAATTACTAGTCAATAGTAATTTTTTTCTTTTAAGAAATGTTAGCGCTTTGACTTGATTTTTAAAATTCTTTAAAAGACTTTGGCTGTGTTGGGTTTTTGTTATGGCATGTGGGGCTTCTCTGGTTGCAGCGTGCAGGCTTCTCTCTTGTCGCAGCGTGTGGGCTCTCTAGCTATGGTGTGTGGTCCCAGTAGTTGTGGTATATGGGCTCAGGAGTCGTGGTCTGTGGGCCTAGTTGCCCTGCAGCATGTGGGATGTTAGTTCCCTGACCAGGGATCAAACCCACATTGTCGGGATTGATAGGTGGATTCTACCAGTAGACTACTAGGGAAGTCCCAGGCAATAGTAATTTTAAAGAATTGTAATTAATGAGCATTAAACAGAATATTTAATGACTGCCAAACAGAATGACTTGTAGAATTGATTTATACAGTTAACTATTATGGTACTCAAAACTTAGTTCTGCATAATCTACCCCTTTCCCACCACTCCTGAGAAATGATTTGGTATATTTCTAAAAAATGTGATGAAGTGATTATTAAGTCAAATTTGTGCTTAGTCTCACCCTCTGTCTTCTTAAAATTACTTACAGGAGAGGGCTGCTCACAATTTATATGGCCAACTTGGTAAGTAAATATTTTTTTTTTTTGCATTTGAGGTTTTCCCATGCATTTTTTTAAAACCTTTTTTTTTTTTTTGAATAAAATTCCCTTTAAAAAAGGAAAGGTACTTAAATGTGATAATGTTGTCTGTTTTTATTTTAAAGGATAGACTTAAATGTTTAAAATAGCTTTGATGCTCTCTGGTTTATTCCTGTTACATTATATGACTGAACTGTACTTCTTTCAGAAGGAAAATAGATTCACTGCCCTGTGTTTTTCGTGATTTTTTTTTCTTTTAAGCTTAGGTCTTCATCTTTGGTAGTGTGCATACCTATATCTGTATCCTCTCTCTATGTATCTTTAATTTCATTTCATATTGTGCTTCTGTTGCTAACTTCTTACAGAAAAAATGATTTAAGGATAAGCTTTTATGATGTACAGTTTTCCTGGATTTCAAAATAGCATTGATTCTATTTTTGAATATACTGAATATATTTAATAATATGATAGTCTAGGCTTCTAAAAAATTTCTTAAGTTTTCAGAATTGAAATTAGTGTTGTCTTAAAACTCTGCTGTGGATATGTATTCAGGGTATATGATTTTCATTGTCAAGCTCATATTTTAAAAATATATGTGTATTAAAAGCTTTTAAAGTTGTTTCACAGAAATTATAGGCAACATTGAAAAATTCAGTGAAGGAAAGATAAATAATTGTTTACCTAAGGATAGGTTTTTGAGTTCTATAACAGAGGAGACTGTAGTTCAGGGTTGTATTTAGCAACTTATTTCAGTTTTAAAATATTTAATTTTTGCTCTGTGTAAGTTACTTTGCTATGTGCTAGAAGGCAAGATGAAGACAGTCTTTGTATTTATGGAGTTTGCTGTCTGGTGGAAAAGTCACAGTAGAAATAATAATGTTTGAAAAGAACTGAAAGATGAATTATAGGGTGCTATGGAAACCATAATAGGAGCACTAAACTATTCTAGGTGCTGCTTTCCTTTCTTATTTTGTAAAATAAACTTAAAAATATTACATCTGCATACCCAGAATGGATTTCAGTTTTAATCCATTGTTTTCCTTTTAGTTGTGCACATGCTTTTTTATATGACCACATGGTCATACTTTAATACCCAAATACTATCTGTATTTATACACTTTTCTTAAATTCTAAGTAAATTTCCACAAACTTTTTGTGTTGCCTGGTTTAGACTGGAAATTCCTGGAGAGAAGATATTTGATTTTGATTGATATAATCAATGTTGGAAGGTGCCCTAAAAATACTCTGTTTTTTTAAGATTAAGCTTTTTATTTTGAAATAAGGATAGATTCCTATGCAGTTGTAAGAAATAATAGATCTCATGTACTCGCTATACAGTTTCCCTTAATAGTAGTGTCTTACAAAACTATAGTAGATCAAAAGTAGGATATTTACATTGATGTTTGTTATAGTCAAGATAGAGAACATTTTCTTCATGTTGCCATTTTATAGCTACATTTATTGGGTTGGCAAAAAAGTTTGAGTTTTTCCTAAAATGTTACAGAAAAACCTGAACAAACTTTTTGGTCAACACAGTACTTAACTTACCTCTGACCTTTCTCTCCTATTGCCCAACCTCTGGCAACCACTAATTTATTCTTTATTTCTATAATTCTTTAGTTTCTATAGTCATTTCAAGAATGTTTTATAAATAGAATTATATAGTACATATTTTTTGTCATTAGCTGTTTTCACTCACCATAATTCTCTGGAGATTGATTCAAGTTGTTGGGCATGTCAGTAGTTCGTTCCTTTTTATTGCCGAGTAAGTATACCATGGTATGGATGTACTAGTTTATTTAACTGTTCACCTATCGAAGAACATCTGGCTTGCTTACAGTTTTTGGCTATTACAAATAAAGATGCTAGAAATATTCACATGCAAGTTTTTGTGTGAACAGGAGTTTTTATTTCTCTGGGATAAATGCCCTGGAATACAGTTGCCAGGTTGTATGGTTGCCGAATGGTTAGTTTTTAAAGAAACTGATAAACTGTTTCCAGAGTGGCTGTACTGTATTGTTTTGATAGCATTTGCAATCTAGAATAAAGCTTTGAATCTCTATTTCTTTCTAAATGTGAAACTTTTTGTGTGTGGGGAGTAACATTTGTCTATTAAGTAGATTTGTACTTTTTATGTCCAGATTAATAAATTTCAGTATTAGAAAGGCTTTTCAGAAAGTGAAGAATATAGATTGGTCTTTTATCTTTTATCATTCAAGATCTGTAATTGAAAAATGTAAAGAGATCAAAGCCTCACACATGGATTTTTGACTGTGTTCAAAGAAATTTGTACATGATATATTTGGGATACTAATGATAGTCTTAGTATCTTTATCTTCTTTCATCTTCATCTCCCCTTCCTCTAAATAGAGCCTTTTATTTTTACTATTGCTATGTAACTATTATTTAAGTAAGAGGGTGATTAGTGTAGAATAGGTAAGAAATATTTTCAGAGCCTGAATTTATCCTTAAGAATTAACTAAATTCTAGAACTCTATTATATTGCTCACTAGACTGAGTTGAGATTGTTGGCTGATTTTAACATCAGTGACAAAATTTCTAAATGTTGGGAGCTTTTAAGACAGTTATTTACTGTATTTAGGTATGTGTTTCTGAATTAGAAAGTAGAGAAATATATGAAGAAGAAAGTAAAAGTTTTCTGTAGTTTTACCACGTGGTAACTGCTAGCATTTAGCGTTTATTATTTTATCCCCTTCCCTTTCCTCCAGTGTCCCTACATAAATACACATAGATGCATATTCACTAATGTGCACTATATACCCAATAAAAAAGTGGGGGCATACTGTTTTGTGATGTCTTTTGTTACCATGCCATATAGTTTTGGTAGCTCATAGTATTAAGTAGCCATTCTTTGGAGAGCGTAATCATACCTTTTCACCATTACATTGAGTTGGTTTTGTACCTATACACATATACCCACTAAAATGTTGGATGACAGTAAATTACTATTTGGTTAGTATTAATGTCATTTTGTTAGTTTTGGCTGCAACAGTTATACGTTCCTTAATTATTTTGATCAGAAAATTTCAAAGACATTGCCATGCCTTTGAATGAATATCTGAGAAAAATATGGAAAACTGGCTTCATATTATCTTTATCATCTTTGTCTTTATTTTTATCAATGAACATTTATTAGGTGCAAAGCACTGTCCTGTGTATTTGGACACAAGTATAAGTCATTATGGTCTTCCCTGGTAGTTCAGTGGTGAAGAACCTGCCTGCCAATGCAGGAGATGCAGGTTCGATCCCTGGGTCAAGAAGATCCCCTGGAGAAGGAAATGGCAACCTATTCCAGTATTCTTGCCTAGAACATTCCACGAAAAGAAGAGCCTGGAGGACTATAGTCCATGGGATTGCAAAAGAGGCAGACACAATATAGTGACTAAACAAATACCAAAAAATACATAAGTCATTATTCTGTTCTTGAAAGTAGTTTAGTTGAGGCAATAAGGTTTATGTAGATCTGGATTTAAAATGTTAATGTATTGCTCTGTTTAAAATGGATAAACAATAAGGGCCTGCTGTATAACACATGGAACTCTGCTCAGTGTTATGTGGCAGCCTGGATGGGAGAGGAATTTGGGAGAGAATGGATATATGTATATGTGTGGCTGAATCCCTTCCCTGTTCACCTGAAAGTATCACATTGTTTGTTAATTGCTAGACCTCAATACAAAATAAAACATTTAAAAAATAGAATTGGTATTGACCTGTAAGCTGTAAAAAAATAATTAAAATGATAGTTTCAGTTCAGTTCAGTCGCTCGGTTGTGTCCAACTCTTTGTGACCCCGTGAATCGCAGCACACCAGGCCTCCCTGTCCAANTGTTTAAAATGGATAAACAATAAGGGCCTGCTGTATAACACATGGAACTCTGCTCAGTGTTATGTGGCAGCTTGGATGGGAGAGGAATTTGGGGGAGAATGAATATATGTATATGTGTGGCTGAATCGCTTCCCTGTTCACCTGAAAGTATCACAAAATTGTTTGTTAATTGCTAGACCTCAATACAAAATAAAACGTTTAAAGAATAGAATTGGTATTGACCTGTAAGCTGTAAAAAAAAAATTAAAATGATAGTTTCAGTTCAGTTCAGTCACTCAGTTGTGTCCAACTCTTTGTGACCCCCTGAATCGCAGCACGCAAGGCCTCCCTGTCCATCACCAACTCCCGGAGTTCACTCAGACTCACGTCCATCGAGTCAGTGATGCCATCCAGCCATCTCATCCTCTGTCGTCCCCTTCTCCTCCTGCCCCCAATCCCTCCCAGCATCAGAGTCTTTTCCAATGAGTCAACTCTTCATATGAAGTGGCCCAAGTACTGGAGCTTCAGCTTTAGCATCATTCCTTCCAAAGAAATCCCAGGGCTGATCTCCTTCAGAATGGACTGGTTGGATCTCCTTGCAGTCCAAGGGACTCTCAAGAGTCTTCTCCAACACCACAGTTCAAAAGCATCAATTTTTTGGCGCTCAGCCTTCTTCACAGTCCAACTCTCACATCCATACATGACCACAGGAAAAACCATAGGCTTGACTAGACAGACCTTAGTTGGCAAAGTAATGTCTCTGGTTTTGAATATGCTGTCTAGATTGGTGATAACTTTTCTTTCAA
>SJYA01003188.1:520932-537335 GCA_006410615.1 Neotragus moschatus | reverse complement strand
TTCTTCCAAGGAGTAAGCGTCTTTTAATTTCATGGCAATGATAGTTTATTCATCGTCAAATATGTGGTTAGGCAGTACAGTTTTAAGAACTTCAGGAAAGGGAGTTAGCTTTGCGCTGGGGAAATGAGAAAGTTTTATTTCATTTAAAAAAAAAATATTTATAGTCTGTGGATAGTCTGCCTGTCAGATCTGTAGTGGAGCTAATGGTGACCTCCACCAAGAAGACGTATGCCACACGCCTCGCCTTCCAGGTCTGCAGCAGCCAGAGCCCCTGTCCCTGAGGCAGGGCAGGTCACTGCTGACTTGTCCTCTGCAGGAGACACTCATACATTCAAAGGCAGGTCTGGCTTAATCTCTTATGGAGGTCACTACTCCATTCCCTGGGTCCTGGTAACCACAGATAGCCACAATGATGTGATCACTCACCTAGAGCCAGATATCTTGGAGTGCGAAGTCAAGTGGGTCTTAGGAAGCATCACTATGAACAAAGCTAGTGGAGGTGATGGAATTCCAGCTGAGCTATTTCAAATTCTAAAAGATGATGCTGTGAAAATGCTGCACTCAATATGCTAGCAAATTTGGAAAACTCAGCAGTGGCTACAGGACTGGAAAAAGTCAGTTTTCATTCCAATCCCAAAGAAGGGCTATGCCAAAGAATATTCAGACATTTGTTTCTTGGAAGAAAAGCTATCACCAACCTAAACAGCATATTTAAAAGCAGAGATATTACTTTGCTTACAAAGGTCCATCTAGTCAAATCTATAATTTTTCCAGCAGTCATGTATGGATGTGACTGCTGGAAAAATGTATGGAGTTGGAACATACAGAAAGCTAAGTGCTAAAGAATTAATGCTTTTGAACTGTGGTGTTGGAGAAGACTCTCGAGAATCCCTTGGACTGCAAGGAGATCAAACCAGTCAAGTGTAAACGAAATCAACCCTGAGTATTCATTGGAAGGATTGATGCTGAAACTGAAGCTCCAATACTTTGGCCACCTGATGTAAAGAGCCAGCTCATTAGAAAAGACACTCTTGCTGGGAAAGATTGAAGGCAGGAGGAGAAGGGGATAACAGAGAACAAGATGATTGGATGTCATCACCGACTCGATGGACATGTGTTTGAGCAAGCTCCAGGAGATGGTGAAGGACAGAGAAGCTTGGCATGCTTCAGTCCATGGGGTCGTAAAGAGTCGGACATGACTGAGCAACTGAACAGCGACAGCATTTTATATGTTATTTATTTGGCTGCAGAAGGTCTTTGTTGCTGCACGTGAGATCTAGTTCTCCAACTAGGGTTTGAACCCGAGCACCCTGTATGTGGAGCCTGGAGTCCTAGCCACTGGACCCCCAGGAAAGTCCCTGAGAAGGTTCTTTGAATTGCATTGGACCTGAATATTGAAGAAAGGCGAGAAATTGGAGGTAGCTCTATCTTCAAGACTTGTCTCTGGTGATCATAAGACAAAGTTCTTGCCTTTCCAATGATTGCTAAGTTGAGGCCAAAATTTAGGGGAAAAAAAAAGAATAAGTAACATTTGTTGAGTTTCTGCTCTGTTAGACATAATTGGTAAAATTGGAGTTACCAAAATAAACAAGGTATAGTTCCTGATTCTGAGGATCTTATACTTTACTAGGGGAGAGAGAGAGAGATGTAAAACCTCATCTCTGTTTTTTAACATTGCTAGTTGTCTCAAAGCAGAAAACAGTACAGTGTTTAAACTGCGTAGTTGTGAATATAAATCTTGCTAGTTGTGCTTGTCAACTGCGCTATATTACATATTGTAGGGAGTGGGTGAGGAACTATATATTCTAAATAAGGGACATCCCTATTGATGCTTTTGCTTTTATGAGAAGATATTCTCTTGGGCTATTCTTATTATTCATAATATCTGTAAGTAAGACTGGATAATTCTCAGTTATTAAACCTAAGTGATTTGTAGCCTTAGCTATAAATGTCATAAATTATAATTTAACTAACAGTTTTAAAAATTATGAAGTCTTACAGTTTAATACAGTTTAATGAATACCCATGTGAAAGTCTTTAAGTTCTATGTTAGCAAATTTTGGAAAGAAAAATGTAAAATTTTAAAAATTGTATAGTTTTTTTCCCCAAGTTTTTAGAGTCAATAGAGAATTAATTGTTAAAGGGCAAAATGTAGAGAAGATACACAAAAAAGAACTAAATATATTCTCTGGCTTTTGCCCAGGATATGTCTGTAAGATGATGGAAGTATTTTTGTGAAGGTAATATGCCAGAACCAATTACCTACAAGAACACCAGCTGCTAGGATTCAACTTTGCCACAGTCTGATTTAATAGAAAATGTATAAAAGTTAGCATTTACATGAGTCACTTTTATTTAGTTGGTTGTGACGGTGACTGAGGATTCCAGTTTTTCAAAACTTATAATTTGCTGCTAACAATTATTTAGGGTGTGATGTCAAGTGTAGTTCATTTCTGTTTAGTTTAAATATAATTTGTGACATTTACCAATCTTTCTATGTAAGTCTTTTGAAAACTTCTTTCTGCAATTTCCTTTATGCCACCAAGCATTCAACAATGCATACATTTTAAAACTGTAAACATATATCTACAGGCTTGTCTCTAGCACTTGTTTCTTAATTTTAAACATGCAGTGTCTTTGATTAAAACATCTGTATTTGATTTTTCAAACATATGGTTTGAAAATGTTGACTCATATGTTTTCTTGTAAGGCTACTTCAATTTAATTAGATTCAGCAGGTATTTATTATGTATCAGCTATGCTAGGCACGTGAGGATACAAAAGAAATACAAAGTGGATTGTAAACTAGTTGGAGAAATTTGATAGATGAACTTGAAAAAAAAGTAAACTGAAAGTATTAAATTCAAAAAGCAATTATAAATACTTTTTCAAATTGCTCCCTTAAGCCTTCCTTTTGCATCAAAAGACATCAACCATCCATCTAGTTGCTCAGGCCAGAAACTTTGGCGTTTGAACTCTTTTCTTCATCTTATACTCTTGGTCCAGTCCGTTGCAAAGTCTTATTCTCCGTGGAAAATGTACCCTGCATCTTATAGTGACTCATTACCAACACAGTTATAACTAGAGTCTGAGCCTAAAATCTCTCACCTCAGCTGCCTGAATAGCCTGATTCGTTTCCATCTTCCCACTCCTGTCTTCTTATACAGTCTGTTTTCCACATAACAGTTAGAATCATTGGAAATACAAATTAGATCTTGATCTGCTTAAAATTCAGAAACAGCTTCTCTTCCCACTTCTCACTGCACCCATGTACAATACAGACACCTCACAAAGCTGGTATCTCTCTGACCTCGTCTGCTCTTCTTATTCTTTACACTGGATTGTGTTTCTCTGTAGAGCATTTGATGGGTCGCACAGAGTCAGACACGACTGAAGTGGCTTAGCAGTAGCAGTAGCAGTCCTTTATAGCTGTAGCACTTTGGGGGGACAGGGGTGGGGGCTTGGAAATCCATTTCTCTAAAATATTCTTGGCTAGCACCTTCTCCTTATATGCTTCTTAACCTATTGTTCAGAGAAGGCAATGGCAACCCACTCCAATACTCTTGCCTGGAAAATCCCATGGACGGAGGAGCCTGGTAGGCAGCAGTCCATGGGGTCGCTAGGAGACGGATACGACTGAGTGACTTCACTTTCACTTTTCACTTTCATGCATTGGAGAAGGAAATGGCAACCCACCCCAGTGTTCTTGCCTGGAGAATCCCAGGGACAGGGGAGCCTGGTGGGCTGCCGTCTATGGGGTTGCACAGAGTCAGACACGACTGAAGTGACTTAGCAGCAGCAGCAGCAGCAACCTATTGTTACATCCTAAGAGAGTCTTTACTGTTATAGTTAAAGCAGCTTCCCCTCACCTCTCTAACTTTTTTCTTTATCATGGCTCTTATAAGTAAATTAAATTTTAAAATTTAGAAACTTTCTTATTTGTTTGAGTCATTTTCCCTGCACTGTATATAAGCTGCTTACCAGCAAGAATTCTTGCTCGTTCACTGACATCCCTAGTATCCACAGTGTGTAGAATATAATATGTGCTTAATGAATAGTTACTGAATGGATGGAGATTGGGAGCAAATGCTCTAGAAAATGGCAAAGATGAGAGAGAATGACCCTTATCTTCTAAGTTGGTGAACATATTAATAATACCTATTCTTCTTCTTTCCTTCCATTAACTTTGAGGCCCAAGTTCTTTAAGCCAACCAAATGACCTCAAGGGAAGGTAAACAAAAGAGTAAGTAGATCTGTTATCAACTGATCTCCTGAGCTAGTAGATTCCTTTGTTGCTTGGTTTCTTAGGAGTACCAGAATTAGGGATGCTAGTTTTCTCTGTATTCTTACTCTGATTCTTTAAATCACATTGAGGAATGTGCTTTTGGTGCCCAGTGTAACATTTGGACCATCTTGTGCTCTTATCTTCATTTGGTAGAAGATGAGATACTTTGCTATCCAAGGTGAATAGAGTCTTAACAATTGTCATAGGCCACTTGATCACAAAGGCAGACATAGAGGAGGACTTGTGAGCCTGAAAAGGGGAATTATTAGAGACTCCCTCTTATTTTCTTTTATTGAGCAATTTAATTGCTGTTTTAGATCCTTTGGAGGAGGGCATGGTAACCCACTGCAGTATTCTTTCCTGGAGAAGCCCATGGACAGGGGAGCCTGGTGCACTCTGGTCGATAGGGTTGCAGAGTCAGCCACGACTGAAGTGACTTAGCACGCGTGCATTTGAAGATCTGTTGATGCCGTGCTTTTGAGACCTGTGTGTGTTCCTTTATGTCCTTCCCATGTATTGCTTTGACTGCCACCTAGTGTGCCAGAATGTTCACCCCTTGATCCCCTGTATGTGCCTTATAATGGCTTTATTGAGATATAAATCACATACCATAAAAGTTACCCCTTTGGAGTGATTTTTAGTACATTCACAGAATTGTGCACCATAAACACCATCTGGTTCATCTAGTGCATTTTACTTGTTCATTCTTCCAGGGATGGACATCCAAATTACTTCCCACTCCTCAGTGTCACAATCAATATGGTGATAATTATCTTTGTACACGACTGTTTTGTGAATTTCTCTGGATGTGCATGGATAAAAGCTAAGAAGGTGTATTTTAGATTCGGTACTTTCTGGCAAAAGGACAGAGTAGCTTGGAATGTGAGAAGTATCATTATTCTAGTAGTTCATTTGAACATAGATTTATTGGTTCTTTAGTAGACAGTTTTGCCTTGTGTTTCTTTGTCCTGTGTTTCTATTTGAATAATTTGATAATTCATCCTAGAGATTTTGGGGTTGGAGATTGACATCGAATCTGGTAGGTATTCTGCTCCAAGTGGCTTGAAGAACCACTACAGATCAATTAGGCCAAAGGAAAAAAGGGTGCCATTTTTCTTTAGGCGTGAGACTTCATCATAATTAGTGTTTATACACCTAGTTATACACCTAGTTATATTAGTCTTTATACACTATTTGCCTTGTGAAGGTAATATATACTTCAGTTTTCCTTGAAGGTGGTTCGTACAAAGTAAAGACTTTTTCAGACAGAGAAAACCTGAAAGAATTCATCACCAGCAGACCTGTACTAGAGGAAATGTTAAAGTTTGTCAGGAAGTTTTCAGGAAAATAATAGTAGTTGGAAATCTAGATCTACACAGAGAAATGAAGAGCACTGAAATTGGTAACTATCAATACCTTGGTAGATATAAAAGATACTTTTTTTATATATCCCCCTTTAAAAGTGTAATTGATTGCAAAAATAATAGCAGTGTAGTTTGTGAGGGTTATATGTAGATGTAGTGTTTAACAACATTGATACAGACTTCAAGAGGGAAGAAATAGAAATGTAATAACAGATTCTTATACCATATGGGACATTGTATAAATCACTTGAGGGTATGTATATTATAAACCTCAGATAACTCAAGTATATGTAACTTACAAGAAGTTACTTTAAAAGTAAAGGGACAAATAAATCTAAAATGGGTTAAAAGTAAAAGTTTTGATAAGAGGTATATGATGCTCACCCTAATTAGAAGTAAGCTAGAGTGGCTGCAATAACAGTGGCGCTAGTGGTAAAGGACCTGCTTGCCAGTGCAGGAGGCGTAAGAGACGCTAGTTTGATCCCTGGGTCAGGAGGATCCCCTAGAGAAGGGCATGGCAACCCACTCCAGTATTCCTGCATGGAGAATCCCATGGACAGAGGAGCCTGGAGGGCTAGAGTCCATGGGATTGCCAAGGGTTGGACACGACCGAAGGGACTTAGCACGTGCTCATGCATGGTAGATTTCAAAGCAGAGCATATTACCAAAGAGAAAGAGGGTAATTTCATAACAGTAAAAGGATAAATGAATTAAAAGTTTATTAAATGTTTATGCATTTAATAAGAGAGCTTCAAAATAAATAAAGCAAAAACTGACAGAACTGCCACGAGAAATAAACAACATCTTGATATAGAATGTTTAAAAGAAAATCATGAAGGATACAGAAGCCTTCAGTTCAATTCCGTTCAGTCGCTCAGTTGTGTCTGACTCTGCAACCCCATGAATCACAGCACGCCAGGCCTCCCTGTCCATCACCAACTCCTGGAGTTTACCCAAACTCATGTCCATCGAGTCAGTGATGCCATCACAGAAGCCTTGAGTAACCCTATTAACTAACCTGACATTGTCAATGTCTATAGATCATTCTATACAGCAGTATGGAGTGAAAATTATTTTCAGGTATCATCAGAATTTACCATATTCTGCAGTACAAAATGAATCTCAAATGATTCAAGTCATACAATTTATTGTTTGATGTCAGTGAAATTAAATTAGAACCAGTAACCAAAAGATATCTAGAAAATCCCCCAATATTTGAAAATATCAAAAGATATCAAAAATAAAGTAGAAAATGTTTTGAATTAAATGAAAAAACAAACATATCAAAATTGGTAAGATATTGACTGCCTACTTAGAGGGACATTTATAACACGAAATACCTGTTTAGGAAAAAGAGAGGTCTTAAGTCAGTGATTTCAGTTTCAACCTTAGGAAGCTAGAAAAAGAACAGTTAAACCCAAAGTAAGCATAAGTAAAGAAATAGTAAATATTAGAGTGGAAATAAGTGAAAAAAAAAATCAAAACCAAGCAGTCAAAATAACTTTAGCTAGTTCTTTGAGAAAATGAATAAAATTCACAAACCTTTAAGCCAGATTGATGAGGAAAAAAAGAGAAAAGATACAAATTACTAGCATCAGGAGTGAGAGAGGTTATTCCATTATAGATTGTACAGCTGATACTGAGTTGGCTGAAACGTTTCTTTGGGTTTTTCCATAGACTCTTACGGAAAAAGCCAAATGAACTTTTGAGTAGCTTGGTAATTGAATAAGTTTATGTCCATATATTTGTCAACTTAGGTGAAAAGGTTATNCCAGCATCAGGAGTGAGAGAAGTTATTCCATTATAGATTGTACAGCTGATACTGAGTTGGCTGAAACGTTTCTTTGGGTTTTTCCATAGACTCTTACGGAAAAAGCCAAATGAACTTTTGAGTAGCTTGGTAATTGAATAAGTTTATGTCCATATATTTGTCAACTTAGGTGAAAAGGTTATATTTCTTTTCTTTTTTTTTTTTTTTAATATTTCTCTAAAGATTGTTGCTGTTGTCCAGTTGTTAAATCGTGTCTGACTCTTTGGGACCCCGTGGACTGTCGCCTGCCAGGCTCCTCTGTCCTTCAGCCTCTCCTGGAGTTTGCTCAGATTCATATCCAGTAAATCAGTGATGCTCCCCGACCATCTCATTCTCTGCTCCCTCTTTCTCCTTTGTATCTCAAAAGATATAAACCACCAAAACTCACTCAAAAAGAAATATATAAACTGATCAGCCCTCTTATTTATTGAAGAAATTGGATTATTTGTAATTTAAAACCTTTTCCCAAAGAAAATTGCATGCCTGGGTAGCTTCCCTGGTGAGTTTCAGTAAATATTTAAAGAAGTCATGATACAAGTTCTGCTCATTCCACTCAAACTGCATCAGAAGTTTGAAGAGAAACAGCCACTTCAGGATCCATTCTCTGAGGCCAGAATAATTTTGATACCAAAGCAAGACAAAGACACTACAAGAAAATGGAAACCTCGGACTGAGAATCCTCATGAATTTAGACACAGTATTCTTAACAAAATTTTAGCAGATCATTCCAATAATACCATGTTCAAGTGAGGAATTTATCTTAACATTCAGAGTCAATTAACATAATGGACTTATTTACATACTTAGAAAAGTCATCTTAATAGAGTCTGAATAAACTTTTGACAAAATTTGGAAACTTTTGACAAAAAGTTCTCATAAAACTAGATCAGTGGTTTTCGGTCAGCAGGAGTGATTTCGTACCCTGGGAGTGATCGATAATGACAAGATACGAAGATAATCTTGATTCTCAGGACTGACCGCTGCTGGCACTCATCAGTTTGCATCCTGATTTACCACTTACTAGCTTTTTCTCAGTTTCTTCCTCTGTCAAATGGAATAGTTAATACTTTTTTTTGTGTGTGATTATTATGAAGATTAATTAATGTCCAAGAGGAATAAGAAGCCCTTAAATCTAACATTTCTTTACTGTGATAATTACTCTAATAAATGAGAAAAAAATACATAATTCATAGAAATATTTGTTTGCACAGAGAGTTTAAGATGTGAGTGTATCTATATCTATATATATTATGATAAAATCGGTAACTAATTACCATTATGGCTTAGGTCTGGCCTGGGAGAGTGTAACATCACCACATCTATCAGAGAAGCGTTTTAAAAATTATAGACATTGTTCCAAAGAGGAAATAATACTTGGGTTATTAACATTGCATAGTAATTTTCATAATGTGTGGTTAGTTTCCCAGAATGCTTTGCCTGAAAGCTAAACGGCAATCCACTCCAGTACTATTGCCTGGAAAATCTCATGGACAGAGGAGCCTGGTAGGCTACATACAGTCCATGGGGTTGCAAAGAGTTGGACACGACTGAGCGATTTCACTTCACTTCACTTCTGGGACCCAACCTGCCATAATCACCTTGTTTACTTGAACCTAGCTATTCACTTTTCCAGTTCTGTCTTCTTTTACTAAATCCAGACTGTGCACGTCATTATTAGTGAAGTCTGGAAACATAGTTGTTCGTAACATGGCTACAGAATGTGTGTAGATCTGCACTGGGAAGTGACAGTTCTAGCGGGGAAGAAGGCAGAAGAAATGCTTAATTTATTTTTGTCCTTCTCTCTGCTTTCCTTAGATAAGCCAAGAATTATTTATTGAGGGCATATGTGTGTGTGTGTGTGTGTTTGTGTGTGAGTGTAGGGCATGAATTTAAAGGGAAATTATGAATGAAGTTTAATTTTTGTCTTTCAGATGTTTAATATATGTTTACAGTTTCTGATTTTTTTTTTCCACTAAAACAAGCTTTTCATTCTCTGGAATTTTGTCTTCTATGTCTGTCTTTATAATTTCTTGGAGGAATAACCAGAATGTTTGTATTCAGTGAATAATACCTGCACGGTATCATGTTTATCTAATCCCTGTATAAACGCTTTTCACATACCTTTTTGCATTTAACGTACCAAAGCCATCCAGTTAAAAATAGGCATGATAGCTTTTATTACACCATTTGTAGATTATGAAAACAGTGTGGAAGGTTATGTGACTTCTAATCTCATATTGACTATATATAATAAGGTAATATTGAAACCTCAGGTTCTAACTGGGTTTATTTAGTGCTTTTTCTAGGCTACTGTATCCTACCTGAAAGGTGTTGGTTGATGACTTTTTAGAACCTAGACTTTTTAAATGAATATTAAAAATAATCCTTAAATGTGGCAACAGTTGCAGTACAGAGCATGATTGTTTCCATTTATGGTCTTTTAATTAAGGTTAAATCTGGAGGTCTGGAATGTAATGGCAGTATTTAAAAAAATTTAGCACTGCTGTGACAGCTTTAGACAGTAGCATGGGATATTAACTCAATACACTTCTGTGTTAAATCATTTTATGTCACTTTGGTCAGGAAGGTAAGCATTAATTATATTTCTAGGAGTTAAGCTATTCGAGTGTGTTATATTTTAAAGTCAAAGGAAAAATAAATTACTTATTTATATTCAGTTAGCCAACGATTTAAGCTCCGAAAAAGCTTCTTTTAGTGCTTTACTAAATTTTGTAGCTCCTTGGTTATCTGTCAGTATTCTACTGGGTTTTTATGACATTTAAGTATTTTTTTTATTTTGATATTCAAAAATATGATCTAATGTAATCTAATTAATATTTGGTAGTTTTTAAAACAGAAGCAAAGAGCTATGCCTTTTGTAGTGTGGCATTTATCATGTTTATTCTTATTGTGAGATACAAATTTAGTTACAAAGCTAAATATCACCTTTTAATCATCTATACAAAATCAGTAAAGTGTTAGTCACCCTTAAAGAAAATACAAAGGTAAAAAGTAAAAGTATACTAAATAAGTTCTTAAATACCTTAATTAAAAATAATGTATTATGTGTTAAAAATTTTTTTGGAAGACAAGATGTAGATTTTGTATCATTTGTTAAATTAAATGACTGGCATGTGATAAAAAGGGCTCTATGATTTTTTTCCTACAAGCTAATCTTGTACCATTTTAGTGATATTTCTTAGCAACTTTCATAAACATAGCATGAGATTAAACTAACAATTATTTGTATTTCTTATCAGAAATAAATACATTGTTTGAGAAATTACATTTAGATGTATCCTACAGTGTATGGGTTCTTGAATTTTTTTGCATTTTGGCATAAGATATGCTGTAATTGGTTCAGTAAAGTGAACAGTACAGTGAAGAAATTGAAGAGATACAACTGAGTTTAATATGTAGGAGAAAAATAGCTCATTTGGAATATGCTTTTAAGGTTTGCCCTTTACACCTCTAATAGCAATTAGCAAAGTAGAGAATGAAATGTCCTGACTTAACTTGTAAATATCATTTGATGAAAAATAATGGACTCTATTATTTTCATTTTACTGAAACAGTTGCAGGTAAGGACTATTCATACTAAAACTTGACCTTGTACTTGTGAAGTATTTATTGAAAGAAAAATAGAAAAAGAAAAGAGAAAGGAAAAAAAAGAAAAATAAAAAAGCATTTACTTAAAAATGTACTTGGGCTACACAGGCCTAAATTTTTCAGATCTGGCATTTATTATTTTACCTTTGCAATTATTTTGTTGTTGTTGTTAGATGTTTATTATAAATAGACATTTAATAGGATATTTTAAAGATTTAATTATATTCTGTACAATCGGCACTGGTGACAGGATCTGGTTTATTGTACTTGTTAGTGTTAAGTTGACTTTCTAGCCCTGAAACTATGGCAGCAACCTGGTGCAGGCCAAGAGATGGACGAGAACAGGGCCGTGGAGAAGGAATATGGTGTGGAGTCTGGAGACTCAAATCCTGGGATCAGTGTCCACACCAGTTAGTGTTCATATATTTTGACTCTGTGGCCCCTGGTTGTTAGTCTGGGAACCCTGAAATCTTTTCAGTATTAATTCAGTACTGTATTTTGTTACTAAGAAAGCCTTCCCAGCCACGGCTGTTTACTTACTGCTTGTATTATGATCTTGGTCAAACCGTTTACTTCTACCTCCATTTTCTCAGCTGGCATAATTGGCATCATAATAGCTCCTACTTCACAGAGTAATATTGTGAAAATTAAATATGATAGTACATATAAGACTTACTAGTAGAATAGGAAGGTCTCAATAATATTTGCTTTTATCATTGTCTTTGTCATTGTTTTGATCATGTTTGTGAAGTCTTCTAAGCATGGAAAAATGTTATCTGTGCTTCCAGGAAAGGTGTATTTTTGGAAGACTTGTATTCTATGGAGGCACAGGTTTCCTCAGTTTTAGAACAATATCTTTGTACTTTTATCTGGTCTTGTAACATTCTGATAGAGAATTCAACTATTTAGGTATCTAAAAATAATTCATTTCACTCCTCTTTTTCCTTCAAGGTATATAGAGTATTGATTAGATAAAGAAAAGTTGATGTCTATTTTTATGTGGTTTTAGTAGGTTTGAATTAGAAATGGAAATATAGTCATTGATAATACNATAATTCATTTCACTCCTCTTTTTCCTTCAAGGTATATAGAGTATTGATTAGATAAAGAAAAGTTGATGTCTATTTTTATGTGGTTTTAGTAGGTTTGAATTAGAAATGGAAATATAGTCATTGATAATACTATATGGTAGACTGTGCTGTCTTTCCTCCAGCATTTTAGAAGTGTCAACATATTATAGACATTTTTAATTGTCTCTCTTTTGCTGAGGTGAAATGTGGAAGATATAACAATTGAGAATATTTGTTACATCTGAGGAACTTGCAAGTGCTAAAATATTTTTACTCCCTTGTTTTTCTCTTTGTTATGGATATTATAAAAAGAAAAAAGTATAAAGTAATTTGTCCAGAAATTATCAGGTAGATAAGATATAGGGGTTCTCTGCTAATGTGTAAGAAAGCAAGAAAAAGGTGAACTGTTGTGAGACATCAGGGTCACGTTTTAGACTGATCAGAGACATCAATTATTCGTTAGTCTGCAACTGAAGTATAGGCTGTAATATAGGAAGATGTCATTTGTATTTCAAATTGAATGTTTTCTTAAGGTACATTCAAGTGATTTTATTCATCTTGAGAGCTGTGGTTTACCTCTACCCTACCTCATCCCAGTCTGTCTTTTAGGTAACATTGTTACAGTTGCATCTAGCTGATATTGGGAAGAAATATGTTAAATTTAGAAATACTCTTACAAAACAAAAAGAAAAAAAAGAGAAATACTCAGTCTTTTTGTGGCTGTGTGCCTTGTGGGATCTTAGTTCCATGACCAAGGATTCAGCCCAGGCTGCAGGAGTGAAAGTGTTTGAGTCCTAACCACTGAACTTCCAGGGAAGTCCCAGAAATATTCACTCTTGAATAGAATATTCATGATTCAGCCTTTTTTGGAGTTCCATTTATAAGAAAAGTTTTTTTTTTTTTTTATCACTTCAAAGTTTTCCTTTCAAAACAAAAGAAAGTCTTATGTATACAGCAGTTTTAATGTCACAAATGAAAATGAAAAAGAGCAAAGCTTGTAATATTTAAATTATTGGGCTTGTTAGTTTTGAATCAATCTCAGAAGATATTTGGGAAACTCATAGCATAGTCTTAGAAATTCATTAAATGTTAAATTGATTTATGTATAATTTGATTTATTTAATTCATTAGCAAAATTAAACACATCAGTCTATTGTTTCCTTTTCATTTTCCTGAAAATGTAGATTAAAGTAATTGTGGTTTCTTTAGTAAATCTGAAGATTACAAAGAGGTTTATAAAATCGTTTTTGGTTTTCACTTTTGAAGAAAATCAAATCAATTAAGTTTCATTCTGTTTTAAGGTTAATCAAGATTCNCAAAATTAAACACATCAGTCTATTGTTTCCTTTTCATTTTCCTGAAAATGTAGATTAAAGTAATTGTGGTTTCTTTAGTAAATCTGAAGATTACAAAGAGGTTTATAAAATCGTTTTTGGTTTTCACTTTTGAAGAAAATCAAATCAATTAAGTTTCATTCTGTTTTAAGGTTAATCAAGATTCATGTTGTTTTATAATCTTTACCCCTCATCAATTACGTATACATGCATATATATGTATATATATGTGTGTGTATGTGTGTGTATATGACCATAACTGTTAATTGATGTGTCATAACTTCCTGTGTTGACATAGTGCAATGTAAAGTCCGTATTTTCTACATCTAGAGTCAATAGAATTCATTGGGGGTAATTGTTAGCCTTTATACTTTTATTGTGCTTAAATTCAGAAAACAGTGACATTGAAAGCATATGCTTTTGTAACATATGGTTTCAATTTGCATTTTAATCAGAATATGGAAGTCATTACTCGGACATCTGAAACTGAAGTAGCAATAAAAAATTATCACTAACAAGACAGCAGACACAATTTATTTTGTGTTTATTACTGGGTGGCCTTCTTGAAACTTTCCTGAACTTAATTGAATCCAGATATTAGAAAATTGCAATTAAATTATGATATTTATTTTGGATGTGTTTCAGTTGAACTATCTTAATAGGATTGATGTAATTTATGATTAATATCTATAACATTTATATCATGTGTTCACACACAGCATATATATATATATGTACATATATAAATGTGTAGAGAAAGGATTATTTGAAAATGCTTAATGACTTAGTTGTTATTAATATCTGTAAATTGAAATGTTGGTGAAAAGAAGAATTTTAGATTTTATTCTAAATATTTTGAGTTTCTAATGGCAGAAAATGAAGAGGAACTAAAGAACGTCGTTATGAGGGTGAGGGAAGAGAGTGAAAAAGCCACCTTACAACTCAGTATTAAAAAACTAAGAAGATGGCACCCGGTCCCATCACTTCACGGCAGACAGAAGGGGAAAAGGTGTAAAGCAGTGACAGATTTCCTCTTCATGTGCTCTGAAATCACTGTGAATGGTGACCGCAACCATGAAATAAGAAGACGGTTGCTTCTTCACAGCAGAACTGTGATAAACCTAGACAGTGTTAAGAAGCAAAGACATCACTTTGCCAACAAAGGTCCATATAGTCAAGGCTATGGTCATGTAAGGATATGAGAGCTAGACAGTAAAGAAGGCAGAGTGCCAAAGAATTGATGCTTTCAAACTGTGGTACAGGAGAGGACTCTTGAGAGTCCCTTGGACAGCAGGGTCAAACCAATCAATCTTAAAAGAAATCAACCCTGAATATTCACTGGAAGGACTGATGCTGAAGCTGAAGTGCCAGTACTTTGGTCACCTGATGTGAACAGCTGATTCATTAGAAAAGTCCTTGATGCTGGGAAAGATTGAAGGTAGAAGGAAAAGAGGGCAACAGAGGATGAAATGGTTGAATGGCATCACCGATGCAATGGACATAAACTTGGACAAACTCTGGGAGATGGTGAGGGACAGAGAAGCCTGGCATGTTGCAGTCAGTGGAGTCGCAGAGTCAGACATGACTTGACGACTGAACAACAGCATTATTGCTATAATAATTTATAACAGAAGATGAAATTTCATTCATTTATAAATTTTATTTAAACTAGAATATGTAGTCACAATTGTTTAAAATGCTGTTTAATAAATTATTAAAACAATTTAACTTACAATGAGAATACTAAAATATACACCGTTCTATGATTTAGAGCTTTGTTACGTTTGTGAAATAATTTTAGTTTATGTACTCAGCAAATGCATTTTTATCCTTCACATGCTCCATACATTGAACTAAGTGTCAGAGGAAGCAATACTGAATTAAACAGGGTTCTTGTCCTTGAGAAACTGAAGGTTTAATGAAGCATAAGTACCAGCAAGTAGATATATTACAGTATCATATGGTACATATTATTTTAGCGATGTGGAGGAAAGAACAGTTGGCAGGAAAATGTAAGGAAAGGGTTTCCTGAGGAGGCTGCATGTGAAAGATGAGTAAAGAATTTCCCAGATAGGTAAACCAGGCAAAGGTAATTCTCAGGAGAGCGGTAACAATATATGCAAAAAAATTGGAGTCCTGAGCCCTCGCATAGTCAGCCATCCTTGTCAATTGATTCCTTCTTTATTCAGCTTGTACTTTACTATGCACCTATGTACAGTGTTGAGTGCGCTGTATATCATAGCATGTCATCGTGAGCCTGACAGACATGCTCTGTCATAAAATTCAGTTTAGTGTGAAAGAATAAACAAGGAATTAAAATCATAGCGCGTTTACAGACAGGGAAACCAAGAACGTTATAGACGTGTATAACAAAGTTAAACATAGGAGAAGCCTCTGGATTATTAAGGAGTGGTATGAAATGGGACTGGATGGGGATTTGGGTCTTACTGTGATGCTGGACTGGAAGAAACACAAGCTGGAATCAAGATTGGCAGGAGAAATATCAATAACCTCAGATATGCAGATGATACCACCCTTACGGCAGAAAGTGAAGAGGAACTAAAAAGCCTCTTGATGAAAGTGAAAGTGGAGAGTGAAAAAGTTGGCTTAAAGCTCAACATTCAGAAAACGAAGATCATGGCATCTAGTCCCATCACTTCATGGGAAATAGATGGGGAAACAGTAGAAACAGTGTCAAATTGTATTTTTTTGGGCTCCAAAATCACTGCAGATGGTGATTGCAGCCATGAAATTAAAAGATGCTTACTCCTTGGAAGAAAAGTTATGATCCACCTAGACAGCATATTCAAAAGCACAGAGACATTACTTTGCTGACTAAGGTCCATCTAGTCAAGGCTATGGTTTTTCTTGTGGTCATATATGGATGTGAGAATTGGACTGTGAAGAAGGCTGAGTGCTGAAGAATTGATG
>SJYA01003188.1:422671-517410 GCA_006410615.1 Neotragus moschatus | reverse complement strand
TACTGTGGCCACCTCATGCAAAGAGTTGACTCATTGGAAAAGACTGATGCTGTGAGGGATTGGGGGCAGGAGGAGAAGGGGATGACAGAGGATGAGATGGCTGGATGACATCACTGACTTGATGGGCGTGAGTCTGAGTGAACTCCGGGAGTTGGTGATGGACAGGGAGGCCTGGCATGCTGCGATTTATGGGGTCGCAAAGAGTTGGACACGACTGAGCGACTGAACTGAACTGAACTGTGAAGGGTGTTATATACTGAGTATAGGAAATTAAATAACATTAAAAAAATTGACTTTGTGGGCCATACAAAACAGATAGCATGATCAAACTTTGTATTTTAGGACAATCATTCTGAAAGTACTCTTAAGGATGGATTATAGTAGGGATAGATTTATAATGTGGCCAATTGGGGGAGTTTTGAAATGTTTGGTCAATAAACAATTTCAGTTGCTCAGAATTGACATTTAGACTGGCAAGAGAAGACTGGGATGTGTCTTTCTGTCTAAACCATTTTTCTCTGCCACTTTATACTGTTTTCAGGAGGCAAGACATCAGGTAGATGACTTCTGCCTATCTTAAACGATACATCATAAAGCAAATCAGTAGTCTTGTTCCACATCTGACACTGTAGCCGGCTTCTCCATAATAATGATTGCTGTCATCTAACTTACTTCATAGGATAGGAATCGGACTGTTCACGACTGGCACCTCTGTTATTTACTCTTTTTTTCCCTTAAATCTTGATTTATTTTAAAACTTTAAACCTTTTTCCCATGATAAAAATTCCTAGGTCTTGTGTTTGTTCCTTCTGGTTTTTAACCTGTCCAGCTACTATTCATGTCTTCAGCATTAATGCTTAAGACTGGGGATAGTCAAACTTTCTACATGGAGTCAGATAGTAACTATTTCAAGTTTTGAGGCCATGTGGTCTCTGTGGCACCTATTCAACATTGCATTTGTAGGACAGAAGCAGCCATAGAAAAGATATAAACAAATAAATGTGGCTATGAGCAGTGAAACTTTGTTTATGGACAGTGAAATTTGAATTTTATAGTTTCACATGTTGGGAAATGCTATTGTTTTGATTAAAAACAAAACCTATTTGTGGTAGGTCATTATATACTGAGTATAGGAATTTAAATAACATTAAAAGAATTAACTGTTTTGTGGGCCATACAAAACAGATAGCATGATCAAACTTTGTATTTTAGTTTTCTAGGGCTGCCATAACAATTTACCACAAACTGGTTGGCTTAAGACAACAGAAATATATTCTCACATACTTCTGGAGACCAGAAACCTGAAATTAAGATGTTGGCAGAGCCATGCTCCCCGAAGTGTCCAGGGAAGAATCTGTCTTTACCTCTTCCAATTTCAGGTGGCTCTTGATAATTCTTGACATTCCTTGGCTTTTTGCCATATTTTCCCAATCTGCCTCTGTCAGGACATGGCCTTTTTAGGGCAATAGATACCAGTCATTGTGATTTAGGGTTTACCTTAATCCAGTATGACTTCACCTTGACTGCATGTGCAAAGACCCTATCTCAAGGTAAGATCACATTCACATAGATACCACAGGTTATGTTTTCAACATATACATATATATGTATGTACTTAATTTTAGGGGAGGAGGCGGCACACAATATTCAATGCACAACTCTATTTAAAAATTTGAAAGCCAGTTTTGGCTTGTGGGCCATACAAAACAAAACAGATGAGGGGGTGTATTTAACTCATGGCTTTATTTGTTAACCCTCTTCCCTTGTGGCTCAGCCTGCAATGTGGGAGACCTGGGTTCCATCTCTGGGTTGGGAAGATCCCCTGGAGAAGGGAAAGGCTCCCCACTCCAGTATTCTGGCCTGGAGAATCCCATGGACTGGATAGTCCATGGAGTCACAAAGAAGTGGACACGACCGAGTGACTTTCACTGTCGCTCGAGCCAGAGTTGGCTTTTCACTTATTTTTGATTACACATCTTTTCCTTATTGGGAAACAAGGTGAGGATTAACATTTATTGAGTCCCTACTATCTTGCAGACATTTTNGGATAGTCCATGGAGTCACAAAGAAGTGGACACGACCGAGTGACTTTCACTGTCGCTCGAGCCAGAGTTGGCTTTTCACTTATTTTTGATTACACATCTTTTCCTTATTGGGAAACAAGGTGAGGATTAACATTTATTGAGTCCCTACTATCTTGCAGACATTTTGCTGATTGTTTTGACATCTTTTATCTTGTTTAATCTTCCAGAAACCCTCTGAGGGTTGTCACCAGTAGATTAGGAGCCAGAGAATGTTAAATTACTTGTTCAGACTCCCATCAGATAGGTAGCAGATAGTGAATCTAGAAGTTGAATCTGTATCTGAAAGTGAGTGACACTAACCTTTTGCTCTTCCTATTATATCAGTACAGTTTTTAGGTTTGTAGTAACTTCACACTACTTGGAATAGAGACATAAACCTTAATCTCTGTTTTAGCTTTTCACTAGGATGATTGTATATTCGAAGTGTTTCACANATTTTGCTTATACTAGTGAAAATAAGTATCTATTTAGTAACATAACTTTCCCTGAATTACATCCTGATACACTTTTTTCAATGGGAAACAAGGGTCAAATTAGCGTTAGCCTGATGTTAATTATCCATAATCTTGGAAACACCCAGGGGAATGTTAAGTTAAACAACTTAAGGGTCATGACACAAAACAGATTAAAATCTCTGTTCCAAATGAAAGGTAACCATTTTATTTATTAATCAACTTTTTACTAGAGTTAGAAATTATTCAAAATTAGACCATAATGTCTACAAATTATTTGGGTGGCTCAGTGGTAAAGAATCCTTCTGCCAAAGCAGGAGATGGAGGAGTCGTGAGTTCTATCCTTGAGTTGGGAAGATCCCCTGGAGTAGAAAGTAGCAACGTACTCCAGTATTCTTGCCTGGCAAGTTACGTGAACAGAGGAGCCTGGCAAGCTAGAGCCCGTGGGGTCGCAAAGAGACACAGCTGAGTGACTGAGCACATACTCGCATACAGAGAATTTTAATTCACAGGGTCAATATAAACTTTTTAAATTATTTTGAAAAATAATTATAATACACATCTTTATTAGTAGGTTTTTGAAAGTTAGTTTTTCTGTCTCTAGAAGTTTAGACTATTGTGCCTATGTATGTAAATGGATATTTTTGCATATATAGTAGTATAGAAAATTTTCCTTAATTTTNTAATTCACAGGGTCAATATAAACTTTTTAAATCATTTTGAAAAATAATTATAATACACATCTTTATTAGTAGGTTTTTGAAAGTTAGTTTTTCTGTCTCTAGAAGTTTAGACTATTGTGCCTATGTATGTAAATGGATATTTTTGCATATATAGTAGTATAGAAAATTTTCCTTAATTTTATTTCACTTTCATCAGATATTTTAAAGTATTTTACCCAACAGTGGATAATTACTCATCCTTGTATTAAAAGAGGTTTTAAATAATCATAATTAAAGCAATTTCATTATTTAACTTTCTAGCAAAAATTTATCATACTGTATTTTTCTGCCTTTTTTTTTTTGAGAAAGAAATTTAGTCCTTGCTTAACAGATTTAGCAGTACTATTTTTTTGTTCATATAGGACACTGTTTGTGTATATAAACACTTCAGGGAGAAAGGGACTTATTGATTGTACTATTATGAATCTGATGTTTTTAAAAAGACATGTTTGAGCTTCCCTGGTGGCTCAGTGGTAAAGAATCTGCCTGCCAATGCAGGAGGCATGGGTTCGATCCTTGGCCTAGGAAGATCCCACATACCACAGCGCAGCTAAGCCCATTTGGCAAAACTACTTAGCCTGTGCTCTAGAGCCCATGTTCCCCAAGCAGAGAAGGCACTGCAGTGAGAAGCTCCTGTGTCTCAGCTAGAGAGTAGGCCCTGCTCACCCCAACTCCAGAGAAGCCTGTGCAGCAACAAAGACCCAGCACAGCCAAAAATCAAAATTAAAGAAAATACATATAAACTTTAAAAAAAAAGGCATGTTTTCCATTTTTAGTGTTAAAAGTTGCTAATAAAGACCCTATGAAGTATATGCATATTTGGAAATACTAGAAAGGAAACATTAACACTTTAAGAAGGCTGGTTTTGATTATTAAGTAGGCATATATACTGTATGTGTTTATAAAATTTATGTTTGGATTCTGAATTCTTATTAGGGTAATTTATGATAGAAATAAAAGTCCACAACAGAAGCAAATTAGTACAGGAAATGGGGAGAAATTGTGGATTTAGGGGGAATGATTAAGAATTGGAATCTATTACCTTCTTTTTAAAAACACATAGATTAAAAAAAACCAAGTTCATTTACGAGATATTTATTAACAGCCTGAGCCTTGTAGAGAGTAGCATTGATTTAGCAATTTTAGATTTTTCTCAACTGTTTACTTTGTTAAAACCGTAACGAGGTAATCTGGTTCCTATTGACTTAAGTAAGTTAAAGAATTCAATATTGAGTTACTGTTTAAAGGTTGTTAAGTATTTGTTTGGTGTTTAAGGATAATGTTTAGCATTGTGTTCAATTAGTGTGAACTAACCAGTTGAAGTGCCAGATTCTTAAATGTTTTAGTTGAATTACTACAAAATACTAAGGGTTCCATTCATTCTAAGTTACTTGCACCATAGGTGCCAGCCACACAGTCTCCATAAGCAAGCTTTTCTGGGGACTAATCAAGACTCATGTCCTCTAGGCTTTGTGGCACTAGCATTTTAGTATCTGAAATGTCTGTTTTTCTTTTTATTAGCTTCTCTGTTTTTATTGGGCTTCCCTGGTGGCTCAGATTGTAAGGAATCTGCCTGCAATGCTGGAGACCCAGGTTCATTCTCTGGGTTGTGAAGATCCCCTGGAGAAGGATTTTATCCCTAGTTCTTTCTCTCATTTTAAGTTATGTGTAAAATTGAGCCTGTATGCTTGTACTCTAATGCAATTAGAACTGAGAGTCGTTTGGTAGAACACACTAAAAAGTTATAACAATAAATAAATATATATAAACAAAAGTTTTATACAAATTTAGGACATTGGTCTCCAATAGATGAAATTTCCAGTCGGTTAAAGACAACAGTAATTTTGGGCCCAGATATCAGTAAAATGGTAAAAGTATTCAGATTTTTTGGTTTGGTTTCCCACCTTCTTTTTCAGCATCTCTGTTCCTGTTTCTGTTTTTCTTTAGGTCCTATCCTTGTCAGCTAATTATTCCTAAGTTTCCGAGGTCCAGAGATGTTTGCAGCACAATGCAAATATTTGTTAATGAATGAAAAATGCTGAATGTCCAACAGAATTCAGTAGTACAGAGGTGGTTTCAGGCACTGTGGGAGGAAATGAAGATCTGTTTTGGATGTGAGAGGGACTTTCAACATCTCTTAAATCGAAATAGGCAAATAAGTAAGTTCTCTTGACTGTCTGGTCATGCTGGTTCTAGAGTCTCGTGTTGGCTTTATTGTGTCTAGTTCCAGTTATTCTCTGAGTTGATTACATAGTTAGTAGAGAAATTGCTGTAGATATAGTTGCTGAGTTTTATAAAACTCTTGACTTCTAACCTTTTATAATTTCCTGTTAAGAACATTAGAGCTGGAAGCAAAACCACAGTCCCTCTACACTTTGGTAGCTCTTTTTCCCCAGTATTAACTGGGTATGTGTGCATGCATGTTAGAGATATGATTATGTGTGTGCATATGGCTATACACATACTTCCTATGAACCTTCGACTCCTGTGTCACTAGATCTTTGCTCCAAGCTGTTTCAACTTAATATTTTTTTTTTCTTTTGGTAGGTTTCTATCACTTGTAGTCTTTATGAAATGCTTTTGATTACTGAGTTCCTACCACATATATAGTGTCATTATGTAGGTAGTCAACCCATGAAAAAATTAATAACTTCATTCTGAAGTTTTGTTAGATACTTAAGGATGCTTGATGAACTTCGTTTGGTTAACTCGGAGGAAAATATTACTAGAAATAATAATTGTTATCTGCTGCTGGTAGAAGTGTGAATTTGTACACTCGGTTTAGAAAACAGTTGGACAGAGGAGCCTGGCAGCCTATAGTCCATAGGGTCGCAAAGAGTCAGATACAGCTGAAGTGACTGAACGCGCATGCAGTGAATTTGAATATACATCTTACAAGGCATCAGTCTATTGTTTAAATATATATATATTTTTTTCTTGTATGTAACAGGAGAAACCAACAAGAATATTTTAAGTAGTGTATTCATAATTATAAAAACACAATTCAACTCAAGGATCCACCTGCAGTTAAACAGATGGGCAAATTTACAGTTTTATAATTATAACAAACTCGTATACTGGAATACCGTATGGCATGGGAGCTTCAGGTTGGCTCCAAGAAGCTTCAGTGAATTACTTCTTCCATATACCCATGTAGTTTCCTATTTGGAAATTAAGTAGCTTTAGGTTTATTCTTCTTAGAGTTATGGCTTTACATTGAGTATTTGGCTATGGTGGGTCTTCATTGCTATTTGGGTTTTCATATCTTCACATTTTCTGATTTTATAATTTAACCTCTACTTTCCTTAAAAACACATAAGCATGGAAAAAAAAAAAAAAGACCCTGAATAGCAAAAGCAATCTTGAGAAAGAAAAAGAGCTGGAGGAACCAGGCTTCCTGGCTTCAGACTGTACTACAAAGTTACAGTAATCAGTATAGTATGGTACTGACACAAAAGCTGAAATATAGATTAGTGGAACAGGATTGAAAGCCCAGAGAAAAACCCGTGCTCTTTTGGTCACCTAGTCTATGACAAAGGAGATAAGAATATACCATAGAGAAAAGAGTTTCTTCAGTAAGTAGTAATGGGAAAACTGGACAGCTACAGGTAAAAGAATGAAATTAGAATACTCCCTAACACCATACACAGAAATAAACTCAAAATGGATTAAAGACCTGAATGCAAGGCCAGGTACTCTAAAATTCTTAGAGGACAACATAGGCAGAATAATCTTTGACATAAATTGCAGCAGGATTCTTTTTTTGGATCCACCTCCTAGAGTAGGGAAAATGAACAAATGGGACCTAATTAAACTTAAAAGTTTTTGCACAGCAAAGGAAGCCATAAACAAGACAAAAAGACAACCCTCAGAATGGGGGAAAATATTTGTAAACAAAGCAGCTGATAAAGGATTAATCTTCAAAATATATAAATAGCTCATGCAGCTTAATATAAATAAGGACTTATACCAGTCAGAATGGCTATCATCAGAAAATCTACAANAAGGAAGCCATAAACAAGACAAAAAGACAACCCTCAGAATGGGGGAAAATATTTGTAAACAAAGCAGCTGATAAAGGATTAATCTTCAAAATATATAAATAGCTCATGCAGCTTAATATAAATAAGGACTTATACCAGTCAGAATGGCTATCATCAGAAAATCTACAAACGATAAATGCTGGAGAGGGAATGGGGAAAAGGAAGCCTGCTTGCACTGTTGGTGGGAATGTAAATTGATACAGCTGCTATAGAGAACAGTATAGAGGTTCCTTAAAAAACTAAAAATAGAATTACTTTATGACCCAGCAGTCATGCTATGGGGCATAAACCCAGAGAAACCATAATTCAAAAAGACACATGTGCCCCAGTGTTCACTGGAGCACTACTCATAATAGCCAGGACATGGAAGCAACTTAAGTGTCCATCAACAGGAGAGTGATTAAAGAAGCTGTAGTACATATACACAATGGAGTAATATTCAGCCATTAAAAGGAACAAAATTGGGTCATTTGTAGAGATGTGGATGGACCTAGAGACCATCATACAGACTGAAGTAAGTCAGAAAAATAAAAATAAATATTGTATTTTAATGCATATATATGGAATCTAAAAAAACATATATCATCAATATCAGNTCATTGGAAGGACTGATGCTGAAGCTGAAACTCCAGTACTTTGTCTACCTGATAAGAAGAACTGACTCATTGGAAAAGACCCTGATGCTGGGAAAGATTGAAGGTGGGAGGAAAAGGGGACGACAAAGGATGAGATTGTTGGATGGCATCAACAACTCAATGGACATGGGTTTGGGTGGACTCTGGGAGTTGGTGGTGGACAGGGAGGCCTGGGGTGCTGTGGTCCATGGGGTCACAAAGAGTCGGACACAACTGAGCTTCTGAACTGAACTGAACTGAACTGAGATAGCCAATGCTCAGTTTTCCTATTTTTTACTTTGTATTTTTATCATCATAAAGAAGGAAAGCAGCTGGTGCTTAAAAGCTTCAGTATTTAAATCTCTTTTTCTTCTGTGGCCAGGATAAACAGCTGGGGAATGACTATTGCATATTATTTCTGTTGCTAAATTAATCTTTTTGAAATAATGTAAGTTTTCTTTATTTCCTGTTGTCTTGTCAAGAATGTTAGCATAAATAAATAACCATATGGTATAATGTTCTAATTGTGGTGACTGTTTTATATAGTACATTTAAAATTCTCATCTGATGTAGTTTTTTAATTGTATTTTAACTGTAATCTGATGACTACTTTTTAAGGTAGAATTGGAATTTTGTATTTCCTTTAGGATATTAATAGTAATAAAATTATCTATTGAACACATAATTTTCCTTGAGTTTCATACTGTTGTTATCCTGATTTTGTTAATTGTGAAGTTGCACTCAAATAAATAAATTGCTTGTTTGGATCACACATCTTACAAATGGCAAAGCTAGATTTTGAACTGAACAGCCTGTTTCTAAAGCCTGCTTTCTTAATCTTAATGTTATTTTTTTTAAGGCCCTGGAAATACATAAAAATGAGTGTTTTATCAAACATCTTTTCATTTCATGAAGTCCTAAAGTAGACCCTGGATTCACTATTTTACCTTTATGTAGCTCTTTACTGAGCTTTTCACATACATTAGCATAATCACTAACCAACACAGGAAAACAGGCTGATATTAACTGTCGCCTTTTTACAGAGGAGGTCAGGTCTTATTTACTATCTTGGCAACCTGTCTGAGGCTTAGCAAGATAGTAAATAGTAGGAATAAGATATCTAGAATTCTAGTTGCTTCACTAGTAAGAAGTAAATATAGGAAATAGGAAAAAAATATATGCTAAGTACAGCTTGTGTATTTATATATGTAAACTGCATATTAATTTAACCCATTGAAGTCTTTCTATAATATGATGATTTTCAAGGTGAAGTCTATTAAGTATATATTGTCTGTTAAGATGACTTATTTTGTGTAGATATAATGAATTAAAATGCATTGGACTATAAGAACATGAGTCTCTGTTGAATTTTGATTATTTTGGAGCCATTATTTGGGAGCCATTCAGTGTAGTATTGCTTGTCTTACAATATTTTACACTGTTCCAAAATTCTGTTTTATATCTATTTCATTTTTTAGTGTATAACAATTTTTACTTTTATTTTTCCCTTTTTCTTTTTACTGTTAGCAAATGGTATCTGTGCATGATAGAATATTAGAAAAGATCCTTGTGGATCTTTTTTTGGCTTGTGCGTGTGCACACGCATGCACACACACACACACACACACACACTTATACCCACATACCCAAACACAAGGATCCATTCTTCAGCTTTGCATTTCTTCCATCTAGATTTCTTGTCCCTGAGTTGCTTTATCCAACACATTTCCTAAAAGAAGTCTCTCTTGCTAACCTATTTTTAACTGAGAACCTACAGATGATTTTTCTCTGCCATTGACAAACATCTGATGAATGTTTTTAGTATTAATCATTTTAGTTATCAAAAATCGAAGAGAGGGAAGTTTCAATGAAGAATTTGTTAGTGGTAAATTTACAGATGCTGAGAATTAGCCCTGTATCTCATTGTTTCGACACTTGTTAGTGGTTGTTTGGGTACAAGTAAATTAAAAGCAGTCTTTTTAGTAGAGGTCAAAAGAATGTTGTCCACTCCAGTGCTTTCCTATAGAATCAAAGGAAGTTGAGCCGAATTGACAGAGAGCTGTCAGAGTGAGACGTCCTTAAAAATGTTAGTGGGAAGAGCTCATGAAATAAATCAATTTAGTTGGAAACAAAAGATTGAATATAGTGTTCTTTCTCTATTGGAGAAAGTGCAAAAGAATAATTAAACCTGCAAACTACATCAGGTTTGTGAGTCACAAAAGAGTAAAGTAGTTTGATGTGGTTTAGAGGAGAAGTTGTGTATTTTATCCCAAGTGCTTGCTGTCTCTGCCTTTCCTTTTGCTTCTCAAATATATACAGTAACTAACCTGACCTAGATGAGGCCTGTTAATCACATTACTAGATTAAATAAGGTTTTCAAAAGAAACAGGAAGATGGAAGATGTAATTTAGTGTACATATCATTAAGAATGGGAAAAAATGACAATGTATTTTTTCTTTTAATGAAAATGTCTATAAATCTTTCAACTTCTAGTTGTATATGCATTTGTAAAAATCTGTCATAGCATAGCCATTCATTTATCGCTTGTCTTTTGTTTGTGTGTATGGATAACCCTTCTTCCTCCCTATTAGTGGCCTATTTTAACTCTCTCTGAGTTATGGATTGAAATTATGTTCATGTTGTGCTGAATTCACAAATTTAGTAGTGTTTGTCCAGTTTTCTCAGTAGCGTTTGTTAAAAAGAATGTCCTATCTCCATTGAATGGTCTCTGTACTTTTCTTGAGCATCATTAGACTGTTTATAAAGTTTGTTTTCAGCTTCTGCCTTCTATTTCATTGGCCTACACATGTCTTTATGATTACTGTAGCTTTAAAGTAAGGTTTGAAATTGGAAGGAGTGAGTCCTCCAGCTTTGCTCCTCTTTTTCAAAATTATTTTGGCTGTTTGGGGTCTTTGGGGTTGCATATGAATTTTAGGATGGAGTTTTGTATTTATGAAAAGAAATCATTGGAATTTTGATAGGTCATTTTGGATAGTATTGATATCTTAACAATATTATGTCTTTTAATTGATGAACACAGGTTGTCTTTGCATTTATGTATATTTTTAGATCTCTGGGCAGTGTTTTTTAGTTTTCAGTGAATAAGGCTTCTGCTTCTTTGGTTAAATTTATTCCTATGTCTTAAAATTTTTTTTGATACTGTTATAAACAAAATTCTTAGTTTCCTTTTAGGATTGTTCATTGTTAGTGTATAGAAAGCATTAAGTCTTTTCAGGTGCTATTTAATACACAACATCACAGAATTACTTCATTTTCTGTCAGTATTTCAGTACCAGTCAATTGATTTGGACTGGTATTTGTATACCGATCAGAATAAATGGTAATTTCTGAATTGAATTCAAGTTCTAAGTTCTTATTTAATTTTTGTTAACCAAACTAAGTTTTATACTTATTTAAGTGTTCTAATTTGAAACTATAGGTGTGAAGTGATAATAGCAGATCAAAATAATTTTTGAAACATTGCAGTTTGAGCTCTTTATAACATTAAAATTCTCAAAATGATATTTTTGGAGTATAGTATAAACCTTATTATGTGTTATTCATGCTTCTTTAAAAGTTCCTGAAAAATGTAATGTTTTGCATTTTGGTATTGGAATGTACAGTTAAATACAGATTACAGATTATATATCTTTGCTTTTTTTTTTCTTTTAAATTCACAGGCCACAGAAACACTATTTAGAATGGGTGTAGCAAGAGGAGTCATCACAACATTAAGAAATGGAGAAGTAAGATGAGAATTTTTATATACTTATAAGTTCTTAATTCATAGTTGTTTAAATTAATATAACAAATTGAAAATATCTGAAGTACATAATACTGAGTGAATCTGACCTACAAATTGATTTCAGTTAAGTCATATTAGAACCTGATCTTGGGTTGAATATAAATTACTGAACCTTTTAATCTTTGGTTACCAATTGTTTTTACTCTTAAAAAAAAATAACATTTAATAATAACTTCTTCAAATACATATATATTTATTGAAAATAACCCTGTATTTCTTTCTTTCTTTCTGTTTTATGTTCTACAATTGTGATACTTCTTTCTTAACATAAAATAATTTGAAATATTAGTATTTATCGCAGAAGGAAGGGTAGTGGGAGGGAGAGAAATGGAGTTTAGTCTGTCCTTTCTTGTAGTTGTGGCTCAACTAAGAGTCTAAGTTTAGATTTTTCTAAATGCTACTACCAATTCTTTAAAAATCTAGTACTTGAAATAAATTTTCACTACCAAATTATTACTGGTTCCATTACCACTCTGTCTGCTTTTTCTTTATTCATTTCCTTACTAAGATATCTTTAGGTTGAGGTTGAACATAATGTCACATTGCCATGTTCCCTTTTCTGTTCTACTAGCAAATACTTACCCACTTCAGTGTTCTTGCCTGGAGAATCCCAGGGACAGGGTAACCTGGTGGGCTGCTGATTATGGAGTCACACAGAGTCAGACACAACTGAAGCGACTTAGCAGCAGCAGCAGATATATCAGCCTGTTAGGTGAAAATGTACAGTCATTTGGAAATTACATGCCTTTAAATGTTTAATTGTATGTATATTGGCAGATTACTTTCGTATTGATTTATAATATATACTTTGTCTATGAAAAATACTTAATTCATCTCTTTGTATTCTCAATAAACTAAAGTCTATGTTGCCATTTTGAGAAAAAAAAAATTGCCATTATTAAAGTTGGGCATATTTATCTGCCTAAAATTTGTCAGTATGAATTTTAGGTTTTAGTAATTACTGTGATTTTTTAATGGGAGTTATCAGTGATCTTTTGAACTTTGTCTTTATAAAAAGTTTGGGAAAGTAAATATATGCAAGATAGTTTTATAAGCATTCTTCTGAGCATATCAACACATATTATGCATGTATGTATTTTGCTTTATGGAGAGGAAGTAGTTAAATCAGCTTGCTTCTGATTCATTCCTCCCTCAGTTACTGAAGATTGTAACTGAAGATTGTAAGAGTAATACCTGGTTAACAGGCATCAATGAGGACAAAATTTTTTTAAGCCCTCTCTTGCACATTTTTTCTTACATTTTAAGATCTCTGAAAATGGAATATGTCTTCTAATCAGTGACACCTCATAGTCACCATTTACTATTTTTCACATCTTAACACCTCTGAAATTAAGTCTATGATATTTTAGAGTTGATAAAATAGGATAATATTCTGTAGATTAAAAAAATACAGAGTGATGCATAGTGAGTATCCAGTAAATGGTAGCTGGGATAGGCTGCAAATTAGTTTTAATTATTTACCTTTGGGAAATAAACAAGACAAAGGAAAACAAAGAAATTATTGAATATGTGTATGTGCAAGTGGCATAGATATTTTTGGACATGGTAGGCTAAGTGCTATGGGAATAAATGATATAATATGGTTCTTACCTCTAGGGGAGCTTACTCTCTGGTGGGGGAAACAGTGGCATCAATACATGGGAAAAAACCTGAAAAAGAGTAGAAATGTTTAGTTACGGTTGAGTCTGGAAGTAACTAGAGTCTGAGTCCAGATTCCACTTGCATGCAAGCCTAGTCACTTCAGTTGTGTCTGACTTTCTACAACCCTATGGACTGTAGCCCACCAGGCTTCTCTGTCCATGGGATTCTCCAGGCAAGAATACTGGAGTGGATTGCCATTTCCTTCTCCAGGAGATCTTCTTGCCAGGGATAGAACCAACGTCTCATGTCTCCTGCATTGGCAGGCAAGTTCTTTATCACTTGCGCCACCGAGGACTGTGCTAAATTTTAGTGTCTGGTCAATAATAGAGAATTTTTGGAGGTAGGAGATACAGTTTTTGGTCTACTTAAAGCAGAAGCTGAATTTAGAAAACTTATGACATGCTAAGGGAGGAGGTTAGTAAGGAGCTTACTTGTTCTAGGGTAGTTGGAAAATTGTTTTAGCTCATTACTGTGAAAATATTTGTTAAGTAGGCATTAATAAGTAACTTCATGACAGTGATATCTGGTAGGAGGAATGAAGACCGGTGTATCAAAATTACAGAGATAGTAGTCTTTGAATAAATCTGTGATCTGAATGCTTGATGACACTGAGCTTTGCCTGTCTCTTGTGTACTCTTCCCTGTGGTGGTGGTGGTTTAGTTACTAAGTTGTATCCAACTTTCTGTGACCCTATGGACTGTAGTTCGCCAGGCTCCTCTATCTGTGGGATTTCCCAGGCAAGAAAACTGGAATAGGTTGCCATTTCCTTTTCCAGGAGATCTTCCTGACTCAAGGATTGAACCCACATTTCCTACATTGCAGGTGGGTTCTTTACCACTGATCTACCAGAGAAGTCCTACCCTTCCCTGAATTCTGACTTTAAGCCTATGTTTTGTCTACCTATTGAACATTTCTACTTGCATATTTTAAGAAATGCTGAGACCAGAAAGCATGATTCCTTTCTTTGAAAATAAGAAGGTAATTTTTGAAGGGGTTTATAATTTTTTTTCTAAGTTAGAATGAATCATTAGAGAATTTAAGCAAATGAATGACTCATTATCCTTTTAAATCTTCATCACAACTCTGCAAGGGAGAAATATGCCCGTTTTATATATAAACCAAGTCTCAGAGAAGTTAAACATTTTGCCTATGATCAAGCAACTGGAAGAAAGATGGGAGTCCTGAGATGTGAACCTCGGTGTGTCTCCAAAACCCATTCATTCCACTATATAATATAATCTCCCTCAGTGTATTCACTTACTTAGAGTTTTCTATTCATTCAGTTGTCCTGTAGTTTGACAATTGAAAAACAGCTATAGCTCAATAGCTAAGACCTCTGAGACTATGTAATTAGCCATATGTTTTTGATGCATTCTAATTATCACTGTTATCTTTTCATGTGTAGTGAAATATATGGCTTAAAATGAAGAGAGAAAAAGAGTGACCCTTCACAATTCTGTTTTGTCACTGAATGCCTAACCATGTTGATGTGTTCTTTGTACAGTCTTGTGTATGGGCTAGCTGGATTTTTGTATTTTGATTAAATTGCATAAAAATGCTATAAAGCAGGTAATTTAGGGGAGTAGAATTTTGTAGTGTGTTTATTTGGAAGGCTAACTTGTAAAATTATCACTATCAAAAGTAGTTTTTAAATGTACTTGACTCAAAAATTGTAGTTTTAAAACTTTTTCAAGAAAGGGATAATCATATTTTCAGCCTTGTGTGTAGGATGAAACAAGTTGTTTTTTAAAAAAAGATAAAATTGCTCTCTTAAATTTCTGTATTTCAAGAGTTATATACTGTTATATAACTTGACCCTGAATAATCCAGAAATTAGTGTTTTTTCATTAGGTTGTTCTTAATTCAGGAGCTTCCCTGGTGGCTCAACTGGTAAAGAATCCACCTGCAGTGCAGGAGACCCTGGTTTGATTCCCGGGTCAGGAAGATCCCCTGGAGAAGGGATAGCCTACCCACTCCAGTATTCTTGTGCTTCCCTGGTGGCTCAGCTGGTCAAGAATCTGCCTGTTATGTAGGAGACTTGGATTCTATCCCTGGTTTGGGAAGATCTCCTGGAGAAAGGAAAGGCTACCCATTCCAGTACTGTGGCCTGGAGAATTCCATGAACTGTATAGTCCATGGGGTCGCAAAGATTTGGACACAACTGAGTGACTTTCACTTATTCTTAATCCATAGTTTTAAAAGAGAGCAAAGTTAAGCAGTTCTTCACCATAGAGAGGCAGGATTTTAAACTCTAGGACTTTAAACACCTAAAGCCTTTACCTTCTCTGTGTTAGCTGCTGTTGTATATCCACTGAATCACAGAGTATTATGTAGTGAAGAAGCTGATGACTTCCTATAGCCAGTGGGTTGATTCATCTGTTACAGCTCTATTAACTTTAAAAAAATTTGTGAATTTCTAAAGTACAAACATATCTATCTTCATTTTTGCAAAAAGTTTACTGTTTCATATCTGTGTCTTTATGTTAGAAAGACTAATGAATGGAAGGAGAAATAACCCTTGAAAGTGTATTTTGAGCAGCTTCTAACATTCCTGGCATTGTTTTCAGTTCAGTTCAGTCACTCAGTTGTGTCTGACTCTTTGCGACCCCGTGAACTGCAGCATACCAGGCCTCCCTGTACATGACCAACTCCCGGAGTCCATCCAAACCCCATGTCCATTGAGTCGGTGATGCCATCCAACCATCTCATTCTCTGTCATCCCCTTCTCCTCGTGCCCTCAGTCTTTCCCAGCATGAGTCTTTTCAGATGAGACAGCTCTTCGCATCAGGTGGCCAAAGTATTGGAGTTTCAGCTTCAACATCTGTCCTACCAACGAACACCCAAGGCTGATCTCCTTTAGGATGGACTGGTGGCATTGTTTTAGGTGCTTGCATTCCATCAGTAAGCAAAACAGACCAATATCCTTGTCTTTGGGGAGCTTGTATTCTAATTCATTGATAACTTAGTTCTAATTATGGAAGAAGATTGAAAAGTACAAAGCAATGGGGGAAGTAATTATAATTGCAGACCTTCAAGAGGAGGTATAAGCAAGTATATAGTTTAAAAGCATGAGCAGCTTAAATAATAAGGGAAGAAACAAGTAATTTTAGTAGAGTAAGTTAGTTTAGAAGATTTGTTAGAAGGCACATCTTAAATTGAGTGTTGAAGAAATTTATTAGCATCGCTGAAGAAGAAGAGGTCAAAAGGCATTCGTTGCCAGTTAGGAGAAACAATAGAAAAAGGGATATAGTTGAGAGACAGGGAGAGATATCTTGGTGTAGAATCAAAAATGAAGGGAGGAGATCATGCTGTTGATAGAAACATTTGTTCAGTGCCTTTTCCAGGCACTTTTAAATTATTCAGCTCATTTATAGATTAAAAAAACTTTTCATTTTAGATCTTTTTATCACCATTCTTTCCAAAGGAAATATTTGAGGTTCAAGAAAGAGTATTTTATAAAAGTCACATTCCCCTGAGAATTTGCTATTTGAATGCTTATGATGATACTGATTAAGCTTGTGGTATAGTCAAGAGTTAATACTTTTTCTTTCTCCCAAGTGGAGAAGGCAGCCTTGTGTGGCAGAAAAAGCACTAGTCTGCCTGCCACTAGACCCGTTTCTCCTCCTGGCATTACTAGCTATGCGATCTTGGACAATTTAGTTACTTTCTCACAACTTCAAATTCATGACTTTGGAAAATGAGTTGATTAGATGATCTTTACAGTCCTATTTAGCTTTAACATTTTCTGCTTCTGGACACTTTTGTATAACCTCTCTTTTTTGTGGTTCTCAGCCTTGAGTGTGTATGAGAATTGCCCAGGGAGCTCTGTGAAACTGTAAGTCCATGGGCTTCATCCCCAAACACTGTCTGTTAGATCTAACCTAGAGCTCTAGCACCTATATTTATTAAAACATCCACTGATTTTTAAAGCTTAGCTACTAATATTAACTACTGTCTTAGAGAAGTACTTATCCATCTTATGGCTTCTGTGAATTCAGGGAATGTAAAATTTGAGTTAGACTAAACAGTTAAAGAAATAGGAAAGAAATTTGAGGTGTATTTATTTTTTTTTGTACATAAATAGAACACTGTAGCATGGTTTGTTGTTTTGGAAAGGTGGATATGGGACTTGACACAGTATTTACTTTTGTTTTATGTTACTGTGTGGTATAGGTATTCTGCATGTTTTATTAGAATGGAAATCTTTTTTTGCCTTTCTATGTGATTTTTTTAAAAGTCATATAGAATGTTTAATTTTAGTATAATTGCTGTAGTGCAGCCCTCAGTTTAAGATAAATATAATCATAAATAACTTTGTGGATTTATGCTGCTGCTGCTGCTGCTAAGTCACTTCAGTTGTGTCCGACTCTGTGTGACCCCATAGACGGCAGCCCACCAGGCTCTCCCATCCCTGGGATTGTCCAGGCAAGAATACTGGAGTGGGTTGCCATTTCCTTCTCCACTGTGGATATATATATATATAAATATAATATATAATATATATTATATTTATATATATATATATATTAGGGCTATAGTATTCTAAAATTATAAAGTTCATAAATACAGTGATACATTTTTAAACAAAATTTTTTCATGCCTTAAGGAGCACTTGAAGAGTCTATAAAATATACATGTTTATATTCACTTTTAGTCACAAAGTTAATTGATCATTAAGATACTAGATACATGCCCCAAACTTGAAATTATGTTAAAATTATATTCAATTTAATATAATACTTGAATCAAGTATTTTCTTATTATAAATGCAAATTCTTTATATAAGGAAACCTAGAAGTAAACTTTTATTTATATTTTAAAAATTACATGTTTTTTTGCTTAATTAAATATATTTTTAAACTATTTCTCTTTTAGTATCACCTCAGGAAGTATATGTGCTTCCCTGGTAGCTCAGCAATAAAGAATCCGTCTGCTAAGCAGGAGACGTTTGTTCTATTCCTGGGTCAGGAAGATCCTCTGGAGAAGGAAATGGCAATCCACTCCAATATTCCTGCCTAGAAAATCCAATGGACAAAGGAGCTTGGTGGGCTACAGATCATAGGGTTGCAGAGAATCGGACATGATCGCAACGACTGAAACACAGGAAAGATATGTCTTTAATAAGCAATGTATTAGTATTTCCACTAGTGAAGTTTCTG
The DNA here is from genome assembly GCA_006410615.1 of Neotragus moschatus. NCBI lineage: Eukaryota > Metazoa > Chordata > Mammalia > Artiodactyla > Bovidae > Neotragus > Neotragus moschatus. The sequence goes on along the minus strand of SJYA01003188.1, from coordinate 498,869 downwards.
AAGCTAGTAGAGTGCTGGTACCTAGTGGCTTGTAAAATTTAATCAATGAGCAATACTTACTGAGCACATCTTGAAGGTAGATGTAACACGTGGCACTGGTACCAGGCCTAGTGTTACTTCCTCTCCATTCTTCCCTAAGTATTGATTGAGTGCCAGGCGCTATGCAAAGTGCTGGGTTTTAATTATAAATAAGACTAATATGGTTTAAGCTCTCAGGAAACTTTACAGCCCCGTGACTGCGTCCATGAACCTGTCACTTAGGGCCTTGCCATGCAGTGTCTTGTTGTCTTCTTGAAATAGGATTAAAAGCATCCACTTATGCCTTACTCTGTGAAAAAATAGATTTATAAAGCAGCAAGTGTAATAATACAAAGTAAGCCTATTAGGATTTAGCCTGTATTAAATTATAACTATTTACTGAATTAAGTAGGATGATATATTTTCTATATTAACGTGCGTATATGGGCATCTCTAACCGTGGGTAATGGGAGACAGATATTTTGGATACATAGCTATGCCAGTAGCTGCGAGCTTCCCTGGTGGCTCAGCAGTGAAGAATCCTGTCCAGGAAAATTGGACTATCTCTTCTATGATAACACCTTTGATTTATGTATTGTATTTGAATGGGAAAAAATATGAAGATAAGTTTACACATCTGTTGCCATTGAAATATGCTCTTTGTTAACTTGACTAGCTTCCTCTCATATCCCCATATCACTAAGGGGGGAAAAAAAAATTCTGACCACTTTAAAGTGTCCCCAAATAATATTTTCAAGTTTATTGTATTTCCTTCGGCAGGGATTTCCTTATACTGAGTATAGTGGTAAACCATGCAAATGCAGCTGGACCTCGGTGTGGTGTTCGTGGTTTCCACATCCGCATATGTGTAGGGCTGACTGTACTAAGTCGTTTTATGTAAGGAACCCGAGCATCTGTGGATTTTGGCATCTGTGGCAGTTCTGGAGCCAGTCCCCTGTGGATGCTGACAGGTGACTGTAATCTATTAGAGTTTAGCCTAGAAAAGTTACTATGATGTTCTTTCCTTTCAAGAAGCAAGTAGAGTATAGCTTAAAAAAAGCGTATGGGGAAAATGGATAATACCCTGATAAGGAGAAAACAAATACAGAAAAGAATATAGAGAGCAAGGTTAAGGCCTAGGGAGTGTTTATAATAAGCAAGGTATATATAAAGAAGTCCCATTCCTGTCTCTTGATGAAGTGGGAAGAAATGAGTTTTGATTATAGGACAGAAAGTTGGAGATAACTGGAGTCATTAGTCATGATTTCAAGGTGATGAAACATTAAAAAGAGACTTCAAGGAGGTCTGGGGTTGGCTATATTGTTTGCTTTTACAAAGTTGTGTTTCTTAATAGCCGTCAGTCTAGATGATATAGATACTGAACTGCCAGGGGCAGAAGACTTGTCTGACTTCATTTTTTTTTTCCCCACTCTTCCAGTTCCATGAATCAAAACAACATGTTATATTTTGGCAGGTGCTTAGAAAATTTAGAATCCATGCCAGAATGGCATTGTAAAACATCGAGCTTCAGGATTTGTATTTTATTCTTGCTGTAATAGTTTATCCTTGTCACTATATTGAATTTAAATGGCTCACCATTTGTATGCTATCACATTATTTCATATTCTTGGTGAACAAACAGTTTATTTGGAAAATTCTGATCCAAAGAAGGCCATGGGCCAAGGCGAGGTTTTAATAATATCAGATCACAGTGTTTAAGCTTGGTGGCCTTGTCTGTACCAACCCTGTATATGCCTTTCTATACTGAGATAATTATCTTTCAGAGTGCCCTTATTTTCTTCATAATAGTAATTCTGCTTTTGATTTAAGTACAAAAATAAATGTGCCATAATTTTCTCCTTAAACAAAACAAACAATATCTGGACAATATCTGGCTAACTATGGAACACTTAGGTTTTATTTTTCAAAAATTGGAAGGGTCCTTAAGATAACATCAGTCTGTTTTGATCCTAATAGGAAGAGCTGTAGGCCAGGAAAGCAATTATTTCCACATGGGTAAGGCCAGTTCCAACTACCTCCCCCTGAACTTATTAAACTTGCCTACTTTGGTTATATAGCTGTATGTGGTTGAGAGCATTAGCGAATGTAGGCTCTCTTTTGAAAATCAAGTCTTTAGATATACAGAAAATGTTTCTTTGTACCTCATATACCAAATGAATTTTGTGGGTAGTGTTGGGGTGAGTTTAGCAGCAAGTAACTGAAACATTTTGAATTTCCAAAAAATTTAATTTTTTATAAAAATGTCTGTCCAATTATAATTTTTGCCATTTTGTTTGTACATCTTTTTTTCTTTCTTTGTTGACTCTTGACTTTTTTCTCAATAGATGAGTTTGCAATGTAAAGACAGTAAGGATGTGGCAGAACTTGAGATTTGTGTTAAATGGTGTGATTGGTCTTTCTGGTGATCAGCCCAGATCCTAAAGCTATGAGTCACTTCATTAGCATAACAGGTACTTATATCACTCAGGAAATTCCAAGGATGTTTAAAGCTGTGTACCAGGGAACAGGGAGCAAAACACAGATATATTCTTTATTAAAGCACAAATCTACAGATTTCCTTTTTCTGCAAGTTTCATATATATGGAATCATACACTATATGGGGCTTCCTAGGTATCCCTAGTGGTAAAGAACCTGCCTGCCAATGCAGAAGACATAAGAGATGCGAGTTTGATCCCTGGGTCAGGAAGATCTGGAGGAGGGCAGGGCAACCCACTCCAGTGTCTTGCCTGGAGAATCCCATGGACAAAGCAGCCTTGTGGGCTACGTATGGTCCAAGTTTCGCAAAGAGTCAGACACGAGGGACGTGACTTAGCATGCATGCACGCGTGCACACACACAATATATACTCTTTCACGTCTGACTTCTTTCACTTAGCATGTTTTTGAGATTCATCCACAGTAGTTTTTCCTTCTTGTGACTGAGTAGTATTCCATTGGGTGGATAATATTTTGTTCATCTACTAACCAGCTAATGAACATTTGGACAGTTTCCAGTTTTTGGCTATTATAAATAATATTTCTGTGAGCATTTGCATAGAAAACTTGTGTGTTGACATATGTTTTAATGTCTCTTGGTTTGATACTGAGAGTGAAATTGCTCAGTCATATTGAAACTGTTTACCTTGAATAGGGTGTTGACCCATGTGTTTAAACCAAGCCAAAACCTACTGTACCTGGTTTCAGGATCTAAAGAAGCTCAGGATCTTGATGTATGGTTGCAGAAAGAATTCAATGAGAGACAAAGTGATAGGTGAGAAATGGGTTTATTCAGATTCAGCGAAAAGCACCCTCCACAGTGTGTAGGCCATAGCAGAGGACAAGTGTAGACACAAAAATGTGACATGATTAGGTTTTATGGGTTGGGTAACTTCATATGCTAATGATTGGGAAGATTATTCCAACTATTTTGGGGAATGGGTGACAATTTCCAGGAATTGGGCCACCACCCACTCCTTGGTCTTTTGACAGTGCCTTGGAACTGTCATGGTGCCTCTGGATGTGTCATTTACCTTGCTTATTGAGAATCAAGGTCTAGTGGAAGTTGACTTGTCTGCCATCTTGGACCCATTTGATTTTAATAGGTTTGTGTTGTGTCCTTGGGCTATGCCACTCTTTCAAAAGTTGTGCCCTGCCCCCTTCCCTTCTATTATAATAGGAGGAACTTTTAAAAGAAAAAGTAGCTATATTATTTTACATTCCAAGTGGCAATGGACAGGAGGTCCAATTTGTCAGCATCTTTGCCAGCATTATTACCAGTCTTTTTGATCGTAGCCATTCCAGAAATATGTTGGTATATCTCCTTGTGGCTGTAGTTTGCCTTTACCTAATGACTAATGGGCCTTCCCTGGTAGCTCAGTGGTAAAGAACCCACTTGCCAGTGCAGGAGATGTGGGTTCAGTCTCTGGGTTGGGAGGATCCCCTGAAGAAGAAAATGGCAACTCACTGCAGTATTCTCACCTGGGATCTCATGGACAGAGGGGGCTACAGTCCCAAGCCCGGTGGGCTGCAGTCCATGGGGTTGTAAAAGAGTAGGACACAACTTAGCAACTAAACCACACCAGTGACTAATGATGTTGGGACTCTTTCCATGTGCTTATTAATCACTGGTATCTCTTTGATAAAATGTCTGTTAAAATCTTTTGCCAAATTTTGTGTTTTTTGTTTCTCAAGTTGTAGGAGGTAATTTTTTTTTCAAACTTTAAACTTTTTTAAATTTTGTATTGAGATATAGCTGGTTAACAATGTTGTGGTAGTTTCAGGTGAACAGCAAAGGGACTCCGTCATACATATACTATGTCCATTCTCCCCCAAACCCCTCTCCCATCCAGGCTGGCACGTGACATTGAGCAGAGCTCCATGAGCTATACAATAGGTCCTTGTTGGTTATCCATTTTAAATATAGACGTTCCCAAAGTCCCTAACTATCCCTTCTCCTCAGCAACCATAAGTTCATTTTCTAAGTCTGTGAGTCTCTTTCTGTTTTGTAAGTAAGTTCACTTGTATAATTTCTTTTTTAGAATCTGCATATGAGGGATGTCGTGATATTTCTCTCCTTCTCTCTCTGACTCATCTAACACTCTAGTTCCATTCATGTTGCTGCAAATGGTATTATTTCACCTTTTTTTAACAGCTGAGCAATATTCCATTGTATATATTTACCACATCTTCTTTATCCATTCCTCTCTTGATGGACATTTAGGTTGCTTCTATGTCTTGGCTATTGTAAACAGTGCTGCAGTGAACCTTGGGGTACATGTATCCTTTTGGATCATGTTTTTCTCTGGATATATGCCCAGGAGTGGGATTGAGGGGGTCATATGGTAGCTCTACTTTTAGATTTTTAAGGAACCTCCATACTCTTCTCCATAATGGCTGTACCAATTTACATTCCCACCAATATAGTGTAAGAGGATTCCCTTCTCTCCATATCTTCTGTAGGAGGTGATTAAAAAAAAAAAATTCTGGATACAAATCTGTTAAATATATGACTTGAAAAAAAAATTTTTTTTTCCCAGTCTGTTATCTGTCTTTCTATTGTCTAGGTCTGAATTTTGATGAGGTTCACTTTGTTGGGTTTTTTGGTATCATCACCAAGAAATCTTTTCTAAGTTAACTGAGAGCCTCCTATGTTTTCTTCTAAAAGTTTTATAATTTTTGGTTTTCTGTTTAGATCTGTGATCCATTTTGAGTTGGCTTTTGTATACAGTGTGAGGCAAAGTTTTATCTATTTATATTGCATGTGGATATCCAGTTGTCCCAGCAGCATTTGTTAAAATAGCTCTTCTTTGCCTGTTGAATTGCTTTGACACCTTTGTCACAGATCAACTGACTGTAAATGTTAGGGATTTATTTCTGGAAATTTTGTGGTTCCAATTTTGCTGAGATGGAGGAGGAAGCACATTCTTGTCTCTCCCACTGATTACAACTAAAAACTCTGAACAGAACACATAGAGCTACCACAAGACCTCTGAAGAGTAAATAATCGCAGAAGGTGTAGGGAAGGAAGTCAAAACTGGGACTGGTGACTGATCAGCAATGAGTTTCCTTTTTGCTCCCACCCACCATCCTCTATCTCCTGGCTTGAACTCTAGGGAACCCCCTATTCTTGATTCCCCCAATGGATCCAGGCAGAAAAAGCCCTAAGAGAAAACCCCTCTTCCTCTGTGTATGATCAGAGACCTGGAAAATAGGACTCTTGCATACAGAAGATTCTGCATAAAATCAGCCTTTCTTTTTTGTTTTGTGTTTTGGTTTTGTCCTTCTGCTGGGACAGCAGGTGGGCCCCGATCATGAGGCTGTCCTCCAGGGCTGGTAGCGGTGGCACTGTGCGGCCATTTAAAGCCCCGAAAGACCTTCCTCTTTAATCAGAAGCTGGGAAAAGGGTCCCTGTGGTCCGAAGAGTATGGAGAGAATATGTGTTACTTTTTTGCTTCCTTTGTTTTCCTTACCACTTTATCCCTGAGGCAGATGTCATTGCAACAAATATGCCACTGAATGGGGAATCAAAAAATTTAATGTAGGCAGAGGATTGAGAAAAGGCATGTAGGAGACAGACTATGGATAAACCATGGAAAGGCAGAAGACAGAGAAAAAGATGATCTAAATCTGCATGTAGTCTGAAATTCACTCCAGAGCTAAGCATTTGTGGAACTTATTTGAGGAAGCGTTAAGGTTTTGAGAGCTGAACTATAGCATAGACCACTGCCCTTTGGTGGCACATATGGGGAGAGACTAAATAATACTGAAAAGACTTGGAAAACTGAAAATAATATTGAAACCACAGCCCACAAACGGTGGGTTGGGACTTGCGGTTGGAACCTAATAGCGTTTATTGCCTACTGCAGTGACAAAAACAACAGATCAGTTCTGCAGAGAACCACGAGTCTTTAACATGACTAAGAGTGTCAAAATGTAAGTCTCTAGGATATAGTCCAGAAGTACTTGATATACCAAAATCTAGGGAAATCATAGTCAATTGTGGGGGAAAACAGCAATCAACAGGTACCAATTATGCAATTACTTTGCTGTTGGAAATGCAATAAAAGTTCTCAGAGCAGTCATTCTAATGCTGTGTAAACACTGTGTAAAACACTGTGTAACCCAGTGTAAAAAAGTGTGTAAGGACTTTTGAAATGAATGGAAAGTCTGAAGTTCCCAGATGAGAAAAAGAAACTATAAAAAGAACCAAGTTGAAATTTGGGGACAGAAAATTAAAATAGCTCAACTATTAATATTAAATGTTGAAATGACTAAGAATCCATTAGATTTCAATAGCAGAATGGAGAAGATAGAGGAAGGAAATGTTGAGGAAATTTGATAGCTTAGTTGTACAATCTAAATAATAAGGAAAGGTTAAAGAAAATAAACAGAGCTTAAAAACCTGAAGGACTATAGCAGAGGTCTCACATTTGTGACTTATGTATGCTAGAGAAGGCAAAGAGATTTGTGAAGAAAAGATATTTGAAGAAATGGCTGACAAGTTCCAACTTTGGCGAAGACAAACATCTACATATTCATAAAGCTCACCAAACCCCTCATCATCAGTGTATGATTCCGTTTATATAATATTCTGCAAAAGCCAAAACTCTAGGGGATGGGAGAACAGATCAGTGGTTGCTTGAGATTAAAGGTGGAAGAGGGGCTGATTACCGAAGGTCAAAACTATTCTGTACTGTGATACTCAGTGGCAGGTACACAACTCTGCAAACTGTAGATTTCATTGTATGCAAATTAAAAATAAAAAAGTAATGGTTAAAACAATAAAAAATGTGTTTTGGAAGACAGTACTGTTTAAGGAGCATAATTAAGGAGGCTAGTTCTACAAATTATTTTTTTCCTTGAGCTTCTTTCAGAATTTCCCCCCGATCTTTGATTTTCTCTAGTTTGAAAATAATATGCCTAGGTGTATTGTTTTGGCGGGGGGTGTTGGGGAGCATTTCTCTGAGCTTGCTGAATGTATTTGGTTTCTGACATTAATTTGGGGAAGTTCTCAGTCACTGTTGCAAATATTTGCTCTGTTCCTGTTTTTCTTCTCCTTCTGGTATCCCCCTTATATATATGTTATGCCTTCTGTAGTTGCCCACAGCCCCTGGATATTCTGTTCTGTTTTTGTTTTAATTCTTCTATTTGCTTTTCAGTTTTTGGAGGTTTCTACTGATACATCCTCAAGCTCAGAAACTCTTTCCTCAGCCATGTCATATCTACTATATAATAAGTCTATCAAGAAAGTATTCTTCATTCCTGTTACAGTCTGGGTTTGTTTGGGTTTTAAATCTCTAGCATTTCTTTTTGGTTCTTTCGATTTCCATCTCTCTGCTCACATTTCCATCTGTTTTTGTATGTAGACTCCTTTGTCCATTAGAAAGACACCTTAGCATTTTAATCATAGTTGTTTTAAATTCCTGGTTTGATAATTTGAACATCTTTGCTGTGTTTGGTTCTGATGCTTGCTTTGTCTCTTTAAGCTGTGTTTTTTACCTTTTAGTATGTTTTGTAAGTTTTTCTTGATAGTTGGACATGATGTACTGGGTAAAAGGAACCATTGTAAATATGACTTTAGTAATGTGATGTTGAGATGTTGGGAGGGGGGAAGGGGATGAAGCAGTCTATAGTCTCTTAGTAAGCCTGTTCTCTGGACTATAAGCTTTGCAGGTGTTTTTCAATTTTTTGGTAACTACCCCGTTAGGTAGGGCAGGAAGGCTCAAGTAGACTGGAGTTGGGTTTTTCCAGACCAGTTAGGCTCTCATGATACCCATCAGGTTTTGTTGTTGTTTAATCACTGTGTCCAGCTCTTTGTGACTCCATGGATTATAGCACACCAGACTCCTGTCCATGGGATTTCCCAGGCAAGAATACTGGAGTGGGTTGCCATTTCCTTCTCCAGGGGATCTTATCAATCCAGGGATCAAACCTGCTTCTCCTGCTTGGCAGGTGGATTCTTTACCACTGAGCAACCTGGGAAGCACCCATCAGGTTAGACTCTGGTTAATATAGTTTTCCCTGAAGGCCAGTTTTATTAAGAATAGAGTGCTCTGGCTTATTTTAAAGTGGTTCCTTTTCCCCTCCCTCTGATCTGAAGCGGGAGGAGACTTTTTTCCTCTATTTGCTGTGAGAACCTACTTAAGCTCCTGGAGATAAAACTCACGGAAGTGTGAGGTTTCCCTTATGACTGGTACCCCTAGAGTTTTTAACTCTCCAATTTTGTCTACGCTGAACCTTTTGCAGTTCAGTCGGTTACAGTATAGGTTTTCCTACTCCACACTGGTTCCCATGGTTTCTACTCTGAGTCTCTACTGAGGTAATCTGTGACTCTCTGTATTTGCTCGTCTGTTTCTCCAGCTTTCGGGGAGTGGTTTGCTCTGTTTCCAAGAGTTGTTGGTTATTTTGTTCAAGTTAAAAATTTTTTTTAAATTTTTAATTAATTTATTTTAATTGGAGTCTAATTACAGTATTGTGGTAGTTTTTGCGTTACATCGACATGAATCAGCCACGGGTGTACATGTGTCCCCCATCCTGAACCCCCCTCCCATCTCCCTCCTCACCCTATCCTTCCAGGTTGTCCCAGAGCACCGGCTTTGAGTGCCCTGCTTCATGCATCAAACTTGCACTGGTCATCTGTTTTACATATGGTAATATACATGTTTCAATGCTGTTCTCACAAACCATCCCACCCTTCCTTGCTTTCTCCCACAGAGTCCGAAAGTCTGTTCTTTACATCTGCATCTCTTTTGTTCAAGTTTTTAATTAATATGTTGGAGTGGCAACTTCCAAGTTCCTCCCCTATGGCACTAGAAACTAAGTCCCAGATTCATCCATATTCACGTCTGTATGATGTTGAAGTATTTAGTTCCTTTTCAACTAAGTTTCCAATTTTTATGTTAAAGAGAAGATTGATAACATGGAGTGTTTGAAATAGGAGTAATAAATCTTACTATCTTTAATAAATTCCAAGAAAGAAGTTGAAAAGTCCTTTATCAAATTTCAAAGTCAGTTAAGACTCTGAACTTCCACTAAAAGAGCCAAGGGTTTGATCCCTGGTTGGAGAACTAAGATCCTGCAGGCCATGTGGCGTGGCCAAAAAAAAAAAGCAATTGAAAAGCATTTATCAAAAATAAAAATTTTAACAGTATTAAAGTGAAATCTTTATTCTTCCCATGCAGACTTTGTAAATTTATATATTAAAGTGAAATATATATGTATGTTTTGTATTTCAACAGTAGGTGTGTACAGTGTGCATTTTGTGACCTGCATTCTATGTCTCTTTTCAAAAGTCTGTATTCAAATTAGGTGGAGGGAAATAAACAAAAGCATTTTCTGTGTCTGTGTTAAGTTACGGTTTCTTGTTCACTGCTCAGACTTGTGATATTGGGTTGTGCTTGATGAAGTAGAAAGCCAGGTGGATTAAGTGGAGGACTACTGATGCAAATAAGAATTTCCAGTTAATCACATAAGCTCCAGATCTTCTGGTTCTGACAGCTATCTTACGGCGTTGTTTATTTTGCATTTTAAAAATACTGATTCTGCTGCCTTAAGAGCTGTACCTAGCTTTATTTTGCATGGATTTTGTCAACACTGTTTTAGCAGTCCTATTTAGTATTTTTTAAAAACCATTGTGTTATATTTTCACCTAAATGCTAAGTAGAAAAAAACCCTTGAGAAGAAAATCACGTTACATACTAGGTATAGTCTTTTCTATAGTTTCCTTAAACATGGCTTATTACTAAGGCCCCGTAGTGAATTAACATTTTAAACAAGGCAAATTTACCAAAGGTGTTAAGACCAAAGAATTACAGTGAAAGTGTATGAAGGTGTTTTCCTTTCCTGATGCTACTGGGCTGTGCAACTCCTTGGGGAGGGAAACTCCCAGACGTTGCAGAATACGACAGCCCCTTCTCTCACCACCACCGCCAAACAGAAAGGAATCAAGATGTCGCATTACCTCACAGAACACTAAAAAGCAGATGGCTATAGCTAGCTCTGCCATGTCAGAAGATGATGAAAGATCCAATAGCAAGTAAATATTTGTTGAAAAGAACTCTGTGCCCTTTCCTGTTTTTTTCCACTTTTCATGCTCAAATCCTACTCATTCCTCAAGTGAGATCCATCTCAGTTCCTACCTCCTCTGTCAACTATGTTTCTTTCCCCAGCTGGAAATCATTTTTCCATTTTCAGCAATGTAACAGCACAGTATTTGTACTCTCTGAGAGTATTTTCTGAAAATGCATTTGTTAGTTTGCTTTATGTTTCTGGCTAGTGTTTAAGTTCCTTAAAGACGGTTTTTGTGTCTAATTTTCCTTTGTATTCCTTTAGATGACACTTGGTGCGTAATTCCAGTTTCTGTTCAGTGAGTTAATAACAAACTGGCAATAAATTAAGAGGAAAAAACTAAAAGTGAGAGTCCCTTCTTGTTAGGTATGATTGTTTAGGTTTTAGTTTCTCATTCGCTGTTGAATTTGTGGTATTAGGTGGAAGGCTGTTCAGTATAATCTGTAATAATCACATGTACCTATTATGTTATGATCATTTAAAGGGTACCACCGTAATCAGGGTTCTGTAAATTGTAAGTGACGGGAAATATTTTTGTTGAGCAGAAATTTGAGTCTCCATAAATCTTTAATACGTAGGGTGTAACTGTCCTTGGATTCTGCCTCCTAGATCCAGTTGAGTTCTGACTGTCATTCTTTGCAGACCTTTCACAGACCCAGAACAGTGGTGTCTTGAACAGTCTCTTCATTCTTGGCTGCTTTCGTCCAAGACCCAGCCTTTGATCCTCCTGTTCCGTGGTTAACCTGGCCCCCTACTTGCCTGGGAGGGGACACCAGCTGCTTTATATCACCCAAATCAGACGTCATTTATTAAGCATTAATTTATTAAGCATGATAGCACTGACTTCTGCCATCAACAAGGCTCTTCATAGCACAGGATATAGCACTTTGGTATCTCTTTTGGTCTTCATAGGCACACTTGGTGCAGACAGAAAAGGTTTTATTCATTTTCCCACTTGGTGGAAGAAGAATCTGAGGTGCTGAGGAGTTAAGTGTCTTGCTGAAAAGATACATGTGGGATTAAAGATCCAAGTACCTGGCATATAAAACCAGTGCTTATTATTCCTTTCTCCCTCTGTGTGCTCCACTCTAGGCTGGGTGTGCAGGACACAGTATCAACTCAGATGCATGTGCCCTTTCCTGAGGTTGATAATGACTGACAGCTATTAATGTTTTTGCCCTTGGAGTACTGAGAACAAAAGATGCCAATTTCTTAAGCCATTACTATAAAGCCAGAAAAAAGCAGGTACATGAATATATGTTCTGAAAAGCAATTTAATTTCAGATAAACTTGATATTTGCTATTACCTCCATGGTGGTGGTGGTTTAGTTGCTAAGTCATGTCCAAATCTTGGTGACCCCATGGACTGTAGCCTGGCAGGCTTCACTGTCCGTGGGATTTTCCAGTCAAGAATCCTGGAGTGGGTTGCCATTTCCTTCTCCAGGAATTACCTACATAATTGGGTTAATTTTTTTCTAATTCCTCAAAGTTTTTAATCTTCAGTAGTAATAGAGAATGCCTTTAACTGCTGCCCTTTGGAAATACATAATGAGTAATTAATCTGTAGTTTTGCCTGACAGAATGACTTTTAGACATAATTCTGTAGAAGTATCTGATTACTTTAAGTCTTTAAAAATGGCAGTGATACAGAATGATTTTTAGAGAATTAGGATTGAGGGCAGGAGGAGAAGGGGACGAACGAGGATGAAATGGTTGGATGGCGTCACTGACTCGATGGGCGTGAGTCTGAGTGAACTCCGGGAGTTGGTGATGGACAGGAAGGCCTGGCGTGCTGTGATTCATGGGGTCGCAAAGAGTTGGACACGACTGAGCGACTGAACTGAACTGAACTGTTTAGTCCCCATAGCAAATAAAGGGGTTTCTAATGCTAAAAGTCCATACTGTTTCTGTCCTTTATTGTGCCCATCTCACGTTGCACTCATCTCACATGCTAGCAAAATAATGCTCAAAATTCTCCAAGCCAGGCTTCAACAGTACGTGAACCATGAAATTCCAGATGTTCAGGCTGCAGTTAGAAAAGACAGAGGAACAAGAGATCAAATTGCCAACATCCGTTGGATCATTGACAAAGCAACAGAGTTCCAGAAAAGCATCTAGTTCTGTTTTATTGACTATGCTGAAGCCTTTGACTCTGTGGATCACAAGAAACTGGAAAATTCTTCAAGATACGGAAATACCAGACCATGTGACGTGCCTTCTGAGAAACATGTATGTAGGTCAAGAAGCAACAGTTAGAACTAGACATGAAACAACTGACTGATTCCAAATCGGGAAAGGAGTATGTCAAGGCTGTATATTGTCACCATGCTTATTTAACTTATATGCAGAGTACATCATGTGAAATGCTGGATGAAACAAAAGCTAGAATCAAGATTGCCGGGAAAAATATCAATAATCTTAGATATGCATATTATACCATCCTTATGGCAGAAAGTGAAGAAGAACTGAAGAGCCTCTTGATGAAAGTGAAAGAGGAGAGGGAAAAAGTTGGCTTAAAACTCAGCTTTCAGAAAACGAAGATCATGGCATCCAGTCTCATTACTTCATGGCAAATAGATGGGGAAACAACAAACTTTCTTTTCTTGGGCTCCCAAATCACTGCAGACAGTGACTGCAGCCATGAAATTAAAAGATGCTTGCTCCTTGGGAGAAAAGCTGTGACCAACCTAGACAGCATATTAAAAAGCAGAGACATTGTTTTGCCAACAAAGGTTTATCTAGTCAAAGCTATGTTTTGTCCAGTAGTCAAGTGTGGATGTGAGGGACTATAAAAAAAGCTAAGCACCAAAGAATTGATGCTTTTGAACTGTGGTGGTGGAGAAGATTCTTGAGAGTCCTCTGGACTGCAAGGAGATCCAACCAGTCCATCCTAAAGGAAATCAGTTCTGAATGTTCTTTGGAAGGACTGATGCTGAAGCTGAAACTCCAGTACTTTGGCCACCTGATGTGAAGTGCTGACGCATTTGAAAAGACCTGATGCTGGGAAAGACTGAAGGCCAGAGGAGAAAGGGTCGATAGAGGATGAGACGGTTGAATGGAATCACTGATGCAATGGACATGAGTATGAGCAGGCTTCAGGAATTGGTGATGGACCGAGAAGCCTGGTGTGCTGCAGTCNGCTGAAGCTGAAACTCCAGTACTTTGGCCACCTGATGTGAAGTGCTGACGCATTTGAAAAGACCTGATGCTGGGAAAGACTGAAGGCCAGAGGAGAAAGGGTCGATAGAGGATGAGACGGTTGAATGGAATCACTGATGCAATGGACATGAGTATGAGCAGGCTTCAGGAATTGGTGATGGACCGAGAAGCCTGGTGTGCTGCAGTCTATGGGGTCCCAAAGAGTTGGACACATCTGAGCAACTGAACTGAACTGAATACCAAAAGTATGTTTCAACAGACAGATGGCTAAAAATCACATGAAAAGATGCTCAACATCACTGTCAAAGAAATGCAGATCAAAACTACAATAGGTATCATCTCATATGCGTCAGAATGACCATCATGAAAAAAGTCTACAAACAAATGCTGGAGAAGATGTGAAAAGAGAATCCCTCCACACTTTTGGTGAGAATACATTAATAAATTGCTATAACCACTTTGGAGATCAGTATGGAGGTTCCTTAAAAGTCTAAAAATAGTAATCAGAAATCTTCCAGCAAACAAAAGCCCAGGTCCAGACGGTTCCACAGCTGAATTCTACCAAAAATTTAGAGAAGAGCTAACACCTATCCTACTCAAAATCTTCCAGAAAATNGTGGTACATATACACAATGGAGTATTAACTCAGCCATTAAAAAGAATATCTTTGAATCAGTTCTAATGAGATTGATGAAAGTGGAGCCTATTATACAGAGTGAAGTAAACCAGAAAGAAAAACACCAATACAATATACTAACACATATATATGGAATTTAGAAAGATGGGAAAGATACCCTGTATACTAGACAGCAAAAGAGATACAATGTATAGAACACTCTTTTGGACTCTGTGGGAGAGGCAGAGGGAGGGATGATTTGGATGAATGCCGTTGAAACATGTATAATATCATATATGAAATGAATTGCCAGTCCAGGTTTGATGCAGGATAAGGGCTGCTTGGGGCTGGTTNGGAAAGATACCCTGTATACTAGACAGCAAAAGAGATACAATGTATAGAACACTCTTTTGGACTCTGTGGGAGAGGCAGAGGGAGGGATGATTTGGATGAATGCCGTTGAAACATGTATAATATCATATATGAAATGAATTGCCAGTCCAGGTTTGATGCAGGATAAGGGCTGCTTGGGGCTGGTTCACTGGGATGACCCAGAGGGATGGTATGGGGAGGGAGGTAGGAGGGGGGTTCAGGATGGGGAACACATGTATACCCGTGGCAGGTTCATGTTGATGTATGGCAAAACCAATACAATATTGTAAAGTAATTAGCCTCCAATTAAAATAAATAAATTTATATTTTAAAAAAATCTAAAAATAGATCTACCATATGATCCAACACTCCTATTCTTGGGCCTATATCCAAAGAAAACTGATAATCTGAAAATGATACATGCATCCTGATATTCATCGCAGCACTAGTCATGGTAGCCAAGACTTGGAAGCAACCTAAATGTCCATCGACAGAGGAATGGATAAAGATGTGGTACATATATACAATGGAATATTACTAAGTGATAAAGAATGAAATAATGCCATTTGCAGCAGTATAGATCTCAGTTGATAATATATCTGCCTGCAATATAGGAGGCCCAGGTTTCATCCCTCGGTTGGTAAGATTCCCTGGAGAAAGAAATGCCAACCCTCTCCAGTATTCTTGCTTGGAGGCTCTCATGGACAGAGTAGCGGCCACAGTCCATGGGGTCACAAAGATTTGGACATGACTTAGTGACTAAACCACCATCACCACCATATGGACCTAGAGGTTATCATGAGTGTGTGTATGCTACGTCAATCAGTCGTGTCATACTAAGTGAAATTAGACAGACAAAGAGAAATATAATATGATGTCATTTACATGTAAAAGCTAAAAAAAAAAACTGATACAAATGAGCATAATTTACAAAACAGAAACAGACTTTACAGATATGAAAAGCAAACTTATAGTTACCAAAGGGGAAACATGGGGGAAAAGGGATAAAAGAGGAGTTTGACATGAACATTTACACAGTACCATATATAAGATGGGTTTTCCAGGTAGCTGTGGTGGTAAAGAACCCACCTGCCAGTGCAGGAGACATAGGAGATCCGAGTTCAATACCTGGATTGGAAAGATCTCCTGCAGAAGGGCATGGCAACTCACTCCAGTATTCTTGCCTGGAGAATCCCATGGATAGAGAGCCTGGAGGGTTAGGGTCCATGGGGTTGCACAGAGTCAGACACTACTGAAGCAGCTTAGCACACATATATAAGATAGATAACCAACAAGTACCTACTGTATAGCACAGGGAACTCTACTCAGCATTCTGTAATAACGTATGAGAATAAAATCTGGAAAAATTGAATATATGTGTACATATATTTGCTGTATACCTGATCACTTCATGGCAAATAGATGGGGAAACAGTGGAAACAGTGTCAGACTTTGTTTTTCTGGGTTCCAAAATCACTGCAAATGGTGATTGCAGCCATGAAATGAAAAGATGCTTACTCCTTGGAAGGTAAGTTATGACCAACCTAGAAAGCATATTCAAAAGCAGAAACATTACTTTACCAACAAAGGTCCATCTAGTCAAGGCTATGGTCTTTCCAGTAGTCATGTATGGATGTGATAGTTGGACTGTGAAGAAAGCTGAGCGCCGAAGAATTGATGCTTTTGAACTGTGGTGTTGTAGAAGACTCTAGAGAGTCCCATGGACTGCAAGGAGATCCAACCAGTCCATTCTAAAGGAGATTAGTCCTGGGTGTTCTTTGGAAGGAATGATGCTAAAGCTGAAACTCCAGTACTTTGGCCACCTCATGTGAAGAGTTGACTCATTGGAAAAGACTCTGATGCTGGGAGGGATTGGGGTCAGGAGGAGAAGGGGTGACCGAGGATGAGATGGCTGGATGGCATCACCAACTCGATGGACATGAGTCTGAGTGAACTCTGGGAGTTGGTGATAGACAGGGAGGCCTGGCGTGCTGTGATTCATGGGGTCGCAAAGAGTCGGACACGACTGAGTGACTGAACTGAACTGAGACTAACATAGCATTGAAAACCAACTACAATAAAATTAAAATTTTTAAAAAGTATATTTCAGAAACCGTACACATGAAAAATTTTATGTATACAAAAAGTAATAAATTTAAGTATTTTTAGCATTAGATTCTTTTTTTTTCTTAAATATTCTTGGATTGTATTAGGGGCTTTCCCTATAATGAACTTATCTTTATTCTGTATGCATTGTTTCCTATGTTGAATGTTGTTGCTTTTGGCTGAATGGCTGGAATGTGGTATATGTGGTATCAGTTCAGTTCAGTCACCCAGTCATGTCCAACTCTTTGTGACCCCATGAACCGCAGTACGCCAGGCCTCCCTGTCCATCACCAACTCCCGGAGTCTACCCAAACCTATGTCCATTGAGTCAGTGATGCCATCCAACCATCTCATCCTCTGTCATCCCCTTCTCTTCCTGCCCTCAACCTTTCCCAGCATCAGGGTGTTTTCAAATGAATCAGCTCTTCACATCAAGTGGCCAAAGTATTGGAGTTTCAGCTTCAACATCAGTCCTTCCAATGAACACACAGGACTGATCTCCTTTTAGGATGGACTGGTTGGATCTCCTTGCAGTCCAAGGGACTCTCAAGAGTCTTCTCTAATACCACAGTTGAAAAGCATCAATTCTTCGGCGCTCAGCTTTCTTTATAGTCCAACTCTCACATCCATAAATGACCACTGAAAAAACCATAGCCTTGACTAGACGGACCTTAGTTGACAAAGTAATGTCTCTGTTTTTGAATATGCTGTCTAGGTTGGTCATAACTTTCCTTCCAAGAAGTAAGCGTCTTTTAATTTCATGGCTGCAGTCACCATCTGCAGTGATTTTGGAGCCCCCCAAAATAAAGTCTGCCGCTATTTCCACTGTTTCCCCATCTATTTGCTATGAAGTGATGGGACCGGATGACATGGTCTTAGTTTTCTGATTGTTGAGCTTTAAACCAATTTTTTCACTCTCCTTTTTCACTTTCATCAAAAGGCTTTTTAGTTCTTCTTCACTTTCTTCCATAAGGTGGTGTCATCTGCATATCTGAGGTTATTGATATGTGGTATATTGAACAATAAAAAGTGTTACACACTGCCATGAGGGAACATTAATTTATAAGATTTTAAAATACCCAGGTGAAAAGTATAATGCACATTGGTTTACCTCTTTTTATGAAAATTCAGTAGGTAGATATCCTCTTTGCTAGGTAAAAGTTTAGAGTGCCATTTATTACATTATGAAAAGAATTTTTTTGATAAGAATGTGAATTATTAGCCTTATAATACCCATTTAGCTTTATACATGTATTTGTAAATAATTACTTCCATTTTGTAGGTAAGAAAGCAATTTGAGTTATTTGACTTATTGTTCAGTATTTTTCACTCACTGATGTATCACTTTTAGGTTTAAAACTGGTGTAGGAGTGAAAAGAAAATTATTTTATTAAAGAAGAGCGGGAAACAAGGATAAAAGCCCAATGTTTAAGGATGATGTATTAGAAATTATGATTATTATTGTATAGTTAGTATTGGGTTGGCCAAAAGATTCGTTTGGATTTTTCCATACATGTTACAGAAAAACCTGAACGAACTTTTTTGACAACCCAATGTTATGAATACTTTGTTTTCATGGTTTGTAATTAAATGAGTCTTTTATCCATAATTGTAGTTTAACCAACTGCTTATGTAATTAACTGAGAGTATTTTATCCCGTTGGGTTCTCAGACTTTTTCCAACTTTGAGGTTTTAAATGTTTAAAATGTTGGTTTGTGTCTCAAAGGGAGATAAGTGAAACCAACTAAGAATTCATTAATAAAACTCTTATAATTTATTTCCCACAGAGAGTTAGCTTGAATTTATATGTCAGAGGTTACGTAGAAGTACTTTACAGAAAGTCTCTGAGGTAAATGCTCTGCATTAGAAAGGCCAAGCAGGCAAAGCATCTGTCCCCACATTGACTGAGCGGAGTACCTGTGGCCAGACTCTGATTAATGTGTTCTCATGTAAGGAAAACAGAGAATGGTGATGTAGTTACTGTCTGTCATAAAGAGATCCTGTTGAACTCAATGTGTAACCCTCCCATGGGCTTTGTGGATATTTTTGTATTTTGACCCTAACCACCGTGGAGCCTTTGAGCACAATCAGAATGTGAGCAGTTGTCCTGACTACAGTAAGATAATCTGGAACATGCTGGGTATATGTATGTTTCTCTGTGCACTTGTGTGTGTTCATGTAATAGCATTTGATTTGCTTTATATGTGTTGTACTTTGACTTTGGACAATTTTGGGGAGGCATTTTACGAATTTAGATTTCAAAGATTGGAACATTTTTCATCCAAACTGTAAAACTAAAGGACATGCCTAGTCACCATGCTGTTTCAACAAGTGCTTATTGTTTGTAGTATAATAAAATCAGATTCCTTTCCCATTCATTCATCTAGCACAAAATATTGAATATTACTTATGCCAGTCTAGAGGCTGTTGATTGGTAGTCTTTCGAAGTGAAACCTTCTTAGGCTGTGTTGAACTTTGAGAGTCAGTTAATGACTATATCTGACCTGTTTAGAAAGAGCACTTTGTTGTGATGATAAAATTTAGCAGATAAGTACATGGTGTTCAGTTCAGTTCCTTCGCTCAGTCATGTCTGACTCTTTGCGACCCCATGGACTGCAGCACTCCAGGCCTCCCTATCTATCACCAATTCCTGAAGCCTGCTCAGACTCATATCCATTGCATCGGTGATGCCTTTCAACCATCTCATCCTCTGTCATCCCCTTCTCCTCCAGCCTTCAATATTTCCAGCATCTGGATCTTTTCAAATGAGTCAGCTCTTCACATCAGGTGGCCAAATAATTGAAGTTTCAATTTCAACATCTGTCCTTCCAGTGAACACTCAGGACTGATCTCCTTTAGGATGGACTGGTTGGATCTCCTTGCAGTCCAAAGGACTCTCAAGAATCTTCTCCAACACCACAGTTCAAAAGCATCAGTTCTGTGCTCAGCTTTCTTTATAGTCCGACTCTCACATCCATACATGACTACTGGGAAAACCATAGCCTTAACTAGACGAACTTGTTGGCAAAGTAATGTCTCTGCTTTTTAATATGCTGTCTAGGTTGGTCGTGGAAGCATCTTTTTAATTTCATGGCTGCAGTCACCATCTTCAGTGATTTTGGAGCCCCCCAAAATAAAGTCTGTCACTGTTTTCACTGTTGACCCATCTATTTGCCATGAAGTGATGGGACCTGATGCCATGATCTTAGTTTTCTGAATGTTGAGTTTTCGGCCAGCTTTTTCACTCTCCTCTTTCACTTTCATCAAGAGGCTCTTTAGTTCTTCTTTACTTTCTGCCATAAGGGTCGTGTCATCTGCATATCTGAGGTTATTGGTATTTCTCCTGGCAGTCTTAATTCCAGCTTGTGCTTCTTCCAGCCCAGCGTTTCTCATGATTCACCCCGTGTATAAGTTAAATAAGCAGGGTGACAATATACAGCCTTGACATATTCCTTTTCCTATTTGGAACCAGTCTGTTGTTCCATGTCCAGTTCTAACCATTGCTTCCTGACATTCATACAGATTTCTCAGTCAGGTGGTCTGGTATTCCCATCTCTTTCAGAATTTCCCACAGTTTATTGTGATCCACATGGTGTTAGGATTCCTGTTTCTTTAGAATTTTGTAGAAAGGGAGCCAATGCAGTTTGCAGTCATTTTTTTATTCATGCCCCAACCCAGTCTCCTACAGAGGACATTTTTTTTTTTATGAAAAAAAATATAAATCATGTAATTTTTCTGGGTTAATTGAATTAAATCTATTTGAAATGAAATTTGAAAAAATGAGTTACAGTCTTAGGAGTCTGTATTTTTAAATCACTTATTACTGTTTCCATTGGATTTTTAAAAAATTATAAAAATAATATATGACATTTTTAAGCTGGATATAAATGTATAAAGGGAAAAATGAATCTCTTTTCACTTTTTTACTATCACCCTCTGGATTAACCACTGTTAACTGTCTGATATTGCAGCCTTCTGTTTTGTATTCATCTACATGTATAAGCATACGTCTGTATGAACATGGGAAAAGGCTGGGTACCTTACCTATGTATTTGAATAATTAAGTAGGATCATATACATTCTGTATATAACCTTTTTCCCATCAATAGATCATGAATATCCTTCCAGTTGGTACATATGCCAAACTTATTCTTTGTATTAATAGCAATTGTGTAATTAGTGTGTAGCACAGATTCATCATAATTTATGTACTGCTCTTATAGTTGAACATTTGGTTTGTTTTCAATATTTTATTTCTCTAATGGTAAAACAAGCATCCATGAATGCATACTACTTTTAGGCCCTTCTGTTTATTCTTAAGTTCAATAGATTTCTGGAGGAAGAATTGTTGGGTGAAGGGTTAGGACTAGTCTGTACCCCAGCACACATTACGAGAATGTTCTTTGTCTGACACCTTTGCCAACACTGGCAGTTAACCGTTGGCCTTTAAAAAAAAATTAAAAAACTCATTCTTTTCACCCTTCTTTTAAAATTCTATTTCTTAGGCTTCTTGAATTATTCGTCTGATTTGTGACTTTTATTGACAGTTTGTAGAATGCAGACCTCAGTGGTAAAGAACCTGCCTACCAAAACAGCAGCCACAGGATACGTGGGTTCCATCTCAGGGTGGGAAAGATCCACTGGAGGAGGCATTGGCAACCTGCTCAAGTATTCTTGCCTGGAGAATCCCATGGACGGAGGGAGCTTGGTGGGCTACAGCCCATGGGGTCACAAAGAGTCGGACAGGATGGAGCCCGCACACATGCCTATGAAGAATACAGGAATAGTCAGAGATTTCACTGAAGAAATGAGAAAGGGTAACAATTGTTATTTGGCATCCTTGAAAACTTCTCTTTGTAACTTGAGTATTTATTTTTACTGCTCAAATGTGAATCAAGTTTGTTATGTTCATGCTGAAGGATCAGATCACGTTTGCTAACATTTATATGGTCTGTAATTTATACTAAACTCAAGGTTTTCGAAGATGAATGATGAAAAATGCCATAATGTGGTAGCACATTTCCAAAACTATTATGTTAATGAAATTTAATAGTTCTTTTTATCTTTTCCTTTTTTAAAAAATATGCACAGTTATATTTTTGCCTGACATCCCATTACCAATATTAGCATATCATCTACTATTTTTGTTATTTGCATTAACAATTAATTAGATTCCCATTTCCCTTAAGGCTACTTTTTATAAATGCTTGATTTTTCTCTGTCAATAATTTCATGAGGGAGTGTTTAGCAAATAAGTATTTTTCTACATAACTTATAAATGCACACAGAGATAAAAGTATTAACAGTTAATAGTTTGTAAGATACTCCTATTATTTTAATTATTTTAAATGTTTAATTTTTTTTACTACGGGTATACATGTGTTCCCAATCCTGAACCTTCTTTTTAAAATTTCTAGTCTTAATTTTTTTAAACTAGGGGATAGTAAGCTCTCCAGGGCAAGGTGAAAGTGAAAGCAGAAGTTGCTCAGTCATATTGGACTCTGCGATCCCATGGACTATACAGTCTATGGAATTTATCAGGCCAGAATACTGGAGTGAGTAGCCTTTACCTTCTCCAGGGCATCTTCCCAACCCGGGGACAGAACCCAGCTTTCTTGCATCGCAGGCAGATTCTTTACCAGCTGAGCCACTAGAGAAGCTACCAGGGAAAAGTAGTATGTTTTATTTCTGTGTTTTGCTCCACAGAATCTTGATACTCCTTGGTAAGAATTTATTGATTTTGGTTGACTTACAATCCACTATTTGACATTAGTCACTGATATATCCTGTAACTTCATGAAGGGAATGTCTTTATTGAAAAAGTTTCAAATTTTCATATTCAAAGAAGTGATGTATTACTTAATAGTATTTTTTTGCCAGACACAGTCAGCTCTCACCTGCTTCGGAAGGCAAATAATTACTTTTATGAAATATTATTATAGCCAGTTTTGAGTCTAGATTAACTACAATCTTCTGCTATTCCCCTATCTTTGAAATATTTTCCTCTGATATAATTTTCTGATGCTTCCTATAGTTTGCCAGGGGAATTCAAACTGATCCTTCTGAGCATCCTACAAAGACCATATTGTGAATATAAACTTGCTGCAGAAACAACTACTACTTAAAATAAATTCAAATGCAAATCCAAGCTCTATATTTAAAATTATACACGCCATGTATTTTATATGCCTTCTTGCTTATGTTTTAACTTTTCTCCTCTAAATATGCTGTTCCATGCTAGTCATTTTTTCCTTGATTTTTTTTTGTATTGCTTTCAAAATTTTCAGTATGGGGGGGGTTCAAGATTGGGAACTCATGTACACCTGAGATAAAAAAAAAAAAAAGAAAAGAAAGATCGATGTTAGTTTGTAGTATTAAAAAAAATTTTCAGTATATTATTTCATTAGCTTCATAAGTTTTCAGAGCTCAAACTATCTTTGTCATTCTTTGAACTGCATAAAAGTTTACATTCTTCTAGTGTAATATATTCCTTCAATGACTGCATAAAGTACAAATATATTATTTTTTTTTTTACAAGTCTTATTAGATGGTATTCTGCTTTTTAAAGGCTTAACCAACCCCATGCATGGGATTATTACCTATCATACACCAGCTGTACTCATGACCTTTCTCAGGCTTCCCTTTGAGGAATTCCAGGTGTTCTCAACCACATGGTAATCATTATTACATGTTAAAAGAGTTTGGTTAGTGTTGGAGATGGTAGGAAGAGTATCTCAGTGGGCAGCATCCTTCTGATAAAGTTTATTGACAAAAATATTTATAGGACTGGTAAGTGTGAATTCTGAAACTGCTGTTAAAATAGGATTTTAAAAAGTCATGTTGAATGGCCAAAGACAGAGCAGCAGATCCAGATTTTCTTTTTAATTCAATCATGCGGAACAAGGAACTGCTGCTTGAATACTTTGGAATCTACTGATTCCTAAGTGAGAGAGCTGTTATTACCAAAATCTCTTTTACTTTATTTTGCATCCTTGTTGGAGAGGGCCAAAATTGATTGATCCCTCAAATTCTTTTCCTTACTTGTTTACAGATACTCTCTAGATTTCAAAGTTCTTCCAACTCCTGATAAACAATCACCATATTTGATAAGTACTGTCACTGCCTAATTCCAGTTTATCTTTCGCTACTGTCTCTGAGAATTACTATAGATTTGCTGTGGAAAAATAGAAAAAACATCTGATTAAAAGAGAAGTGGTGCCAGTATCTTTCTTGATGATGTTTTAGTAATTCGAAAACTGTAAACTGACTCTTAGACGATCACATCCCAATACTTAGAAATCTTTTGGAGTTTCAAAGGTTTACAAAAAGGAATACCCTATCCTTTGAATGTTCTGAGAGAAAGCAAGGAAGAAGCCACTTTTATATTCTAATTTTGTAAGCCACATAGAATCACTGCTGGCTCATTCTACGTGTTAGAAGTGAGTCACCGAGTACAGCCAACACTTCGCAGGAGAGTTGGGCTCTACCTTTGAAGGGAGGAGTATGCAGACTTTGTACAAAGTATTTTAAAACTACTACAGTCATGATACATGATTTTTTTTAAATTGCTGTGAGAGTCTATTTGTGATTCGTTTGCAGCAGTGATGATAAGTGAGATGTGCTATAATTTGTTTTTGAAGTTGTTTTTAGGTTTTGCAATCAGTGTTATTATACTCAGTTTACAGAAATGACTTGGAAAGTTTCCTTGTGTTTTTGGAGTCGCTTCAAGTATCATTGGGTGTTTACAATTTTTAAAAGTACACTAGAATTCTGAGAAATCTTCTGGGCCTGGAGCTTTTTCTTGGGTGCTGTATAACAATTTTCCCCTTATATTTGGTAATATTTGATTTATGCAGACTTTCCATCTTGATTAAAACCATCTCTGGTACCAATTCCAGTATGTTTTAAGATAGGATTTGAATGCAAATTTATGCTCAGAAGACCATATCTTTTGTTTTTGTACTATAAGCCTATGAGAATATAATGAACTTACATACTTAATATTTTATATATAGGCAACCATCAGCAATATATCATTTCTTTAAAGAGAAGTATACCTTTCTTACAAGTATTTGTTTTTTAACTTGTACTGAAGGCATTACTAATTAGGTAAATATGAGTGAATATAAGAGTTTTCAAAAAAACATTTTTTGTAATGTGTGTGATATTTGAAGACATTAGTCATCATATTGCTTATAAATAACAGAGATAAGTTTTATTCCAGGTTATTTGATACAGTGATTTGAATTCATTTTATGATCTATCTCATTTAAACTGTCATTTTCAATTTATTTCTTTATAAGATCAACTTTGCATAGTGGTGAGAAAGTGATTGTAGGTGTAAATAAGCTATGTGATATTGTTTATAGCAAATATTTTAAATATCAGGTTTTCATGTTTTGTTTACTCATAAAAAGAAATGAAAAAGGCACCAAATATTAATATTATAATCCATTATTAAGTTAGGTTGGATGATACATAACCATGAAGATAACGTGGTATCTGCTGTTGAGTTCATATACAAGTGATTCTAAACTAGGTCAGTAGTAGTGAAATTTGATTTGAGAACCATTTAGGAGGTATCTGAAAAGTTTTGAGAGAAATTTATAAAATCACTTTGCCCACAGTTTTCCTGATATAAAAATGTAGATTATAGTCTATATTAAGTTTTAACTGTTTGCCTTGTAATTTATCTATTTTTTTTTTTTCAGGTTATTTTCATTTTACTTTCCCATAGAACTAAATGCTAATGAAATTCTAAATACCAAAATTGTTTTAGTTTGATACTAAGAATTGGAAATGAACACTATTTTGGAGAGGGTATGGAAATAACTATTAATTGCCACTTCAGTTCAGTTCAGTCGCTTAATCGGGTCTGACTCTTTGTGAACCCATGAATCGCAGCATGTCAGGCCTCCCTGTCTATCACCAACTCCCAGAGTTTACCCAAACTCATGTCCATCGAGTTGGTGATGCTGTCCAGCCATCTCATTCTCTGTCATCTCCTCTCCTCCTGCTTCCAATCCCTCCCAGCATCAAAGTCTTTTCCAGTGAGTCAGCTTTTCACATCAGGTGGCCAGAGTATTGGAGTTTCAGCTTCAACATCAGTCCTTCCAATGAATACCCAGGACTGATCTCCTTTAGGATGGACTGGTTGGATCTCCTTGCAGTCCAAGGGACTCTCAAGAGTCTTCTCCAACACCACAGTTCAAAAGCATCAATTCTTTGGTGCTCAGCTTTCTTCACAGTCCAACTCTCACATCCATACATGACCACTGGAAAAACCATAACTTTGGCTAGATGGGCCTTTGTTGCCACTTGGTACCCAAGAATAAATTGTTAAGCTTTTAGTTTTGTGGCTATGACATTAAAAGTGAATTTTCTCTTCATCGTATAATCAGAAAAAGAATTAAGAACCCAGTTTATTATTATTGCCGTTATTTTTTGGCTATACTGCACAAGTATGCGGGACCTTAGTTGCCCAACCAGGGACTGAACCCACACCCCCTGCATTGTAAGTGCAGAGTCCTTACAGCTGGAATGCCAGGAAACTCCTAAGAACTCAGTTTTCTATTTTTTTTTTTTTTTTTGAGTTGGTTCACATTCATGTCTTAAGTGTTCACTGATAAGGAAAATTATATATTAGAATTGTTTTGAATTTTTACTGGGCCTAGGATCATGCTAGCATACAGTAGATACTCAATAAATTTCTATTCAGCTTGCATGTTTGAAGCATTGCTGTGGAAAATAAAATATTTTTGTGGTTAGGCATGGTCTTGTTATTTTGGTTCTTTTTAGTTCCTAGATGCGGAAACAGTGGAAACAGTGTCAGACTTTATTTTTGGGGGCTCCAAAATCACTGCAGATGGTGATTGCTGCCATGAAATTAAAAGACACTTACTCCTTGGAAGGAAAGTTATGACCAACCTAGATAGCATATTCAAAAGCAGAGACATTACTTTGCCAACAAAGGTCCATCTAGTCAAGGCTGTGGTTTTTCCAGTGGTCATGTATGTATGTGAGAGTTGGACTGTGAAGAAGGGTGAGCGCCAAAGAATTGATGCTTTTGAACTGTGGTGTTGAAGAAGACTCTTGAGAGTCCCTTGGACTGCAAGGAGATCCAACCAGTCCATCCTAAAGGAGATCAGTCCTGGGTGTCAATTGGAAGGACTGATGCTAAAGCTGAAACTCCAATACTTTGGCCACCTCATGTGAAGAGTTGACTCATTGGAAAAGACTCTGTTGCTGGGAGGGATTGGGGGCAGGAGGAGAAGGGGATGACAGAGGATGAGAAGGCTGGATAGCGTTACCCACTAAATGGGCACGAGTTTGAGTGAACTCTGGGAGTTGGTGATGGACAGGGAGGCCTGGCATGCTGCGATTCATGGCATCGCAAAGAGTCAGATATGACTGAGTGACTGAACTGAACTGAACTGAACTGAGGGAAGCTTGCCTAGAGAATCCCATGGACAGAGGAGCCTGGTGGGCTGCTGTCTATGGGTCTCACAGAGTCGGACATACCTGAGGTGATTTAGCATGCATAGATGTATTGGAGAAGAAAATGGCAACCCATTCCAGTATTCTTGCCTGGAGAATCCCAGAGAGAGAGGAGCCTGGTGGGCTGCCATCTATGAGTCTCACAGAGTCGACATGACTGAAGAGACTTAGCAGCAGCAGCAGTAGGGAAGCTTAATGTAGTGTTTAAATTATATTCATGCTTATTCTTTAAAATCTTTGTAAAATGTCTGTTTTGAATCAGCCCTACTCATTAAAAAGAACTGTAAATTTTAAGCCATTTAATGATTTTTACTTCCATTGGATTTAGTGAAAAAGGAAGTTTATTTTTGGCTTCACACAAGAGACAACGTTTTTCTTTGCTCAGGTTAAGAAGATGTAGTGAATGACATGTTGGGAAAGCTACTGTTTCTTGCACATATTCTTAAAATCAACAAAATACTTCATAAGACAGCTAGCAGCTATGATTGGACTTACAAAACTATCTGCTATCCGAAAGTCTGTAGTATTATAGTTCAGCCAAGTGAATATCATTCTGCAGATTTTAAAAAAAGAGTCCCTCAAATCTTTTAATAGGCAAAGACTTTATAAAGTTTTTCTATTGTATATCCAATCTTGTTTGGAGCTATGTATTTCCCATTTTAGTGTCCTTTACATTTTATAGTTCTACTCTTTTTTAAAAAATGGAAGCCTAGTTGGTTTACAGTGCTGTATTAATTTCTGGTGTACAACAGGATGGTTGAGGTTTAGATATATAACATATCTATTTATATAAGTTATAACTTTTGGTATACTTTAAAATGAAAGTTATTAAGTTTGCATTAGCTATCATTTAATAGACTATTTTTCACTACAGTTCACTTAGCTAGGCACAAATGCTTAGAAAGTAAGAATGATTAAGTCACTAAAATCCACTATATGTTTGATTATTTTAGAATATTGTAGTCTTTCTGTCCAAAAAGTTGTAATTTGACTATGTCAGATTTAGATGCCTGACTATTAGAATGTTTTCTTTTTCTTTTGTGCACAGTTGCGGCCATTATTTTCATGGAGTTGGTGGGGGGAACCTGAAATTGAGGGTTAGTCTTACAGGAAGATCTTTTCAGAGTTGTCAGGAAGTAGATTCCACATATAATTGTGTACAGTCTGACCACTTATTCAGTATTTCCTGACTTTCTGATAAGACAGCCCAGATTAAGTGAAATTTTCAGTGAAACCTGAACTTTTAGACTTTAGTGCATAATCCTTAAAGTGGGATAATACGGTGTATACTCTTTGTGGGCTTTAAAAAACACTAAGAAATTTTAAAAATTTACTACCCCCAAAGGGAGTAACTTTAATCCAAGTTACTTTGTGAATAGATACTTATTTTGGGACACATATTATCTAATATTAAGTATTGATGTTTATAAATTACAAATTTGGAACATTAAAGGGATATTGATGGAGCATGGTTATATTTCTCTGAGATAAAAGAATAAGCCTGATTTATGGTACCCCAAAAAAAGAAAATAAAGGAAATATTTTTCAGGTTTGGGCTCTTTTTATCTTCAGACAAACAAAGCTAGACTATTTTCCTCTTTTTAGAAGTTCCTGATATAAAAAGGGAAGTACAATAGTTGCGTGGTTATGTATCCTTTTAATTTAATGCAAGAAATTCCAATTAAACTTAAGTGATAAAACATACCTGACTTTTATACTGAGTAAATTGTATAAAAGGAAAAGTACACTAAATTCCTTTGTGTTGTCATATAAAAGAATAAACTCTTTATTCCCATGTCAGAATCAAGAAAGAAGATGGTACGTATAATTTGACTTAAAAACAGATCTCTTTCTGAATTAGCAAGTGAAATTTGTTGAATTTGTACAGTTGATGAGAAAGATTTCTTTATCATGGTATTTAACAGTTCTGTTCAAATTATTAGTTTTTCATTATCTTCATTATCTTTCATTATTGTAGCCAGTGGCTTGACAAAAAGCTGTCACTTAGGTTGGCCTGAATCTGAGCTTAAATTTTATGTTCATATTTAGTTGTTTGAGGCATTTCTTGCAAATCATTTTTATCAAGAGTGTCATATAAATATAATGCTTCTAATTGATAGAATGAAAAAGTTATAAAGTGGTTTTAAAATTTGTATGTTATTAGAGAAGAAAGTTGACACTTTATTTACAGTATTTGGAAAACAGTTGAAGCATAAATTTCATCTCAGAATGCATTTTTGTCATATATTTTTATTATGATACCTCTTTTTTTAATATCTTTTTTCAATCTAAATTTATTTAGGAGAGAGGAGGCATACTAGAGCAGAAACCTTGGAAACTTGAAATGCATTATAGTGTTCTAGAGAAAAACAGAATAGAACAAAACAAAAACAAAAAAAGCAGGTTATTGTCCTAGTTTAAAACACCTGTCTCCTGAGTTAGGTTAGTTGGTCCTTCCTTTGTTCCTTTCTTTCCTTCTTTGCTCCATCCATTCCTTTCCCCCTCTTTTCCTTCCTTCCTATCTTTTTTCTCCTAGTCTTCTTTCCATCTCTTACATTCTCTCCCTTTCTTTCTGTTCTTTAATGAATTAATAAAGGATGATTGAATACCTGCCTTGTTCAGGTACTTCACTAGGTGATAGGGACAAGTAAAACTAATGGAAAGAATTTTTAAAAGATACTTAAAAATCAAGAACATTTGACTGAGTAGCTAGTTTTAAAAATGCATTCAATAATAATTTGAATGTCTCTTTTTACTTTGCTAAGCTCTGGGGATTTTCTTGCCTACAAGAGGTCCATAATTTAAATATATTCAGTACTATAAGGGGAGTCCTTACAAAATGCCATGGGTAAAGAGAAAGGAGCATCTTAGCCTTTGAAAAAGATTTTTTATGCTCTGATTTGAAAACCTCGCTCAGACATTTCATGTGTCATTAACATTTATTTAGTTAAACTCAGAATTTATGAATTTCAAGCCTACATTTCCCCAGAAACAGCCTTAATGCTATCTTAGAGTCTCTAGAGTTATGGGTGACTGGCAGTGGGGAAAACATTCTCTACTTTTTTTTTAATTTTTAAGAATTTTTGACGTGGACGATTTTAAAGTCTTTATTCCATCTGTCACAGTATTGCTTCTGTGTTATGTTTTGTTTTCTTGGCCCCAAGGCTGTGGGATCTTAGCCCCCCAATTGAACTTGCATCCCCTGCATTGGAAGGCGAAGTCTTAACCATTGGAAATCCCAACATTCTCTTCTGTTACTGAGTTTTCTTTTACCCATATTCTGGGGAGTACACAGTGACCACAGTTGTGTCCTGGCAATAGGGAAAGATGTGTTTCATTCAGAAAATAAATGAAGTGAATGTTTGTTTTGGTTTATAGCAAAGAATGGCTTAGAACTATGCTCAGAACACATGTCCCTCTGCTATTTTACATATGAACCACAGTTCCTCATCTCTTGCCACTACTTTTACCCCAAAAATATTTACCTTAAAAATATTTTTAAAATTTTTAGATCTAAGGTTTGTTCTTAAAAGTTTGTATTGGACCTAACATATAGTAGTATTGATATTTCCTCCAACTCATATTAAAAACAGACTTTTAGATGACACTATTTAAAGGTTCAGATCACAATTTGGAAAGGTTTTAAATTGCCTTAGAACATACAAACTTAAATCTTTATTAGTAATTTCTGTAGATTTAAAAATATACTTCTGGAGATCCTGCTTTTTATTACCAAGTCCAAGCATTTTCATTTGAAAGACGCTGGGTAGGTACAGGTGTTTCAAGGAAGTTAACATCAGCGTAAAATTTTTGCTATTGCTCATTTTTAAACACAGTTCTCTCTAGGGATCAATCATAAGACTGTCAATCAAATGAAGAGCCAATACTGAGACAACAGGAAAATCTTCAATTAAAGATAAGTTACTGGGAAGGGAAATAAGAAATCCTAGATAAGCATTATGATTTGCTTTCAATTTGAGTCATGCTGATTATTTAACAACAGTGACATCTTTGAGAATATTTTACTTTCTCAACTTTTGTCTTTCATTAGTTGTTGTTCCAATTTTCCTTGGATTCATAATTAGGGAAGAAAATTCCAATGAAGATTTTTAACTTCCTTTTTGGGGAGATAGTGAAGATGTGTTCTTTTTCAGAAATGTTATCTTCTGTTAGGTATTCTCAATCTGTTCAGCCATGTTTATAAATAGAATTTATAGTACTCAAAGATAGGAAATATAAAAGATTTAAATAGAGTCATAATATGTTGGAAGAAAGGTTTTGATAAGTTAAGCTTCTCGGTCATTTTGAGTAAATTAGGAGTGTCTTATTTCAAGTACAGGTTAGAAGAAAAATAATGAACTCTTAGGATGGCCCTGTGAGTTATAATTTCTAGTTTTAGCTTTTATAAATGTTTTGCCTGATACTATTGTAGCTATAGAATTAAAATAACCATGAAAGGCACTAGAATTCAACCTGAGTTAAAACTTGTTTTCTGTGTTACTTTGGGTCAATATGTCTCTTGTTAGCTTAAATTGGATTCTTAATGATTGCGAACTAAAGTTGTCCAAGAAGTTTTCAGGTAATGAGTAAATGTTTTTCTTGAGATTCGTAATAACTGTTTTTGCATTTCCAAAACATTTTGTTCCCTGATTTTGAGTACTACCTATATGTATCTTCTAAATGAATTATTTTACAATAGTAATTCTTTTTACCTACAACCCCACATCCCAAAAGTCAATTATAAGTTACTAGTAGGTTAGAAAGTTCAAGAATGCTAATTATTAGTTGCTGTAATCTGTCAAGTCTGTGGTAGTGTTCCTTTCCAGTTGATTAAGTTTCCACTAAAAGCCAACACCAATGGAATGGAAGGCATATGGCAATTTTTATAGGTACTGACCTAAGGGTCATTAGCAAAGACATTATAAATTTATAAGGATCACATGAAGTTATACCATATTTGGCAACAAATATGGTGACTTGGGTATGAAATTGTTTTTATTTACTTTGTAAAAATGAAGTTATAATTTTTTATTAGCTTTTTTTTTTAACATAGAAGTATTTTCAAACTATCAATCCTTAATCATAGAAATGAGCTTTTCTCTACAATTAGATATATCCTGTCTCCCGGTGTGCAATTATACCTCTTTACAGAGATATAATTAAAATCTCTAATTTTATGAGAAGAATATACTTGTAGGATGTATGTTTCCCTCTGTAATTGCCTCTGTGTGTATGTATATACACATATACTGTATATAACTTTTTAAAACATTTCCCCTCATTTTAACTCTTACTCTGTAGTGTGATACTTTTTATATATTCATATATACGCACACACATATGGCTTGAACTATATGTTTTCTTCTTTACTATATTTGGAAAAAATTGTGAAATATTATAGGAACCACCTTTGGGAAAAATTAAATCATAATTCAGTACTTGAGTGACTTCATATTCATGTACCACTTTTCCTTTGTTACCCAAATTATAATTTATATTTTGGGGGAGAGGAACTTAACCTCAGTCTGAGTTTGCAATCATTATTCGTAACCCTTTCAGCTCTGTTTTTGCTGAAATGGCATGACATTGTCATTGGAAATTTGGGCTGTTGCTTGATAATGAACTCTTGTTTTTTCAAAAAGCTATTCATAAAAAGAGGACATGTTCAGATACCTTTTGCCGTCTAAAGCATGCAACACTCCCAACAGAGAGCTTTCTTAGAGTCTAGACACTGGGAAGTTCTTGTGCAATGTGCTGTTACAAGTGGTTTAATGTTTGTGAATAGTGGAGGTTAGAGGGAGTGTCAAGAGGATGAAAACCTCCTTGTATTGACCTTTCTGAGACAGTGCATTCATGTCAAAAATTAATCAAGTGCAGCTGAAAGATTAATTGTGTGGAGAAGCGGTAAACATAGAAAGCTGTGACCTCTACTCTGGACTCTTGTTTCATGTACAAGCATTCGCTTTGGAACTAGTGACTGTGAACTTGGACGGACTATAATTTGCTCAGTTGAGCACACAGTAGTGGTAGTTTAATAATCACTGAGCTTGTAGGACATCACTGAACTTGTGGGCATAAGATGGACCCTTACAGATTTCTAGTTGAGGCATTTGAGAGATCAGGCCTGAGTCAATGAGAAGAGGGGAAAATAGAACTTGGCTTTATGAAGCCAGGAAAAAGACTTTCCATTATCAATTTTTGCATCTTTTTCTTGAGTTTGTTTATTTAAATGGAATTTCACTTTAATCCATACTATAATATGCTTCCTTCTTTAAGTTTCATTGTTTTCTACATGCTGAGTCGCTTCAGTCGTGTCTGACTCTGTGACCCCCTGGACTGTAGCCCTATAGACTCCTCTGTCCATGGATTCTCTAGGCAATAGTTCTGGAGTGGGTTGCCATTTCCTTCTCCGGGGGATCTTCCCGACCCAGGGATCAATCTCTCCTTTCTTAGGTCTCCTGCATTGGCAGACGAGTTCTTTATCGCTCATGCCCCCTGGTAATAGTTGTTTAAAATCCTTCATTAAAATGTGTACTTTTTAGTAATTATTGACTTAATAATTATCTTACAGGAGTGAAATGATGTTTTTAGATTATGAGATAGTTTTTGTTTTTAATAGGAGATAGCACATCCATCTAAACATTTACAACATATATGGGCATTCCCGAGACTTTAGGCTTTGTCTACATGTATCCAAAATCTTAATATTTGGAAAGAAACCTAACTGGATATTTGAATTATCTTGTCAGGTTTTTGTTAATCTTAGAATTCAAGATTTCCATAGTTGCATAGTGATTCATCTTCACAGTGTATTAATTATTATTTAATTTGTTTGTTTTTGACATCAATAGACTTTAAATGGTTTTTTGGGCAATTTTAGGTTCACAGCAAAGTTGAGCAGAGCGGGTAGAGAGGTCTGCCTCCCTACCACCCCTGCCCCCCAGGTCTTCCTCATTACAGTTGAAGAACCTGCATTCACACATCAATATCAACCAAAGTCTGTAGTTTACTTTAGGGTTTGCAGTTGGTAGTGTTCCCTCTATAGCTTCTGACAAATCTATAATGACATGCGTCTATCATTATAGTATTATACAAAGTAGTTTCACTGTCCTAAAAATCTCCTGTGTTCTTACCTGTCTATCCCTTCCTCCCCACAGATCTTTGGCAACCATTGATCTTTTAACAATCTGTGTTTGCCTTTTCCAGAATGTCGTATAATTGGAATCTTGTAGCGTGTAGCTGTTTCTGATTGGCTTCTTTCACTTAGTAATATGCATTTAAGGTTCCACACTGACTTACTGTGTGTGGCTTGATAGCTCATTTCTTTTTCATGCTGAATACTATTTCACTGTATTCTCTTAGCTTTTAGGAATGAAAGAAGCCTACATATGTTAATTCTATTATTTAAATATTTTTCATTTTCATTTTTATTCTTACTAAGTAATATATAATTATTCCTATTTGCACATGAGAAAGCTAAGGTATAGAGAAATTCCTTACTTGAAATAAATAATTCACATCTGAGAAGTGAAGCCTGGAAGACCTTGTTCCTGCTGCTGCATCTTCTGGTCTTCTAGAAGGACTTTAAAATATATATAAGATCTTACGTGTTGTCATTTTAAGTGCAACATAAATTTTTATTAAAAATGCTGTCTTTTTAAATCTGTCATATTCCCCATTGACATTTTTTTGTATGGAAGATAAGCTACTTTTGGAAAAGAAAATGTAACGAATCTGTAGTGTGTATATCGCCATTTTGCTGAGGTTTTAACTATTCTTAGTTGGTGTAGCTGAAATTTCATCCAGCTTTAAGATTTCATTCATTACAAAGCGTTCCTTGGCTTTCATACTTTTGTAATTTGGTGAATTACATATCTTGCTAATGCAGCCAATGAATATAACATGGTAATTAAGATCATTGTTAAGACGTCTGCTACTTGGGTGAGTTAGTTTTATCATATGATGGCAGCTAATGTCAGCTGTGTGTTATGAAGGCTCTTTGAGAAATGTAAGAAGAGATTTAGGTTCACGTTTAATGTGCTCTTTCTCTTTCATGTTTTCAGGAAACTAATGCTTGAGAAAAAATTACATTTATTATACCGGAAAATTTAACTTTGTTTATTAATATATATTAACACTGAATTTATATTAAGTCATCCAGGAACTTTATTTTAATGGCCATTGAAGAGATATTTACAAATGCATAGCGCCCTGTGGGCTTTGAGCTTCCCTGGTGGCTCAGTGATAGAGAGTCCACCTGCTGATGCAGGAGATTCACATTTGATCCCTGGGTCAGAAAGATCCCCTGGAGAAGGAAATGGCAACCCACTCCAGTATTCTTGCCTGGGAAATTTGATGGACAGAGGAGCCTGGTGTGCTGTTGTACATAGGGTTGTGAAAGAGTCAGCAACGAAGCAACAACAGCAGCAATACGTAGTATTGTTGTGGAATTTGTCATGGTTATATTTTCTTAGCCATAGTAGATTTTAAAACACATCTACACATGTGTGCACACACATTTTTAGTTTTTATTTTAAAGAAAATTCTGTAATGGTTATTTCTATCATTTCCATTTTAGTAGTTTGCATTTTTTATTAATCTGTATAACTATTGAGCAAGTGGCAAACCCACACATGTATGTATATAAAATAGACTGATATTATGCAGATGTGTGTTTACAACATATAGCATGTGTATAATAATTGATATTTGTTGTCAAGCACTATGCAAATTTATTTATATGGATTTTCTCATATAACATCGTAACTTGTGATGTATATAACATGATAACCGATGAAGTAGATGCTATTGTTATTTTCACTTTATAGTAACCTGTGGCTTGAAATTAATTAATTGCCACAGGATCATACTCCTGATAAACGGGATACTGTCAAGAATTAAAAAGTGTCTGAATATCTGTTTGCAGATATGAAGCTTGTTTATGAAGCTATCCATACATCATGAATGATAGCAGAAGACATGAGGTTTCTGGTCAGAGGCAAAGCTTTTTTTTTCTTTAAAAAAAAATCAATTTATTTAATTGGAGGCTAATTACTTTACAGTATTGTAGTGGTTTTTGCCATACATTGACATGATTCAGCCATGTGCTCCCCATCCTGAACCCCCCTCCCACCTCCCTCCCTATCCCATAGCAACAGCAATAGATAGAATGTCATCATTGTTATATGATAGTTCCTTGAGTCTTAGTTCTCCTAGGGTGAAGTGAAAAGTGAAAGTGAAGTAGCTGAGTCGTGTCTGACTCTTTGCCACCCTACAGACTGTAGCGTACCAGGTTCCCCTGTCCATGGGATTTTCCAAGCAAGAATACTGGAGTGGGTTGCCATTTCCTTCTCCAGGGGATCTTCCCGACCCAGGGATCAAACTCAGGTCTTCCACATTGCAGGCAGACGCTTTACTATCTGAGCCACCAGGAAAGAAGGTGAAGTGAAGAGCGCCAAAAAACACCTGTAGAATAGTATATTGCATGATAGGAGAAGAACTCTGAGACTGAGGAACCAACATCTTTTTTGTAATCATACCTTTTTGCTCCAGCAAAAGGCATGAAGCACTGGCACTGTATCTTCCCAAGGTTGGTAACTGTATGCAGACGATACTTGAAAGCTAGTCTAGAACAAAAGACGAGAACTTCTCTTTTAAAATATTCAAAAATGTGAAAGACCTGCAGAATTTCCCCCTTAATTATATGTGGGTAGGATGACAGAGTGAATGTCTTAAGTGTGCTTTGTTATACTCTTTCTCCAAGTAAAGTATTTTTGTTTTTAGTCTTTCTTTTTTTTTAATTAATTTATTTTTTAATTGAAGGATAATTATTTTACAGAATTTTGTAGTTTTCTGTCAAACCTCAACATAATAGTCTCTTTTTCTTTTCTCCTCTATGTAGCCTTCTCTAGGTTCTTCTCAGTCATTCAGATATGTTTCAGAATTATCCTTTTCTTTCCAGATTCACAGTCATTACCCATTTCTGGACTCTTGGCTTTTTTTTTTTTTTGACTCAGTTATACAGATAATCTGCAAGGTCTTTTCCCTTGCTTTTTTTTGTTCCCTCTTTCATTTTGTTTCTAGTAGTATAATTAAGCTGCATAAAAGCCATTAGGTTTGAATAAAATTATAGACTTCTTTTGGTTTTGAACTGTTAAAAGATAAAATGAGGCATATTAAATTTTACAAGGCTTTACATGAGCAAACATCAGTTCTCACTGAGCAATGGCAAACTTTCCTCTGTGGAAGGGAGGAGGGAAGAAGGGAGGGAGGGAAGGAGGAAGATTTTCATAGAGCAGATGTGAAAGCCGAGTAAGGAAATCATTTGATTGTCTGTCGCTTAATATTGCCTTTTTTGGGAAAGCCTAGTTGACTTGTGATTGATTGTTCTTAGGTCTGGATTTCTGAGCCTTGAGACATTTACAGAGATTTTATCCTGACTTTGCTTATGTAGGCTGCCAAGGCATTAGAGCCATCTCAGTCTAAAGACTTCCTTGTTTAATTTCTTTGTACTACCCAAATGAAATCTTCTGCATTTCTTTCTTGCCAGTAACTGTTGGTAGTTATGAATATCTCTTGCCCCGGTTGTGAGAGTCATAAAATGGGTTAAGTCAGAGATATGTAATTACGCTAAAGGTTAAGAATTGTTCCTAGGTAAGAATAAAATTTGACTGAGATACAATTGAATATACCAATCATTCCAAAGGAAAACATTGTAAATACAGAGGGTGTTAGTCATTCAAAAAAGACGTGGTAAATTTAAGGTCAGCAGGGCAAGTACAGTAGAGAGATACCAGGGTCAAAAAATATGAACTTCCTATCTGTGATAGATGTGTTTCTACTGATATCATAGAAACAGTGTTTTTGTTTGTTTTTTTGAGCTTGACATCGGTATATATTCAAACTGTAATTCATCTTATAATGATCCTATGTTCACCGATATATCATCTCATTGTAATCTGGCTTCTTATGGAGCTTACATTCAGGGAGAGCATTCAATGATAAAAGCCTCAGATTGAATAGCCCCTTTGGCAGTTTAACTTGTGAGTGACATTTTGGCTAGAGGTGTGTCTGATAGCTTTATTATTTGTTTTATTTTTGTGTCTGTTGCTGTGCACAGGCTTTTTCTGATTGCTCAAGTGGAGACTACTTCTCGTTGTGGTACGTGGGCTTTTCACTGCAGTGGCTTCCCTTGTTGTGGAGCACAGGCTCTAGGCATGCAGGCACATGAACTCAGTTGCTCTGCAGCACGTGGGATCTTCCCAGACTAGGGATTGAATTCATGTTTCCTTCAATGGCAAGCAGATTCTTATCTTCTGTACCACCAGAGAAGTCTCTTGATAGCTTTATTGATGTCAGTAATATTTGTAAATGGATCTCTTTTCATGCCAAGAGGTCAGATTTCTCTGTCTGCCAAGAGCCAAACTAGCACTTCTCTGATAGTCTCCTGTGGAAGCTGTTGTTGTTTATTCACTAAGTCACGTCCACCTCTTTTGTGACCCCATGGATTGCAGCCTGCCAGGCTCCTCTGTCCTTGGGAATTTCCAGGCAGGAATACTAGAGTGGGTTGCCATTACCTTCTCCAGTGGATCTTTCCAACTTAAGAGATTGAACCTGTGTCTCCTGTATTGCAGGCAGAGTCTT
This sequence comes from Neotragus moschatus, assembly GCA_006410615.1. Lineage (NCBI taxonomy): Eukaryota > Metazoa > Chordata > Mammalia > Artiodactyla > Bovidae > Neotragus > Neotragus moschatus. The sequence continues at coordinate 459,892 of SJYA01003188.1, read as the reverse complement.
TACCACTGAGCCACCAGGGAAGCCCCTCCCATGGAAGGTGTGCTACTGAATTTTAATGAATATAAACTCTTGTTGCTACAACAACACAATTCTTTTATGGAAGCACATGGCAGCACATTAAACTGAATGAACCATGCAAAGTGATACGATATGGGACACCTAAAGGCGTGATGAGAAGCCAGCACTGAGGAAAGACTTCTGGACCATTTGAACTTTGCCTCGAGACCCAGTGGAGGTACTCAGAGGAGTATTCGATTATACTCACAGACTGCAGAAGAGCCAGTTTCAAGCTTCCAAACTTGTAGATACTGTGTCTGTTGTTCTGTACTGTACCCAGCATGGTAGTTATTATACATGTTCAATAAGTTTTTGTAGGATGAGTGAGTAGAATGAATATTCAGTACTGAATGGAAGGTCAATTGTGTACATATAAAATTTTGAACACACTTCATTTTTAGAAACTCACTTTATTGAGGTGTTACTGACATACAACTAGCATAACATATTTAAGGTATACAGTTTGTTGAAGATAAATATACACCTGTGATAGCATCACCTCAATCAGTGCCAGAAACACCTATCACCTCCAAAAGTTTCTCCTCCCTCCTCCTTTGTTCTTTCTCTGTATTTTTTTTTTTTTTTTGGTAGAACACAGTCTTCAATGACCTAATAAAGATGTATATTTTGGCTGATAACACATCTATTGTCCTTTCTAAATGGCGATTGAAAAAAATCTTACAGCTGTTCAGTTGCAGCTGAAAGTCTGTATAAGTGAACTGTGACTTCAGTCTTTTCCTTCCCGTAACATTCCATAGTGATGGAGTGTAGGAAAATAAGAGTTTTAAGTACCAAAAATGAGACTAAGAATGAATCCTTTCACAGGAACTGTGAGACATTACTCTGTTGTAGGAATTTTAGCCCATGCGGACTTTAGTGTTGTTCTGAGTCTTAACTCCAAAGTGCTCTGAGAACACTCCACCATTTAGGTGGAGAACCTCTGTCCTAGATTTTGATAAACCCTCAAAGTAATGCAGTTCTGCTAGGGATTTTAGGGCTGCCAGGTGATCTTCTTTAGGGACCTTGCCAGTGAAAACCTACCTTTCCTTGTTTTTTGTGCTTAGAGTAGGATTGGTGGTGGGTATGCTAAGGTCTTATTCATCGAAGACCTGTATTGGGAAGTCACATCTTTGTAAGCCATGCTATAGATTATCAAGTGAAGCAGAGTTTTCTTTAAGGAAAACACACTCCCTATGTAGATCAGACTCTGAAATAATTTTATATGTTTTCTTTTGGCTATAGCACCAAGTTATGAGGCAAAAAATATATATGCTAGTAATTATGGAGTTTGCTTAATTAAATGATGTTATTTTGAGTATCTAAAACATTTCCCTATAAATTACATCACTGTGGAATGTTGTGGGAAGGGAAGAGTGGAGCTGTGGTTCACTTCTGCAGAGTTTCTGCTGTTATAACAGCTGATTATAAGATATTTTTCAGCCAACATTTTGAATAAAGTATTGGATAAAAATGTGACTGTAGCCAAAATATGCATCTTTATTAGGTCATTAAAAAGTATGTTTTAGGTTTTCTATATCCATAACTGACTTTCTATTCAGTGCTGTTAGAATACATATATGGAAATATAGGTGCTAAAGAGTTTTATTCTATTACCTATTATAATTTCTATTGTATGTCTAAGACCAATAGAATCCATTGTTACTTAATAATACAAAAACCTTGAGTTTTCTCCAAGTTTTGGATACATTAAAATACTTTAAAATATTTTAATTTCAGTTATTTTTAAAATGTGTCACATGTGTCCCTTTTGTAATTAGAATGTATTAACTTAAATAATTCATTATTAATACAAACTAATGTTGTTCAGTCGCTCAGTCGTGTATGACTCTGCGACCGCATTGACTGCAGCACACCAGGCTTCCCTGTCCATCACCATCTCCAGGAGTTTACTCAAACTCATGTCCATTGAGTCGGTGATGCCATCCAACCAGCTCATCCTCTGTTATCCCTTTCTCCTCCTGCCCTCAGTCTTTTTCACCATCAGGGTCTTTTCTAATGAGTCAGCTCTTCGAATCAGATGGGCCAAAGTACTGCAGTTTCAGCTTCAACATCCGTCCTTCTAGTGAACACCCAGGACTGATCTCCTTTTAGGATGGACTGGTTGGATCTCCTTGTAGTCCAGGGGACTCTCAAGAGTCTTCTCCAATGCTACAGTTCAAAAGCATCGACTCTTTGATGCTTAGCCTTTTTTATAGTCCACCTCTCACATCCATACATGGCTACTGGAAAAACCATAGCTTTGACTATACAGATGTTTCTAGGCAAACTAATGTCTCTGCACTGTCTAAGTTTGTCATTGCTTTTCTCCCAAGGAGCAAATGTTTTTAATTTGAGTTTTGAGCCAGCTTTTTCACTGTCCTCTTTCACTATCATCAAGAGGCTCTTTAATTCCTCTTCCCTTTCTGCCAGAAGAGTAATGTCGTCTGCATAGCGTATCTGAGGTTAGTGACATTTTTCCATGCAATCTTGATTATTATTATAAAACTTTTATTAATATCATATTTATACATTTCCATACACATAATGCAATTTTCTAATTTACTTCAGTCCTGTCTGACTCTGTGTGACCCAATGGACTGGAGCTTGCCAGGCTTCTCTGTTCATGGGATTCTCCAGGGTTGCCATGCCCCTCTCCAGGGGATATTCCCAATACAGGGATTGAACCCTCATCTCTTATGATTCCTGCATTGGCAGACAGGGTCTTTACCACTAGTGCCACCTGGGAAGCCCATTTATATATTTAGGACCTATCAAATGCTGTAGGGCTCTTTAGTCTATACTAAATGATCTCCTGTTCACTGTTAATTTGGATTTTGTTTACTGATTGTTTTCTATTTGGCCCAGCCTCCTCATTCTTTCTGGAGCTATTTCTCCCCTCTTCCCCAGTAGCATATTTGACACCTACCAGCCTCGGGGGTTAATCTTCTAGTGTCATGTCTTTTTGCCATTTTCTACTGTTCATGGGATTCTTGAGGCAAGAATACTGGAGTGGTTTGCCATTCCCTTCTCCAGTGGGCCACATTTTGTCAGAACTCTCCACCATGACCCATCAACTTGGATGGTCCTGCACGACATGGCTTATAGTTTTCATGGAGTTACACAAGGTATGATTCCTTCAGCAGAATCCTTCAGCAGTACATGAACTGAAAAATTCCAGATGTACAAGCTGGATTTAGAAAAGGCAGAGGNTAGCATATCTAAGAAGGCAGTCAGTATAGTAAAACAGCAAAATGAAAAGTCTTTCAGAGGCATATTAGTTAGTCCACCAGTGAGGAAGTAGAGTTTTTCTTTTTTTTAATTAAAAAAGAATATTTATCAGACATTGACTGCCTATTTAAATGAAAAGGAAATAATTAGAAAAATAAAAGTTATTCCCTCAGTTAGAGGTGTAATTTTGAAGATATGAAAATTTAATTGAAAAAAACAGATGAGTTTATAAATGTTGTTATAAATGCGTATGTGATTTAGGTCTGGACCTGTCCGGAGCTAGGAGTTTCTACCTCTGTGAGATAACTTGGGTGACTCCTTGTCCACTGAGTACCTAAAATATCAATTGAGATTATTTATGTGTCCCTTTTAGTTCCTACCTACAAAGGAATCAAGGTACAGAGATTATCATCTTATATTGGAAGGACTGACTTCGTAGAGGAAGAAATTCATTTTCTGTGTAACTAGGAGTTATGAGAATAATTTAGAGAAAGACAGATTTTCATTGCAATAGTAAGGAAGAATATTCAACTAGAGCTGTTCGAAAAATGGATTTGGTGGCCTGGTAAAGTTGAGAGTTTCTCATTCTTGAGGTTTCTCAATCAACCACTGTACAATGATCTTTTATAGTCATTAAAGAAAGGGATTTTTGTCACAGAGAAGGGCTTAGATTAGAAAGTTCTCAGGCTGCCCACTCCAGTATTCTGACCTGGAGAATTCCATGGACAGAGGAGCCTGGCAGGTTACAGTCCATGGGGTCACGAAGAGTGGGACATGAGTGAGCGACTTTCACTTTCATTCTTTTCACTTTCAGGGCTTTGTAAGTGCTTAGGATTGCATGTGTGGTCCAAATAAAGCATCTTTAGGTTTCCTCTTGGTCAGTGGTTTCAGCTGAGGGCAGGGTAGTTGGCCGTGTTTGAGGACCTCTTTGGCTGTCCTCCCTGTCGTGGGGGATTGCCATTGTGGATCTAGTGAGAAAGGCCACAGGTGCTGGTGAACATCCACAGCGCACAGGACAGCTGCCCTCAGCCCCACCTCCAGCAACAGAGACTTACCTACCTCCACTGTCACTGGGACCCAGGGTGAAACACTGGTTTGGCCGAGTGAGTGACTTAAATGGTAGTCCATTTGATCTTTCAGACTTGTCTTGGCCTGAAGTGATTAAGTCAGCTAATACTGGCTATAGGCAAATGTGTGAAGTGGAATATAGTTCTTTTCACCAGTGTCTTGCCATGTCCATCAAACTGGCAGTTCCTCCCAAGTCCTTTCTGGGCCTGCTGTCTCTAGTAATTCTTTATCTCATCAGACTTAGCTCAGGTGGGCCTGTTTCCTCAACATCTTCTCTGTGTTACCTAGGTAATCTAACAGATGTGTACACCCACTGATACTGATGGGCTTTCCTTAATTGATGATCATGCCTGAATCTTTTTTCCTCCTCCAGTGACTCATGGTGATTTTACTGGAACCTTCCAAGATGGTCAGCTGTCTACTCACAGGGCTATTTGCAAGTTGTCGTTCACATAGATCACATGTGAATACTTTATTAAAGCAAGAGAGTGGGATCCTTGTCCAATATCTAAATAGAATTCTTGTCCAATATCTATTCAAAATTACTTAAATAGGAATTCAAAAAAGACATTAGAAATATATAAATGCATTGACATGAGGCTCATTAGAGCTACAGCTCAGGTATATTAAAATATTAATGGTAGCAGTTCGAGTGCTGGATACTAAGAATGGTCTACAGTTAATTAAGATAGAGATCTCTTAACTTTTCTTAGCCAACCATAAGTTTTAATCACTTGTGTATTCAGAAATGACACAATCAGGCAATAGTTTTGTATTGAAAATTAGTTGAAAAAAATGCTCTAATTTTTAGTTTGGTGGTGTTTGGGATGGACATGTATACACTGTTATATTTAAAATGGATAACCAATAAGGACTCACTGTATAGCACATGGAATCCTGCTCAATGTTGTATGGCAGCCTGGATGGGAGGGGAGTATTGGGGATAACAGATAGATATATATGTGTGGCTGAGTCCTTTTGCTGTTCTCCTGAAACGATCACAACATTGTTTGTTAATTGGCTATGTGTGTGAGTTGCTCAGTCGTGTGTGAGTAGCTCAGTCGTGTCTGACTCTTTGCGACCCCATGGACTGTAGCCTGTCAGATTTTTCCATCCATGGAATTCTCCAGGAAGAATACTGAAGTGGGTTGCCATTTCATTCTCCAGGGGATCTTCCCGATCCAAGGATTAAACCCAGGTCTCCTGCATTGCAGGCAGATTCTTTATAATCGGCTTTACCCCAATACAAAATAAAAAGTTAAAAGAAATTCACGTCACTCTGCTATTATAGATAAAAGGGGAAAGTTTTCTTCTAGTCATTCATATTATATTATGAAGTAGAGAGTATATATTTCACTGCAAATTTACTTTTTCTTAAGGTGAATCTCATTTCATGTAAAGGTCTAGTTTTGATGAAAATTTTGAAACACAGTAATATTTTAATGCTTAGTTCTCAGTTAAAACTGGTCATTTTACCTTCGTTCCTTTATAAAAATGAAACCTCACTTCCCCAAATGCCAGTCTATGCCTTGACTGCTAGCTTGATTAAGATGAAGGAATGTGTGCTTAGCAGTTCAGACACTGCGACTGTGTATACCAGGAACCACCTGCTTTCCTTAGGGGCCTTTCCTATTAAAATATTAATCAGACTGTTTGTTGTTATAGACAGAATTTCCATGTGAAAAATTTGGCTAACATACACACATACCTCATTTTGCCATGCCCTGTATTTAATACACTAAGAAAATTACATTTTGGAATGCTCTTCAGAGCTTTTAGCTTCCACCCCCAATTAGTGTGGTTTATTGTTACTAATTAAATTTTGAAGACTGAGAAGGCCAAGTCGCATCAGTTTCAAAGTGCTTTGGGAGTTGTGAGGACTTATTTTTGAGGATGCTACTCTGTTTCATTTCTAACCGTCTTGCCAGTATGATATTAAATTGATATACTGGGTTATTCATCCCACTCTAACTTTATGGGCAGAGACGACAATGCTATTTAGACATGGTGTTTTAGAAATATGCCAGGGAGGTTTTTGTATATGCTATGATTGATAGAATTTTGTTTTGAGAAGTCTCTAACTTTCTAAACTGTAAGATAATTTTAAAAATAGCCACTTGAAAAAAATCTGATACTTAGATGAAAGAAAAACGTAAGTCTATGATTTAAACAAATGAATAAAATGAATGTTTTTTATATTCTTTACCATGAAATCTATGGCCCATATGTTTGTGTGTCTAATAACCTGCATTTTTAAGGTATTGCTTTGGAATATAACCTAGAGTAAGTAAACATTTATGTTATTGGTATTTTTAAATAAAAAAGAACCTATATGATGCATTCATAAAGTTTAATACTGGAGAAGTAAGCTGAGACTCTGCAGCTGCGCTAATGGCCACTAACAAAGACTGTGGGAACATTAAGAATACTATTGTGAGAAAGTTTAAGAAAACCTTTGTTCATTTCTTCCCATGCCTTTTAATGACATTTTCTGGAGGAAAAAAAATGTGAAGAAAAAACAAAACTTATATTTCCTTTCATGAAAATGTCTATAGAAGCAGATGACTATCAGGTTGTGAACATACTTGAGGAAGTAAAGTACCACATGAGGATCACATCCTTCATTCTGGAACTTCCTGGCCCTCTTAGGTGCAACGTCATGAAAAGGCAAATAAGATGGAGAGAAAAAAAACGAGGTGGAGGTTTCTCCAAGTACAAACTGTGTTCAGATTTGCAGGTACATTGAGTTGCTTTAGAAAATCATGAAATATTATCCTTTGGTTAGAGGATTCTGAAGGGGAGTTGTGCTTGTCAGCCAACCTGTTTCTCTCTCTCCCCCATCCATCCATCCATCCATCCATCCATCCATCCATCCATCCATTCACTCACCCATCCCTCCAAACAGAATTTTGACATCAGCAATGTAATGTGCTTTTAAGGGATGAAGAGTTTGTACAGACATTCCTAGATATTGATGCCTAAAATTATGACTTTCACTTTTAGATAAACACAGATTGCTGGCCCAAATCTAAGGTCATATGGTCCAGATGCATCTTTCAAACTGTCTGTACACAGATTTCCTGCAAGCTCTTGACCACATTTAGGTAGAATACAAAGCAGAAGATAGTTTTCCATGATAGATGCAACCTCTGGTCTGTAAATTGCTTCTCTTTAATCATTTTGGAATCCATAACTAATAGCTAATACTGGATATAAATTTGATTTTATAGTTACACTAGATTTTTATCTCTTTATTCTTAATTCATTTTTACTGTTGGAACAAAACTTGGTAAGCACTTAAATTTCTTCTCACTGCCCTAGACCCATTTGATATTGAACAAAGTTGACTTTGGATTTCAAAAAATATCAGCGGTGATTTTTTTTTTTTATTCTTTTATCCGTCTCTTATCTACATACTGCTAAAATGTTTTTGTGGAATTTTGAAAAATTATGTGTCTCAATATCACTATGTCTGTTAGTGATAAACTGGATACTGTATCTTTAATGCTAATCGGGGAGGGAAGAAAAAGCACCAAAGTTTTCGTAAGGTTACCCAGTGAGAGGCCTTGATCTATTCCATTTCCTTGATGTAATAAGCTGGGGAGGCCTAAAAGGAAAAATCTTGTGTGTGAAATAATTTTGGAGGAGATGACTATAAAGTCTTCTGCAGTTCATCTGAGTCAGAATTCATGCACTCTCCCCACTTCTTTTCTTTTAATGCCCGCTTTCATTGTGCTTGAAGACTTTTTAAATGCTCATTAGAAAGAAAGTTTGGTTCTGGACATTTTGTGCATGAAGAAATGGTAGTTGGTGAGAACTGAGTATGCAGAGAGGAATCTGCAGCTGGATAGAAATAGTGAGAACCAAGGCAGATAGAAGCAAAGCCATGCCTAATCAGGGAAGGATTTTCTCAAACGAATTCCAGAGTGAGCATGTGCTCAAATCACCAGCAGATGACTTGAGTGTGGGCACAGGGCATACCACTTGGGAAAATTAAAGCACATTCCGGCACATCAGTACATGAGTGAGTACGCATCAGTACACATGCTGTTTAAAACAGCAGTAAAGAGGTCATATAGATCCTTCTGCTTATTGCTGATGGCCGTTTTGTTGAAGATTGTGTGTTGGGGTTGAGTTGGCTCTTGGTGGACACCACAGACATGTGGGACTCAGCTGGAGGGCAGCTGTTGGCCTTTTACCCACAGCACAGTGTGGTCTGGGGAAGCAGTGAGTGAGTGCTATTGTGCTGGCCACTTTAGTTAGGATTACAGTAACACTCACTCTAATGGTCTTTTTTGCCTTCGTCAAATGACGAAATTCTGAATTGTGTTACTGCCATATGCTGTTTGTAGGTGGCCCTGCTGTGACCTCTGTGAAGTAATCTGGAAGCTCCTATTTATTTTTGTTATGTCTCTCAGGGAAAAAGATAATGTCACCCTAAGCCTGGTTCTTATTTGAGGTTAATGGGAATACCACCCTTTGTATGAAAGTAACTAACTTACTACAAATTTTCTACTCATAATAATGAGGTTTCACTTAGGCGATCCGCTACTTTGCCCTGCTTGAAGGCACAATATTTTTTCAGCTTTTGACTTTGTTCTGAGTCCGTATAAAACCTTTCTCCATCCTCTGTGTGTTGAATGACATGTGAGATTATTTTGTATTGTTTTCTGAATTGAAAAAGTGAGATGTTTGGCAGCATTAGAATGAAGAATGGTCACTTACATGGTTACATAAACATATTAGAAAACTGGCTCATGTAACTTTTTTCTCTTCTCACCTAATGTGTCAATGTGTAAGGTTTTATGTTTTTGATGGTGATATTTAGGTTACTTAGTTTCAAAATGTAAAAAATGTATTTTTTTTTACTAGAATGAATATTTTATACAAATTTTGAGGATTATGGAAATTTTTTGATCACTTTTGCTTTTCTTAAATCTGATTTGTTATGTAAGTAGTGTACTCTATAACAGAGACTATATCTTTCTTAAATTTTTAAATTATTTACTGATTTATAGCTGTTGTGTTAGTTTATGGTATGGTGGTGGTGGTTTAGCTGCCAAGTCATGTCTGACTCTTACAATCCCACGGACTGTAGCCTGCCAGGCTCCTCTGCTTTGGGATTCTCCAGGCAAGAATTCTGGAATGGGTTGCCATTTCCTTCTCCAGGGGATCTTCCCGACACAGGAATCGAACCCAGGTCTCCTGCCTTCCTGCAGATTCTTTACTGACTGAGCTGTGAGGGAAGTGATTCAGTTATACATATACATATGTTATCAGTCCTGAATATTCATTGGAAGGATTGATGCTGAAGCTGAAACTCCAATACTTTCGCCACCTGATGCAAAACACTGACTCATTGGAAAAGACCCTGATGCTGGGAAAGATTGAAGGCAGGAAAAGAAGGATACCACAGAGGATGAGATGGTTGGATGGATCACTGACTCGATGAACATGAGTTTGACTAAACTCCTGAAGTTGGTAGTGGACAGGGAGGCCTGGCGTGCTGCAGTCTATTGGGTCACAAAGACTTGGACACAACTGAGCAACTGAACTGAACTGATGTTATATATATATATTTTCCACTATGATTTATTACAGTATATTGAAGATAATTCCCTGTCCTATGCAGTAAGACTCTGTTGTTTTTCTGTTTTAAATATAGTACTTTGTATCTGCTAATCTTAAACTCTTAATTTATCCCTCCTCCACCTCCTTTCTCCATTAGTAGCCCTAAATTTGTTTTCTGTGAATATGTTTCTGTTTTGTAAATAGGTTTATTTGTATCATATTTAGATTCCACATATAGTGATATCATATGGTATTTGTCCTTCTCTTTCTGACTTCATGTAATATGTTAATCTCTGGGTCCATCCATGTTGCTGCAAATGGTGTTATTTCCTTTTTATGGCTGAGTAGTACTCCATTATATACATATATGTATACATACCGCATCTTTTTAAAAAAGCTTTTTATTTTGTATTGGGGTATAGGCGATTAACCACGTTGTGAGCAGCTAAGGGAGTCTGCCACACATATACAGCTATCCATTCTGCCCCAGCTTCCACCCATCCAGGCTGCCATATAACATTCAGCAGAGTTCCATGTGCTATGCAATACATCCTTGTTGACTATCCATTTTAAATATAGCAGTATGAATATGTTCATCCCAGACTCCCTAATTATCCCTGCCCTCTGTCCTTCCCCCGACTGCAACCACAAGTTCCCTCTCTAAGTCTGTGAGTCTCAAGCACAGAATATAGCATGTGACATATAGGGAGCATTCAGTAACATCAGTAATTGATGTTAGTTATACACTATCATTTTAATTATTATGCTGAACTCTGAAAGGTTTCCCCTCACCACCCCCCCTTCTTAAAGGACAGATGTTTATTAAAAAGTATGTGTATATATATATTACATATAAGAAGCATTATAAGGATTATCCCTACCTTGGAAGCAGAGTAGCTACTTGATCATCATTAATAAAGTTTTTCTAGAGGCAGAGGGATATAATTAAAAGCCTTGAATCTGAAATCAGACGGTCCTAGCTCGGAGTCTTAGTTCAGCCACTTAAATATTTTGTGATTTTAAGTGAATAGCGTACTTTCCAAGTCGAGTTGCCTCATCTCTAAAATGGGAATAATTAAAAACCTACTTTGGAGCTCAGCCTGGTGCTCTGGTGCTCTGACAACCTAGACGGGTGAGGTGGGGTGGGGGGACGAGAAGGGAGGTTCAAGAGGGAGGGAATGCTGACTCATGTTGTAAGGCAGAAACCAATGCAATGTTGTAAAGCAATCATCCTCCAATTCCTGCCCCCCAAAAACAACAACAGAAAACCAAACACCTGCCTTGAAGAGCTATTATTAAGATTAGAGGTAATATTTTAAAACATGCACTGTGCCTGGCGTTGCTGTCAGTTCATTGTCTGATTTACTCTTTCCCTTTCCTCTCTCTCTCTGTTCTCTGGTTCTTTTTTATTTATTTTTATAACTTACCTTTAACTGTAAACACTCTTCTGGTTTCTTTTTGGCTCCTTATGCTTCCTTTTCACATTTCCTTTCTCGTTTGCTTTGATTTGCCTTTTTAATGAATTTTAATAACCAACTAATTGACTGTAAAATAGAGAAATGGGTATGGCAAAGAAAAGAAGCAGCTGAATATCTTGATAGCTTTTAAGCTTTTAAATATGTCATTAGACAACCTTTGCTTTCAGTAACTGCATTTCCTTTTTATGATAATAATAGGAATATAAATAAAATGCTGTGGGTGTTTGATGATAATGTTGAATTGATTTTTGTAGTACTGATTTAGAGAATATGCTTTCAATAAGTATTTTGTTTAGAGAGTGAATTCACATGGTGGTTTTCACTTGACCATTGAATTTTCTTTTAAAGTCTTTTTTTTTTTTAATGTTTAAACCTTTATCTGTAATCCTTTAAATAGTAAGTTGTAGTTTAAAGCTTTTTCCTTTTTAATTTTCCAGCCAAATTAGAATTGTATTCTAATAAGGATTATAATATTCAGGTTGTATTAGTTACTTCATACGGAAATATTCTATAGTTGGTTTATAGTTAGATTCTGTGAATTGTTTGACTTTTATGGAAGACAAAATACAGCTTACCTATTTACCATAAAAGGACAGCACATTATACACTCCGTACTTCCTTGCCTCTATCTAACATAACTGTTTCCACAACTGGAAAATGTCAAGGTTAACATGTTGCCAGACTGTGTTTGCTGACCTTGAAGGTATAAATCAAGAAAGGTGAGCAGTGCAAGGAGGAGCCTGGGCAGAGCTGGCATACCTAGTGTGATTTCCCACCCTCAGTTCAGTCAGAGAAAATGCTCTCTTTTGCTTAGTATATGCATATATTCTGAGGTTTGGCTTATCCTATATTAGTGACAGTTTGCTTTGAAATAATTTTGTTGGGCACTGAAAAATGTTGACTCATGGAATCATAGAATTTTGGAGTTGTGATCCAAGAGATTAATCTAATGTCTCTTTAAAAAAAGTTAATTTATTTTCATTGAAGGCTAATTACTTTTGCCATACATTGACGTGAATCAGACACCGGTATACAGGTGTTCCCCATCCTGAACCCCCCTCCCACCTCCCTCCCCATCCCGTCCCTCAGGGTTGTCCCAGTGCACTGGCTTTGAGTGCCCTGTTTTTTAAAGATGAAGTGATTTGATGGAGTTTATACTCTTAATCTGGAGACCCCAGACTTCTTTCTTACTAGTAGTCTGGTATTTGTGGCCCTAAAGGCCCCAAGGTGTTTCATACTTTTCCTGTATTTGTTATGTCAAGGAAAGGAAACTTAAAAAAAAAAAAAAGAAACCAGTAAGCAAAATTTCTAATCCAAAACAAAGGGACAGATTATAAAGATGTACTATATATTATGTGATTCAAATTATATAAGGATTTTTAAAAATTATAAAGTAACACATAGCTGTTTAACAATCCCACTACTTAAGATGATGCATTTTTAAAAGCATATTAATACTGTGACAATGATCTGTTGTGTGTTCAAAGCAAAATATATACATTGCAAATTGTGATAATACTCATTGATCTTATAAGAATGGCTTCCCCAAGAGGCTATGTAATGGTCTGTGTTTTTAGGAAAATTGAAAATGCTTATAGAGTCTTAAGATCCACCTTTGCAAAGTATATGAATGGGAGTAGTATTTAGTTTTTGAAAGATGGTTGCTATACATAGAAATTAAATTTATTATCAGAAGCCTTATATGGAATATAAAGAATCTGTCCTTGTATGGAATTACACAGACTAGCGATTGCTTTTGGGCACTTTGTGTTTTGAGTAACTTACATCAGAGATGTAAAGGTATTCAGACAACCAAAAAAGCTTTGTCTAAATATATATTGAATAATTAAAATAATAGTATAATTAAATGTTTTGGTGAGCACCTCTTGTAGGGTAAAATGTAAATATTCTGTCTTAGTATATTATATTGGGCTGATTTGTTAATATGCTTACATTTCCACTAGACTGACTTCAACAACAAGAATGAGTATTATGTGGTTTTATTGCCCTAATACCCTGGTAGTATAGCAAGCGCTGTAGTAAATATATAGGCAGAGGTGACAACTAGTGGTACCTTGTCTATTCTGATTCTCTTGGCAATCCTGCGGTCTCCTGATCTCCTAGAGCTTATCAGACCGTCTCTGTATCTCTCTCCTTTTGACTTGCTCAGGCACGAAGTGTTAGTAACGCATAAATAGCAGATCACCTTTTTTTTTTAATGGGAGGGAGGATGGATGCATGGCTAAAATATGAATGAAGTACACATGAGGCAAGGAGAAATTTATTGCTCTTTTCCAAAAGCAGAGATGAGGTTTCAGTATTTGTTTGTATAATGGAAGGAAAGGGGCTCAGTGAATATGAGGAGGAAACAGGCTTGATGTGAACAATGAAGGCCAGGCAACAAGGAACATCTTTGGACACACTCAGGCAGGAGTGGGCAAAGGCAGTGAGCAGGGCTAAGGAACATTTCGTTGAGGATATTAAAGAAAAGCAGGAGATTTCTGTGGGAGGAAGTAGTTAAACACACCATCTGTTTAGGTCGCTAGTAGACTTTAAATGACTTCAGGATATATGTTTTAACCATTTTGAGGCTTAAATGGTAAAAACAGCCTTCTTTGCTGGGTCATAGTCACATTTTGTGTATTTCTGGCAATTTTTAGGTTTATGAAGTATTCACATATCATGATATTGTTTCTTTGTTAGCGCATTGAGAGGGATAGTTTTTGTATATTCCTACGTGATGTAGTGAAGACAGCCGTAGTACAGTTTTTCCCTGCAAGTTTTGTAAGCTCTCTAGCAGGAAGCCATGAATTGTAAATCTATCACTTCCTGAAAAGTTATTCGAGAGAAAACATTATTTTTCAGCTGAGTGAGCTTTACTTTCATGTTATTTGTGCACTTGACTTAAATATTCTTTTGGTTTAGTACATTATGAAATTTCCAATACACAGTGTTTTATTTAACCACCTCTATTCTTGGTGCAAATAGAAAATAATGAAATTAATTTATGCTTTCACATAGGTATATTCATTTTCAAAAAATAAAAATGGTTTCTGAAAGATCCACAGTTGAAAAATAGGCAAAGGGTATGAAAAAGTAGTTAAATCGATTGACCAAAAATGAAAAGATTTATAAACCTGCGATGCTCAATTTCATTCATACGAAGAATGCAACTATAATATATCGTTTCTTTCATCCATCACAATGCGAGGATAGAACGCAGTACTGTGGCTATAGGGAAACTGTTCATGTCGAGGTATGGCTACTTTGATATACCATTGATATGAGAATACATCAGAATTAGAAATGCACCTATCTTTGATACAGTGAATTCAATTCTAAGGATTTACCTCCAGAGACATGCGTGCAAGTTTACAGTGTTTACTTTAGTGTTCAGTATACATTGCCTCCACTCTATTTATTCATAGACTGTTTAAATAAACCTTAGCATTCCTCTGTGTATATGTGTGTAAAATTAAAAAATATAAAAGAGTGTCTTTTTTTGGCATGTATCTTTGCACAAAGGTACACACACATACACGGACACACCTACATGATTCTATACAGACAGAATACCAGAACTCTAGACTATAGAGGAACTTTCTGTTCATTGTATTTTTGTCATTCAGTTTGAGTTTTTGTTTCTCTCAAGTGTATGTATCAATTTTATTTAAAATTTTAAGTGTTTTTGAGATATATTACACGCTCTAAAAGTGTCAATTCCGTGGGTTTTTAGTATGTTTACAGAACTGTGTACGTCTCCATGTGGTCTAGTTTTGGAATATTTTCATCGACTCCTGAAGAAACGATATACCATGGACAAACTCCATCAGCCCTCAGTCCTGTAGCTCTAGACAGCCAAAATTCTACTTGCTGTAAGGACATTTGTCTATTCTGAAATTTCAGATAAGTGGTGTCATACAACATATGGTCTTTTGTAACTGGCTTCCTTCACTTAAAGTTTTTTTGAGGTTCATTCATGTTGTATTATACCCTTCATTATTTTTTTGAATTAAAACAAATCAAAGTGATAATAGCAATTTCAAAAGCACTTATCCTGTTTAAGTATATTGTACAGTTATTGTGAAATAGAAGGGAATTATAGAGAAATTATTTCTTGTCAGTAGTTACCATTCCTTGAGCATCTTTGATGTACTGGTCATTCCGTTAGGCTTTATGTATGGTATCTCACTCAATGCTTACAATCTGTGTAATAGTTAATATTGTATTATTTCCACAAATGAGTAAACTGTGAGATGATTATTTTGTGTGTCAATTTAGACATAAAAATGTAAAGTGTAAAAATAGATGTGTGCAGATGCACACTTTACAGCCACAGTTAGAATATGTTAAGTGTAGCATTACCACAATGCAGAGTGGGAATGTCATTTACTAGCCAGACAGGTCTAATAGAACTTTTGCAGTTATGGATATGTGTGTAACTGCTTGTCCGTTATGGTATCCACTGCTGGATGGAGTCCACCGAAGATGAGAGAGGAAGGTACTCAGCTGGTTACTGATTAGGGCATGTACATGAGGAAGATACCCCAGGTCAAAGAAAGAATGACCTGAAAGGATTAGAAGTGCTTAACTGAGTGCTTGGCATTCAAATAGCAGTAGGCATAGTGTCTGTTCCTATCATCCAGCCTGGAAAATCTCAAGATTCATGTGGCACTGGGTAGAGGACACATAAGGGTCTTATCTCAGCCATGAGGAATAATTAGTCCTAAGTTAAGCACTACCCCACACCCTCCTAAAATATCTTAAGAGCAAGTCATTAAAGGATTTGACTGTTTTCAAATAACTGTGACCAAGAACAAAACTCAAGAAGATTTATGGGAGTACAGAAATATCCAACATCCATCAAGGTGAAATTCATAATGTGTGATATCCAATCAGAATGACCAGACATGCAGTAAGAAACAAGAACAGTTGACCTGTAAGGAGGAGATAATCAATACTGAATGAAAACTGAAAAAAGCTGTTAGTTGGCAGGCAATGACATTAGAAAGCATTGTTATAAGTGAATTCTGTATAAGTTTCACAAGAGTTAGAGAAATGGAAAATGGAAAAAATCAAATCAAATTTCTAATTATGCTATAATAATTACGTGTGTGACGTTTACTGGGTGGCATTAATAACATATTATACATTACAGAAGAAAATATTAATGAACTTGAAGACATAAGAACAGAAATGATCCAAAATGATTCATGGAGAAAAAAGGGATTTTTTTTTTTTTTTTNGGAAAAAATCAAATCAAATTTCTAATTATGCTATAATAATTACGTGTGTGACGTTTACTGGGTGGCATTAATAACATATTATACATTACAGAAGAAAATATTAATGAACTTGAAGACATAAGAACAGAAATGATCCAAAATGATTCATGGAGAAAAAAGGGATTTTTTTTTTTTTTTTTGCAAAATAAAGAGAAAATTACTGAGTTGTGGACCAACTTTAGGTGACCTACTATATAATAATTGGAGTTCCCAAAGAGGAAAGGGAGAGGGAGAAAATACATTTCATGTAATTATGGTTAAAATTTTTTTAATTTGATGAAAACTGTAAATCCGCAGATCGAAGAAATTTAATGAAGCCCTAGTAAAAGAAGCATGAAAAAGACTACTCTAGTTCAGTTCAGTTCAGTTGCTCATTCGTGTCCAACTCTTTGCGACCCCATGAATCGCAGCACGCCAGGCCTCNTGCTGTGATTCATGGGGTCGCAAAGAGTCGGACACGACTGAGCGACTGAACTGAACTGAACTGATCCGAACCCTCTACTGAATCGATATACATGCACACATGTATATATAGTGTTATATATCTAAATATGTATATATATACACATATATATGTTGTATAATGTATGTAGTTTTATTTATTTGTATACGTGTAAATATACAGACTCATTTATGCCTTGATATAACTTTTTGAAAGGTAGGGAATGTGATATGTATAAGACTGATTTTGTACACCTTTTCATTGTTTCATGTATAAGGTTTAATAGTGGGTATTTTGGTTTGACAAGACACACAAATGATGATGTCAGTGTTCTCTTGCAAGTAATATATTATCTCCTTTTTATAGGTCCTTTTGTTCTGCATCACAGCTGCCATGTACATGTTCTTTTTCAGGTATGTTCTATCTATTTACTTTAATAGAAAAAATATTCTTCCTTGGTAATTTTAAAATCATCTGTATAACTAATGTGTTTTCTAAATTATTATTCCCCACAAATGACATGATATTTTGTTTGATTTGTTTTGTGTTTTGAAGTGGTCAGGGATCAGTCATTGCTTCTTAGTGAAGAGAGAAAGAGAGGGAAGGAAGGTGTGATTTTTTTCACATTATGCTTATAAGTTCATCTTGGAAAGCTGAATATATAAATTAATAGTCCTCAGATCTTGATAAATGGATTTTTGCTTCTTTGACCCTCAGTTTAGATACTCATCACTCTCTTTATAAAACAATCAACATTTCAAATTCAAATGAGAGAAAAGTGATAGTAGGGCTTAATCTAAGTCTTTTGCAAAGGTAACCTAGCACACTAATCACCTTCTGTAAAACATTAAGTTAGTTTGTGATGTCAAAGTTGTATTTTTCATTGACACTGAGACTCTCAGGAATGTGGGGGAGTGTTAGAATGGCTGAAAATTGTAATGCCAATAAATATGGTGTCTGTCATTGTTGCATAAACACAACAGTATGGGAGTAAGATTTTTGATTAAGAAGAGTCCTATCTTTCATTTGAAGTAATACTAGCAATTCCTGTTTGTTTCACTCTTATTACACCCATCTGAATAGACTTCTTTCTTAATTTTTCATGTTATAGGCAGAATTCTGTCATGGCAAGAAGCATAAGTCTTTTAAAATTAAAATTTACAATGATTGACAAAGACAGTTATGGATTTTAGTGAGATGTATTTGATAGATATCTTTTTGTTTAACCTAAATAAGACAGTCAACCATAGCAGAATGTTTAAACAACTAATTTCCTGTTAGAACATTCTAATATATATTTGATAAGCAGATGACACCAGCCTTATGGCAGAAAGTGAAGAGGAACTAAAAAGCCTCTTGATGAAAGTGAAAGAGGAGAGTGAAAAAGTTGGCTTAAAGCTCAACATTCAGAAAACGAAGATCATGGCATCTGGTCCCATCACTTCATGGGAAATAGATGGGGAAACAGTGGAAACAGTGTCAGGCTTTATTTTTCTGGGCTCCAAAATCACTGCAGATGGTGACTGCAGCCATGAAATGAAAAGATGCTTACTCCTTGGAAGGAAAGTTATGGCCAACCTAGATACCATATTCAAAAGCAAAGACATTACTTTGCCAACAAAAGTCTGTCTAGTCAAGGCTATGGTTTTTCCAGTGGTCATGTATGGATGTGAGAGTTGGACCATGAAGAAAGCTGAGCACTGAAGAATTGATGCTTTTGAACTGTGGTGTTGGAGAAGACTCTTGAGAGTCCCTTGGACTGCAAGGAGATTCAACCAGTCCATCCTAAAGGAGATTGGTCAAGGGTGTTCTTTGGAAGGACTGATGCTAAAGCTGAAAGTCCAATACTTTGGCCACCTCATGTGAAGAGTTGACTCATTGGAAAAGACTCTGATGCTGGGAGGGATTGGGGGCAGGAGGAGAAGGGGACTACAGAGGATGAGATGGCTGGATGCCATCACCGACTCGATGGACAAGAGTTTGACTGAACTCTGGGATTGGTGATAGACATGGAGGCAGATTCATGGGGTCACAGAGTTGGACACGACTGAGTGACTGAACTTAACTGAAGAATGGTGATATAATTTTAACTTCCTTTGACATTATAAAAATTTTGTATGCAAATATAAAATGATGTTACTCTAATTTTTCATGTAAAGGATGGACAGGCTATTAGAAGGAAAAAAATGGATGAAGTTTGTAAGATGGGGTGGACTTATTCATAATGGAGTGCATGGTATTTTATGTTGGTTATTAGTGACTGAGAAATCATTGCAGCTACCTGGGGGTATTTGTGAAATCATATGACCTGCTATTTTTAACATACTTTCATATATACTTTAAAACTCCTATGGTCACTTTTTTATATTTTGGTAATTTAGGGGTGTGGTATGGGATTTTAGAACAATGACTTTCATTTTATCAGTTTCTAAAACCTTAATTGTATTCAGATGCATTATTAGGACAGTATTACATTTCATGTAGTTTATTCTCTGTCTAATCTGAAGATACCTAGTGGGAGAGATGTACAAAAAAGATAAAAACTTAGAAATGTATCTTTTCTTGGCATGAACAGGAAGAAAGTACAATATCAAGTAAAGTTTTTTGTGTGTGTGAGAATTCCTACCAAACCCAGGTTGTTAAGTGAAACAGTCCTTCCCAATATGGCACTTTAAGACAGCATGTTTGATCAACATTTAGCATTTCTTAGTCATCAGAAGTTTTTGAGGTTTAAAAAAATAATTGTGTTGAATATAGTGATAGTACCCAATGTTAGTCAGGGTCTTAGGGTATTGTACTTTGAAAACTGCTGCCATCAAACTAGTATTTTTGGTGTAGAAGGAAAATCAACCCTATAAATATGTATTTTGGTGCAGAGCTACGGAACCTTTTCCTGTTTCAGTCACAAAGTCTAGGTTAAAAACAACAATTTAAAATACTTTCCAGAAGGCTCAATACAAGGTTTTAGTGCCAAGATAAACATTTTCCATTTTCTGAGGAAAGGGGTTGTTTTTCTCCAAAAAGGAGCACTATCACCAAATTCCTAGTGTTCTTGGCAGAAGTTAGTTTGAATAACTCAAAAAAAGAGGTTTGGTAAATGGTAAAATAAAACCATTTATAATGTACTGCAACCAAAGAAAACAGTGTTATATGTTTGTCTGAACTCTAGCATGTGTTTGGAATGCACAAACAAGTTAGTAGTTAGCAAGTCCAATTGTATTAGAATATTTTGTTTTTGAAATTCAGCTTTATTATAAGTACAGATATCTCAGGACTTATTTATTCCATTTATTAACAATTACTTTAATTCTAATTGCATAAAATTAGGTCAGTAAATATCAAATAATATTGTCCCTATGATTCCATTTATGGTAACCTTTACTAAGAAGAGGATAAGAGAAACATTTTGTATTAGAAATGAATCAACTTGTGTTTTTATCCTAACCCATAAATGGCAAAAAGGGAAATGAGACCCCGTTTCAATACAGAGAAAATTTGCCAATTTTATGTTTTTTTAAAGAAAGAACTTAGGAAGTAGTTCCATAAGTATTTCCTTAAAGTGACATAGGATGTGATAGTTATAAAGTGAATTTACTTAGAAAACAACAGAGTGTTCATAGTATTGAAACCACGGTTATTAAAATATGTAGTGAAAATACGTTACTTTTGCATAGCTCTTAGTTATTTTATAGGTATAGGTCTTTTCACATTATCCCATACATGATCTCTTTTTATCCTCTTTATTTTTTAGATTATGAAAGTATGTTATCATATTTACAGGAAACTTGGAAAATATAGAACAGTTACATACAGTTCCACTATTTATTACAGTTATTTGNATACGTTACTTTTGCATAGCTCTTAGTTATTTTATAGGTATAGGTCTTTTCACATTATCCCATACATGATCTCTTTTTATCCTCTTTATTTTTTAGATTATGAAAGTATGTTATCATATTTACAGGAAACTTGGAAAATATAGAACAGTTACATACAGTTCCACTATTTATTACAGTTATTTGTTTAAGTAGATAAATTAAGATTTTTAGTTGGAGTTTCAATATCAAACTCTCAAAAATTAATAGAATGAATATACAGAAAGGTCAAACGATATAGTAGGCCTGAAAAACACTATGAATCAATTCAACATAATTAAGATTTATACAGTTTTCACACAACAGTAGGCCGCAAATTCTATTCAAGTTCCCATAGACTATAAACTAGGAGACACTGGAACATATCCAGGGACAAAAAACAAGGTGCAAAAATTTCATGGTCTAAAGGCATTGAAGTCATACAGAGTCTGTTCTCTTGTCACTGTGAAATTATGTTAGAAATCATTATCAAAAGGTATCTGAAAATAACCCACATATTTTCAAGCGCAATGCGACCTTTACCAAGAAAGATCTTTGACTTAGGCATTGAAAGCCTCAATAATGTTTGAAGAATGAAAAAACACAGAGGGTGATTGCAGAGAAGGAAGCATTTAAATAAGAATTTAATACCAAAATGAGAAGTTAATATTAAAGACACTTTACAAACCCCATCATACATGGTGATCTTGATTTTTAATTGGTACCCTAGAAATAAAGCTTCCATTCGAATGAAATTCTGGGAGCACTTCACAGGTGTGGGTGGAGGGAAGGTAGTATGTGAAGAGGAAGTTCTAGTCTTGTTCCAGTTCTTAGCCAGTTGGGCATCCAGCTGTCTGTTGATATGAATTGGGGTACAATACTTTGAAGAGTGTTTTGAAAGAAAAAGCCTGTCCGTATGGTTCCAGTGGGCATTATTCATAACGATTGTGCCTTTTTTGCTTAGGCATTATATTATTTTTTATGTTATTGTCATAACTTTGCCTGAGAGCATGTCTGTCACTATCAATTCAGACCAAGCAAAAGTCATACTTGAAAACTTGATAGACTGTTTTGTCAAATGCATCTCTTTAAGGTATTTCTTTACTTCCAAGAGTGTATTTATGGGTAAAGAAATGTAAGGTGTTTTTTTTTTTTTTTCCCAAGTAAAAGGGCTTATCATAATTATTGATTCAGGCTTGCTTAGGATCTTCCCAACAGTCAATGTGGAGAAAATAGTTTCTTTTGAACCACTTGCTCTTTCTTGTTTTAACTGAGAAACAAAGGAGAAAATCAACAATAACACAGACACTGCAACAAAACTATCATGCTTAATCCTGCTCACAACTTGTAAACGTTATTTTGCCTGTTTTATTGTCAGCATTAGTGATCTGTGTATAAAGAACATTAACATTAAAAAGAAATGAAGTAATCCAGTTTCATTTTTCCTTAGTTTAAAATAGTATCATAAAGCATATTATGACAGCTTGGGTCCCATCTTAGTGAGTACCTAGCTAGAAATTCTTTCCACCTGCCTATGCAAAGGGAGCAACAAATCCAACAATTTGTTTAAACATGTAGATTGAATGGCTCAGACTTGTTGTCATAGCAGATAATCTGCAGACCATATGTGACTGATTCACAGCAGATATATGTTAATCTGCTGCTATAAACATTGGATTTTTAGTTAAAAACCAGTGCAAATTAAAGTTTATTGTGGTTGTGTTTTATACATATTTAGGAACAGTTTTGATGACTGCTATTCCATGAATTTGTACTACTTTGTGAAGGCCGACATTAATAAACTATAGTATTTCATTAGTCTCAGCATATGGATGTAGATTTTATTTTAGAAAGAGACAGTATTTATTGATTGGACACCGTACAGTTCTCGAGTGAAAGATGTTTTGGATTGTCCTTGAATCTGTTTACATAAACTTAATATTTTTGAAATAACAACTAGTAAAAACTTTTGATATGGGTCTTTCAGCCATTTACTGATTTTTGAAAAACCCTTTAACTATCAGTTAAGTTTCTGTATTTTTAAATTATTATCTAAAATGACACAAAAATCCAATCTAGAAAATTATATATGGCATTTGGAGTTTAAGAGTTTCTTTCAGGTTTGGGGGAGCTTGTCTTAAATAATTAGATTTTTATTTCAAGGAGATCAGTTCCAGCAACGCTGAGTGAGAGTGAATTGGGGTTTTGAGGGGCTATAGTACCAGATAATGGAGAAGGAAATGGCACCTGACTCCAGTACTCTGGCCTGGAAAATCCCATGGATGGAGGAGCCTGGTAGGCTGCAGTCCATGGGGTCGCTAAGAGTCGGACACGACTGAGCGACTTCACTTTGACTTTTCACTTTCATGCATTGGAGAAGGAAATGGCAACCCACTTCAGTATTCTTGCCTAGAGAGTCACAGGGACGGGGGAGCCTGGTGGGCTGCTGTCTATGGGGTTGCACAGGGTGGGACACAACTGAAGCGATTTAGCAGCAGCAGCAGTACCAGATAATGGGAGGACACCAAGACAATTATTCAGGAGAGAAATGGTGAGGACATCGTTGAAGGTTGTGGTCATGACCTGATGAAGAGTAAATTTATCTAAAACAAGAAGAAGAGGAAAACACCGAAAAGTGAGCATATTAGAAAACGTGTGGAAATTACATACACGTTTTGTAAACACTGAGATTGAGTTGCTTTTAAGACATTCACATAGGGTAATACAGATACGAGCAGTATGACTTTGGACAAATTATACAACTTCTGTATACGTCACCTTTTTCATTATTAAAAAGAGTCAATTGTTATATGGACCTCATAGGTAGGACTGTGGGAATTACATAAAAAAACAATGTCTTTCCAACATTTTTGGATGTCACTCAAAATAAGAACGGTTTTTTAAATTGTGTCTATGCATATACACACATAAGTTTCCCTGGATAATATATAACCTTACTACTTGTAAACATTTGGATAGTTTCCATTCTGATTTATTTCATTTGTTTTAAAAGCTGTTTTTCCCCAACTGCTAGCAATATGAAAGACCACTGGACTAATACATGTGAGCACCTAGCACAGCAACTGTTATTTTAATAAAAATAGAGTTGAGAAGGGTTTGTTGTTTTTAAACTTAGGGAAGATAGTTAATTAAAATAGAGAATTTGAGGAATCAAACTATATTTACTGTTAATGCTATAGATATATCCAGTAAGATAAGGGTTAAAGAAGTGCTCATTTGCTCTAGCAACATGGCTGAGAAATTTCAGTGGTAGCCTGTTGAGAAATTTCTGTAGTTGAGTTGAAATAATGGATTGAGAAATAAATGTGCCATGTTATGTACTTTTAAATACAGTGGTATCTGTCAATTATTTCTCAATAAAGTTGAGAAACATTTTTTAAATAAATAAAAGAAAATGGCAGTCCAGTGGTTAGGACTCCAAGCTCTAACTTCTGAGGCCCTGAGTTCAATTTCTTATTAGAGAACTTAAGATTCTATAAGCTGCACTGCACAACCAAAAAAAAAAAAAAACCCAAAAATGTGAGGTGTCGAAGCAGAATGAGTTTGAGGGGAGAAAGATGGGAGAAATTGTTATAGGATTGAGCGTTTTTCTTTTGTTTTCCTTTATTTATTTATTTGGGTAAGAGAGGTGGTGTGTGCATGCCCAGTCGCTTCAGTCGTGTCTGACATTTTGCAATCCCGTGGACTGTAGCCCGCCAGGTTCCTCTGTCCATGGGATTCTCCAGGAAAGAATACTGGAATGGGTTGCCATGCCCTCCTCCAAGGGATCTTCCGGATCCAGGGATCAAACCAACGCCTCTTATATCTCCTGCATTGGGAGGCAGATTCTTTACCACAAGCACCTGTGAAGCCCATCAAGAGAAATTAGATTATGAGAAAGTTTAAGTGGATAAAAGAAGATTAGGAGAGATCGGCACAATGGGGAAAGGGAAAGAAAAGAGAAATGGTCTAGGGTACAGTCCAAAATGTCTACATACATGGCTCAGTTCAGTTCAGTTCAGCCACTCAGTTGGGTACGACTCTTTGCGACCCCATGAATCGCAGCACTCCAGGCCTCTCTGTCATCACCAACTCCCGGAGTTCACTCAGACTCACGCCCATTGAGCTGGTGATGCCATTCAGCCATCTCATCCTCTGTCGTCCCCTTCTCCTCCTGCCCCCAATCCCTCCCNATATACATAATGGAATATTACTCAGCCTTTGTATTTTAAAGGGAAACAAAATCATAAGCTTACAGAGTAGCAAGTAAAAATTTGGGATTCTCCATGAGAAAAAAAAAAAAAAGTCTATACACCCTTTTTCACTTCTGTGAAACCCATCAAGGTTAGTTTCTGCTTCAACTTTGGTTGTAGAAATCTAGTTTCCAAAGAGACACAATAGAGATACAGAATTCAACTGTGGAGATGAAAAATAAAAGAATACTTTAGCTGAATATTGTAAAGAAAAAAATATTAAAGATAGTCACTGGTTTTATCAGGGTGAATAAGAGGAAGAAGCCAATTATCTAAAATTAGTATGGAAGAAAAAGTAACAAAAATTTCAAAAAACTATTTTTATCCCATGTATGGTTCTTTGCCAAGTATGGATGGGATTATGTTAAATATTGTGAGAGCTATTGGCTTAAGCAAGTTTCAGTTTATTTAGGAAAAAAACAACAAAAAAGATTTATTATTGTAGATAATAAATGTATCATGATAATAAAATAGTACTATGAATAAATCATGTATGACACTGTACTTGGGGGCATCATCATTCTGTAAAGGCATATGCTGTCCAAGAAATATAGCCTCCAGAGTACATCATTTTAAGATGGAGCATTTAGTGAACACATTAGCAAACCTTAGTCTCTTATTTATGATCAGGTTGGTTTTAATTGGAAGTGGGCTGGAAGGCATCCAGGCAAGAAGCTGTGGCCATTGGATCTCTCAGTACTCAGTAATACTGCTCTTTGAAAAGTCTGATCAAANCCAGAGTACATCATTTTAAGATGGAGCATTTAGTGAACACATTAGCAAACCTTAGTCTCTTATTTATGATCAGGTTGGTTTTAATTGGAAGTGGGCTGGAAGGCATCCAGGCAAGAAGCTGTGGCCATTGGATCTCTCAGTACTCAGTAATACTGCTCTTTGAAAAGTCTGATCAAACTCCTAGGATACAGGCAAGTTCTCATCAGATATCCTAAGAGAGTATCATCATCTTCTTCTCAGATGAAAGCCAAAACAAAGGAAGACATTAATTTAGAAAGGATATGACAAATTCATCATATGGAAAAAGCATATAGCCAAAATAAGGAGAAATCTGTTCTAATTCTCATCAGTGAAAGAGCTAAAATTCTGGATGTACATTTCTCCTCTAAAGCTGCATATAATATTGCAGTAATATGATAGAAAGAAAGTGCCAAACACCAACATCACAGATACTACCACAGTAAAGACTATTATGACAGTGCAAAAACACACCAGTAACCCCTGCTTGTTCCAGGAAATGTTTAACCACAGAAAATCCTCTGCCCTAATACTGAACAATCTTTCCTCTTTTGAAATGTCCCCAAAGAGCTTGTTCTCTTGTATCCTAAGGACAATAACATGTTCCTAAGAACAATAAAAAAATCTCCCCACTTCTAAAAATTCCAGTGTAACAGAACATTTGACAATCAGAGATATCTCAGTAGTTCTTCTTTCCTGGCCTGTAGAATGTATCCCCTCTTCTAACACCTTTGAACCCCTGCTGAAAAATAATTGAAGGAAGACAGGGACCCTAGCAGTAAGTTTACAAATAAATAGCCTTCACTAATTTTGTTGCTGACTAAGTTTCTTTTTTTTTGACGGTTATCTCATTGCCACACCTGAACACACTAGATATACCTATGATGTGGACTTTGGCTCTTGAGGAGGAACTAATCCTAACCAGGCCTCTTAAGCTGCAGCTGCTTTTCCCAATGCACAGAGGAGTAAGCGTTCTTCAATGGGTCTACCCTCTTTGTCTAAGAATTCTTCTGGTATTTTGTTCATTTGTTCACTTCTGGCTTTTTGCACTTATTGGAAGTCTCCTTTTTGGTTCGCATCCTTGGTGATCTGACTTTGCTTGTATTAGTTTTAAATGTTGTTTAGTTATAAGGAGGGAAGCCTCAAGGTGCAAGTCTGTTTTTCCAACCAGCTTCCCAGGCTGAGAAGTTTGTGATTTTTCTCCAGACCTGTGCAATCTGAGGGCAACACACTTTGCTCTTAGTTGCCAACAAAATTGGATGAGATTCCCCTATATCTTGATTATTCATCCTGAGAGCTTGGCCTCACACAGAAGGATTATTCTTATTTTTCTATTGGTGGGAATGTACAACTTGTCAAATTTGTGTTTACATGTAACTAACCTTAAAGTTAGAGGTTTGAGGCACAAAACGCACAAACAACTACTTTCTACTGACTGTAACCACATCTCATGTGGTTTCCTTAATCTAAAGCTTCTCTGCCTCTGAAGAAACTCCTATCTTCCCATATGTACTTTTACAATATGAACTCTTGTGCCTATTTCTCCAAATGGCAGAATTTCGCCAATGTCATTTAGCAAATGTTAGTAAAGTGGGTCTCTAATACCACTTTGGGACACATTCAATTTAACAAAAGTTACTCATTTGAGAGATGTCTTAGGAAAAGGGGGGATACAATACTCAGTCCAGTGGGAAAAATTTTAATTGGTACATTGAAGTTTCTAAGTGAAATTCTGACTCAAATTAGCTTCTCTAAAAGATTCTTTGGCCAAAGTCAGATAAGATTTTGATATCACTAAAGAAAGGACACCTTTCCCTATTAGAACCCTACCTTCCTGTACACTTCATTCTTCACTGCACTTCTAACTCTTTAAGTCCACATTCTCCCTCTCTATTCCATGAACCATTTTCTCACAAATTTCCTACCACTTTCATCTGCCAATTCCTTCTAAGGTCCACTCAGTTCATAAGCTTCAAATGTCCTCCATAAGTGAATTTAAACCCTAGTTCTAGGATAGTATTAGGGATTTTCCTAAGCATGTGAAAGTCAGACAGCTAGTCGGTGAAAATCTTACCATCTTCAGGATCTACAGCTCTGGCTTACCTGACTTTTTAATCATTTACTCCGTGTCTTAGTAAGCTCTTCAAATGCAAGCTATGCAGGAGTTGTAGTAAAGTTATAGCCTTCACCTTTGCTAAAAAGCTGCTTTATGATTCCAGCTTGGAGCAGATAGACTTTTATACCAACTAATAAAATTGCATAACATTCAGTAACTATTGTAGAAGAAATCTGCTAAGTGTTTCTTTTTACTCAAAAACTACACTGCGCTGACCACCATGATCACCACAATGTACCACTTCACAACCATCTTTTAGAAAGGGTGAAAGAGCCAAAGGCATTCTTAAGCAGAGAATAACTAGCAAAACTCTCAGAAATTCTTGAACTCCTCTGGCTAAGAGCACAGTCTATGGCTGTTGTGGCCATCCAAGCTATCCCTTTGGGGCCATGTGAGTTATGTACCTATGAATTTGTGACTGGAAAACACACCAGGTAATTTATCTCACACCCTAGAGGCTGCACTGCCACATGCAGACATGGCAAAATAATTTAAAGAATTCATGTACACCAGTGTTATCACTAGTAGGTCAAAGCTACCCTTCAACGACATTTTTTTCTGAACAGCCTCTTCATAATCTTCAAATGGAGATTTTGTTTACTGGGATGGACATCAAAGAAAGACTGCTGTCTAAAATTGCTGGAAAGGTACGCATCAGTCAACGAGTGTGTCATTTCCAGGATGTTAAATACTGTAGGGCAGCTGCTGTCATTCTGGACTGTACAACAGGGGATCAGATAACCCTCGACCAGACAAGATAGACTATGAGGATAAAACCTTTAAGGAGGCACCCAGCATGGTCAGTGATGACCTAGTGATGTTGGCACAGTAGCCTGACTCAAAGTTAATCTCTTGATTCCAGTAGGGAAAATGACTAAAAGGGGGACTAAGACACTACATGTAGCCACTTCCATAAGGATTGCTATGACAGTTTGACCACATAAAAGTGGGGGTGGACCCCATTCACTCCCCAGTTTTTCTAGAAACTGGACACAGAAGCCTCTTCATCTGAATGTTGAGCACCCTTTCTTTTTGATACATCCCCATATGAAGACTTNCTGGTGTGCTGTGATTCATGGGGTTGCAAAGAGTTGGACACGACTGAGCGACTGAACTGAACTGAACTGACTCTTACAGGCTGGGGCCCTGATAACTTTTTCTCCTTTTTAGTTTGTCCCCTCCAATCTTCTCCATTTAGACACATCATTTGCATCCAGAGAGTAGAGAATCACTAACTACTGCCTCGGGTCAAGCTGGGGCTTCCCTGGTAGCTCAGCTAGTAAAGAATCCGCCTGCAATAGAGGAGACTGCAGTTCAATTCCTGGGTGGGGAAGATCCCCTGGAGAAGGGTTAAACTACCCACTGCAATATTCTTAGGCTTCCCCTCATGGCTCAGGTCATAAAGAATCCACCTGCAATGCGGGAGACCTGGGTTCGATCCTTGTGTTGGGAAGATCCCCTGGAGAAGGACTTGGCAACCTACTCCAGTATTCTTTGCCTGGAGAATCTCCATGGACAGACCGAGGAGCCTGGCAGGCTATAGTCTATAGGTCATCCTGAGCACAGCACAGTGCCAAACCTACAATTAAGCAATGAGAAAAAACAAACATAACGAAAATTGTTTGTAAAGTAGGTCTCATTCCAGTCCTAGCATTCATTGCTGCGAACTAAATCCCTATCACTGAATTCACCTCAGTAAGAAAGAAAATTATGAATTAAATTTATTTTGCAAGAAAAAGCCCTAAAGAATATATTTGTAGATAAAACCAAACGAAAAATAGGATGAGGCACATATACTAGCTATGAAGGTCGGGGTTTAGTATTTTAGGTTGGGGCTGGGATTGTGGCGTCAACAACGAAATATTTGAAACTTCGCTTACTTTTCTCAAAGGTCGAACATTGTTAGGATACAATTTTTGGTTTATCCTAAAATTTCTTCAGTGTGGCTTGGCAGACATGAAAGTCTGAGAACCTCAGAAAAACCGTGTCGAAAGGACCTGCTTTGGAGTGATCACGGGGGTGTGGATTTGGTTGATGACACAGACTATTGAGTCCTTACAGAGAATTGTTTGTCTTCCGTTTTTAGATGGCTTTAATTCCTCCAAATTGCTCCTTGAATAATAGGAAAAAGGCAATTTGAATTTCAGTGACAGATTGGACATAACAGGTTGCAACTATTAGGTCTAATTTTACCATACTGAGAAATAAAATTGCCTAAACATAAACATCGATCACTGATGCAGTAAATTAATTTGTACAGAAAAAGTAGTTTAACTGCAGTGCACATTAAACATAGAAAATTTTCAAAATTACTGCTCTCTGAATTAATTTGTACACTTGTTTACTTGTTAAAAGCACGCATAAATTCTTTTTTTTCTAAGGCAGTGCGGGTTTTAACTGAGTAAGAAAAAAATATAAAAAGTGGCAAGGAAATACAAAGAAATGGAAATCACACAAAAGGACGTGAATACTTGAAAACATTTTTCCTGTTTTTTATTTTTGTGTTTTGATGCTATCTAGAACGTGCTTCATTTATCTGTAAGATCACTAAAGATGTGCTCATCCCCCTCAACCCATTGTAACAAGATAAATGTGATGTTTTCATAGCCTTGACTTATGTTTGTGAGAATCATAGGCCTGGAATAATTAGGAGAGTTTTATGGTTTGGTTCCTCCTTCAGTTTACATTCAAAGGTGTCCTAGGGCTTGGAGCTGTTCGCTTTGCCTTGAGAGCAGTCTGACTCAGGAATTCCTTTGTATTTAGCGCTTAAAAAAATCAAGGAACATGTTTTCATTGTTACCTGTAATTCTATTATGAGGGCTGCAAGGCGAAGTTTGGATGGTATCTTTGTAGATTGTTCCAGCCTCCGTGGAACTGGAGCTGGCAATACGCTGCTGTTTGATACCATCTCCTGCCTACAGTTTTCAAGGACAGTGGTTCGATTCAAATACAATTCTGATAAGTGGCAGGTTTTCGTGTCTTTAATGCCTTGACAAGGGCATCACTCTCAGGAGAGGGAGGTGAGACCATTTGGACGAGGAGTCCGTCTCCGCTCCTTTGTGCTGACACACTAAGATAATGGACAATTAAGAGAGCCTTCACCGCAGGTGAAAGGATGGGGTTATCACTAATATAAAGGAGCCCGTGGGGTGCTGGGGGATGAAGGAGAAGAGGGATGGGAATTTTTTAAAGGAATATAAAACACACAGATGAGGTGCCTAATAACTGTTCACATATTGCTCTTTCACAGGGAATAATGGTGAGTGATTGGAGTGTTCACTTGTGCTTGCTGTAACTTAAAAAAGGAAAAATCTGGTTCATTGCATTTGACACAAAGTATGCAGAAACTTAGCCCTGTGCTGGCCTGCCTCTCCTGGTGGAGGGGAGCCCAGACAATGAAAGGGTTTGTTTGTGTGGAGTCTGGCTCTTAGACTGCCTTCCATGGGGCTTTGCAAAATGACTTGTGATAGTCTAGAGGCAGTGGTTGTCAACCTTGACTACGTCCCCCAGGGGCCCCGACCCTAAGAGAGTCTGATTTAATTGGTCTGGGCATGGACCCAGTATTTTAAAAGCTCCTCGGATGATTCCAAGGTATACCCAAGTTGTAGGCTATTGCTACAGGGTTTGTAACAAAAGGATCGAGTCCCTCCATACTTCGGTTCCCTAGCAGACTGTCTGATTTTGTAAGAGATTTGAATAATGTGTGTGCTGTTATTAGAGAAGCTGTGTACTGATGTATTTCTAACAACCATCTAGTGTTTATATGGGCCCCATAGTGAGCGCTCAGGTGCCTTTGGAGAGAAGTCCCTCCTCTCTCAAATGTTGTTTCTCACTTGCCCTCACTGTCTTTTAGTTTATGTTTTTTCTTTTTTTTCCTAGTAGATTATTGGAGCTTCCTGGTTTCCTAGGTAGCACTAATGGTAGAAAACCTACCTGCCAATGTAGGAGACAAGAGACATGGGTTCCATCCCTGGGAAGATCCCCTGCAAGAGGAAATCCACTCCAGTATTCTTGCCTGGAGAATCCCATGGATAGAGAGGAGCCTGGTGTACTACATACAGTCCATGGGGTCACAAAGAGTCGGACACGACTGAAGGGACTTAGCACAAATTGGCACTTCCTCTTCCAGAGATAGCGTGGATAAATGATCCTAGGCAGAGAGTGAGTAGCCTGGTGAAGACAGACTTGCAGCTACCTTATTCAGGGTCATTGTGCAATTTAGTACCAGCAACTTTGTACCTGTTCTTCTTAATCTGATGGGGTAGCTGCCCTGCATGCATGTAAATTACAGGGGAAAGCTCCTGGTACCATTCACAACTCACAAAAGTGAGTATTTCCCTGAGTATTTCCAAACTGAGTGGAGAAGAGGTTAACTGATTTTCTTTTGACTTAAACTTTCATTTGTCTGGAAGAGCCCCAAACAACAATAGAGTGCACTGCTTCTGATAAGTATGGGTTCTCCTCAGCCTGAAGAGATGTGTGTGATAAGATAAGATGGCTTGAAAAAAAAAAAAAGAGAGAGCTTGAGGGAAAGGAATAGGAGGGGAGGGAGAGAGAAGTATGTTAACTGCTCTGACTGCAAAATACCCCCTGGTAGTCAGAGATAAGACACCTTGAGCTACTCAGAAGACCTTAAACAGGATGTAAATGAAGCCAATAAAAATCATTTGAGATCAAGCTACTTTTCTGCTGCCCTCCTGTTTCCAGCTTTGACAGCAGAAGGCTTAATTTACTGTATGACATTCCACACTTACGTGCAGAACCCAGGAAGTTGCCTGAGACTGATAGGAGCCAGTGCAAAAAAAAAAAAAAAGATATCTATGGTTTCTCAAGAGGGCCAGACTTAAGGCATGCAATCAGCAGTTCTAGTCATGCCTTCCTGAGTGCAAAAAGAGAGTATTGCTGATCATCGCAAGGCCCTGCCTCCTTCCTCTCTCCCTCCTTCACTTACTCATTTGCCTTGTCTTCCGTTTTATGACGACCTTCATTCTTTGAAATGGTTCATGGGATGAGGAGCATTTCATAGACTATTGATATTTCTCATCAAGCTAATGCAGCTTGAAGTAATTATCCACCAAACTTTAGGAGGTAGATTTTTCCATGTTCACATTTGAAACGAGCTGTTTACTCACAAGTCTGTAGCCGAATCAGGTAACATCCAGCCTTTATGTACTTGGAACTTTATACCTTTTCAAAATGGTTACTGTCTGTTTCTAGAAATTTGCAGGCTGCTGCCAACAACACTTCTACAGAGAGGAAGTCATTTCTGGGAGCTAGTCGAATGTTACACTGGAAAGAGTGGAAACTTGGAGTCCTATCTATAGTAGGAGCGAGCAGTGTTAAGAGTTGGGAAAGCAAAGGATCATGATGTCCTTTTCTTTCTGAAAAAGTTGCCTCTTGGAAGAGATGGGATTTAATTTGGTCTTTGGGTGAGGGAGAGAAAGATTTCCATCACCCCTGCTCTAGCGTGGAGTGGCCAATGTGGAAAAGACACAGCCAGGCAGAGGGAATTTGAAGCAGAGGATTGAAATGATTCGGAGGGCATAGGAGACAATAGTGGTTTTCAAATTCAGAAATACAGGGGAAGCACGCTAAAAGTTCCCTAAAACTGAGGATTTCAGGGCCCATCCCCTGGAGGTTCACTGTCAGCAGACCTGGGGAGGGGTGTGTGGAGGAGTTTGCAACTGCTGTTCAGCTGACTGGGGTGCAGGTTGGTGGATTATGCTAAGGAACGCTGCTCTTTGTCATCTGGTTGGGCAGAGGGTCAGCCTTCAGTTTCCTTGTGTGGGGTCATGGTAGCTATAGTGATGAGAGAGGAAAGGGAACATGGAGGAAGGTGAGGAGGCCCCTTCAATGTATCTCTCACTGGGTGAGTGGTAGAAAATGTGGCTCCAGAGGAAAGAGCACGAGAAAGATGAAGCTGACCACAGTGCTAATCTGATGGAACCTTTCTTCTGCTTTTATTTGCCAATACCTGACCCAACGGAACTGCTCCTCCCAGAGGAGAGGATGGAAAGAAGAGAGGAAGGGAGGGCACGTGCCTGCATGCTAGGTCGCTTCAGTTATATCCGGCTCTTCGCAACCCCATGGACCGTGGCCTGACAGGTTCCTCTGCACATGAGATTCTCCAGGCAAAAATACTGGAGTGGTTTGCCATGCCCTCCTCCAGGGGATCTTCCCGACCCAGGGATCAAACACACATCTCTTATGTCTTCTGCATTGGCAGGTGGGTTCTTCACTACTAGTGCCACCTGGGAAGCCCTAGGGAGGGAGAGAAGCATTATTAAAAACAAACAAACAAACAAAAAAAAAACTGGAGGTGTGTGTTTGTATGTGTGTGTGTGTGTGTGTGTGGTTTTTATAGGTAGTAGCTGGAAGTAAAATTAAGAAATAGGCTGTCCTGACTTGTCAACTGCAGGTTATAGGTTCAAAGAATTGATTGTTAGGTTTTTGTTTTTCTCCATACAATTAAAGTCTTCCTTGGTGGCTCAAAGGGTAAAGAATCTGCCTGCAGTCCAGAGACACAGGTTCGATGCCTGGGTCAGAAAGATCCCCTGGAGAAGGGAATGGCTAGCCATTCCAGTATTCTTGCCTGGAAAATTCCATGGACAGAAGAGCCTGGTTGGCTGCAGTCCACAGAGTCACAAAGAGTCAGACACAACTGAGCGCCTAACATTTTATACAATTAAACGATGCTTGCTCCTTGGAAAGAAAGCTATGACAAGCCTAGACAGCGTGTTAAAACGCAGAGACATCACTTTACCAACAATAATCTGTATAGTCAAAGCTATGATTTTCCCAGGGGTCCTGTACGGATGTGAAAGTTGGACCATAAAGAAGCCTGAGTACCGAAGAACTGATGCTTTTGAACTGTGGTGCTGGAGAAGACTCTTGAGAGTCCCTTGGACTGCAAGGAGATCCAACCAGTCCATTCTAAAGGAAAGCAACCCTGAATATTCATTGGAAGACTGATGCTGAAGCTGAAACTCCAATACTGGCCACCTGATGGGAAGAGCCAACTCATTGGAAGAGGCCTGGTGCTTGTGAAGGTTGATGGCAAAAGGAGAAGAGGGGCGGGGCAGAGGATGAGATGGTGAGATAGTATCTGCGACTCATTGGATATGAAATTGAGCCAACTCCAGGAGAGAGTGGAGGACAGAGGAGCCAGGCTTGCTGCAGTCCATGGGATCACAGAGAGTTGGACACGACCTAGCAACTGGACAACAATAATATATGTGTGTAGACTTGTGCCAATTAGCATAAACTGCTTTTTAAAAGAAAAAAAACACAATGGAACCTTTAACAACAAAGAGAGAACAAGGTGAAGCACTATTTTAAGTTCATTCATTTACCCATAAAAACTGGATGACTAGGTGGCATTTGAGGCAGTTGTTGTAGGCGAAGGTGGGGAAGGATGGACTGGGAGAATTACCTGACACTTAGATTAAGCTGCTTGCCTGAACAGGAGGGAATAGGGCTTGGGTTTTAACAACTCCATGAGCTGCTATTGTTAGTGCAAATTGTAACCTGTTACTCATTCTTGCTGATCTGTGTTTTCATCTGTAAAATTAGTGTGTTTTTTTCCTCCAAAGGCTAAGACTTCTCACAGATCTTAAATTTAACACTTCATATATATGAAAAGTTAAGAATGACAGCCTTGACTTCCTTTTCTCTATGTAGGCTTCAATCAAATACATTTATTTTCTTTCCCTTGATCCCTCAAGTCAGACCCAGAGGTATGCATAACCCATGCCAAACCACATCAGGTCATCTTAAGAGAAAAGAGTGGAGCTCAGATGTGGGAGGAGGCTTCGTAGAGATTCAGAAACCAACGCTTTCTTGCAGACAACTTTGAGTCAGTCAAGATCCCAGAATTGTGCCAGTTGGTTTTATGTCTTTGGGTATTAGAAACATGCTTATGCAAGGGTCATACCCATAGGTTTTGAACATATACAGATGTATGCTATCCATATTCCTCTTTTCAAAAACAAATTTTAAAACTCCAAAACAAAAGCAGAGAAACACTGCTATCAATTTCTCAATGAAAATTATTCAGAATTGGTGCATTTCACATATGAACTAAGCAGTTACATATTATCTGAGTAGAGTTTCTTTATTTACTGAGTCATATTTGGTTTTCAGTAGAATTTTGTACACTCTTTGTTCTGTATGTTGGAGAAACTTCATCTTAGTTACATATATAAACAAGCCAATATATATAAAGGCTTATACATATATTGGCTTATATACATATATGACTACTGTCTCTTATACACATCTCCTTGAGCTACTCAAGCAGTACTCTAGGATAGCAGAGTTGATTAAAAGCATGAACTCTGGAGCCAGACGGTGTCAGTTCAGACCCCCAGTCCATCTAAGTTCTTTGTGATCATGGATCAGTTGCTCAGCCTCTCTGGGCCTCAGGTTTTTCATCTTAAAGTGGTGATAATAATAGTATTTAGCTCATGGGATTACTGTGAGTATTAAATGACTGCCACATTGTAAACTCTCAGTAAATGTTAGCTATACTTATTATTTAATTCTGANTTAAATATATAATTGAGCATACAGTACATATAATTTAATAAAATTAATATATGTGATATATAAACTTCATCTTAGTTACATGTATAAATAAGGCAATATTACACACATCTATATACATGCATATATTTTAATACAGTTCAGTTCAGTCATTCAGTTGTGTCCAATTCTTTGTGACCTCATGGACTGCAGTATGCCAGGCTTCCCTGTCCATCTCCAACTCCCAGAGCTTACTCAAACTCATGTCCGTTGAGTTGGTGATGCCATCCAGCCATTTCATTCTCTATCATCCCCTTCTCCTGCTTTCAACCTTTCTCACATCAGGGTCTTTTCAGGTGAGTCAGCTCTTTGCATCAGGTGGCCAAAGTATTGGAGTTTCAGCTTCAACATCAGTCCTTCCAGTGAACACCCAGGACTGATTTCCTTTAGTATGGACTGGTTGGATCGCCTTGCAGTCCAAGGGATTTTCAAGAGTCTTCTCCAACACCACAGTTCAAAAGCATCAATTCTTCGGCGCTAGCTTCCTTTATAGTCCAACTCTCATGTCCATACATGACTACTGGAAAAACCAT